>JAWPHD010003217.1:0-225134 GCA_037043455.1 Cyrtodaria siliqua
AAAACAAAGGATGCATTTCATCCAATTAATGCAGGGCTTCCGTGGCCGAGTGGTTAGAGGCTCTAACTTGAAATCAATTGCCATCACTGCGGTGGGTGCGAGTCCTCGTGGGACTAGGAATCTTTATGTGAGGAAGCTATTCTTGCTTGCGGAACGTCGGTGGTCCTACTCAGGTGCCCGCCCGTGCAAGAAAATTGCTCGGAAGGGGCACCTAAGGTCTTCTTCTTCCAACGTTGGAAGATGGACAGTCGCCATATGACCATAGCTGTTAAATTCCAATTCATCCAATTAATGTGTGTTGACATATGTTGAGATACATAATAACCAATTTGTAGCTGAGTATACTAGGGACATATTGACGAAAATATTACCGGATTAAACATTATTTCAAAAAAGGGAGGGAAAATGGTCCTATTGGAATGGTTTTACCGTTTTATAAAAGCAGTTATAATGAGTTTGGTTAAATTAGAACTGTTTGTTATGATAATTTTGAATAAAATAACTTCTTTAAAGAAATTGATATTTGTGTTCACGTCAACAATATTTTGTTAACAGATGTTTACATTCCTAATTTTTCAAAATACATAATAGAAATGAAAATAATACTGGTTCACCCAGAGTTCGGCTAAAATGCCCTTTTTAATAAAGAATACAAGTTAATCGTGTTTCATCAAAACGCAAATTCATAATATATTTAATATTGCTATGTTTCCACTTTTACCCGGAAAAGCAAATGTTGTGAGATTTGTAATATATTTTCTGAATATTTGAAAATGATAATTACCCAACTACTAGTACATAGCTGGTAATGGTATGACGTATGTTTTGAGGAAACGTGGCTATTTTTGTTGAACATTTATGCTATTGTCTTTACATTAGTACAGGTAGGCCGATAGCTATTATACTTATTAATTTCCGAGTAAATGCGGAAAGCATTTGTTAAATAAGATCAGAAAAATAAGTTAAAAGTTCTGGAATTCGTAATGTGGAACTGTTTCTATTTATAGAAATACGCCATTAGAAAATAAGCAAAATGAATCACGTTAACAACATGCACTGACATTACATTAATTTTACACAAACACGTACACTGGGATTCAGGAGCAGCAGCTCTGCGTTTTTTGTCTTGTTCACTGATAGGGCTGGATAGGAATGACTGGTAAGATTTGCAGAAGTGTGCGATTCGGGGCCCTGCTACACGTTCTAACATGTCATACGGCATAGGCTGGCTGCTACAGTTCCACAGAGAATGTTGTAGGTCAGATACCAGGAGACCCTGATGAGTACAAACACACATAATTATCCGGTGAAAAGTTATTTTTGTAAAGGCAAAGAATCACATTTTGTAATAAAATAAAACTAACGTAATGGTAATATAGATAAAAATAAGTTAGACAAATATCATAAAGCCTTAAATCAAATACACGAAACAAATGAATATGAACTTCACAACATATATTATTTAACCGCGACTGATTCTAGATGTACATATTTCTAGGCTATTGTTTTTTATATTTATATATACACGGGCATCTTTGTGTTTTACTTATAGTGCATCTTAATGCTGCCTTGTTGCTTAGAGGATAATTCATGGCGGGGATATCTTTATTTACACTGACTCCTTTTATTGGGTAGACTCCATTACACTAGATACAGTACACTAGATCACGTTCCTGTCCAACTGATGGATTAACGATAGTCGCGCAGATATTTGGCCGTGTCTACAATCTGCACACTTTCGATTACGCGTCTACACGCGTGTTACTTTTAATTAAAATTAGCTAAATTGTCAACAAATGCTGATTTATTATTTAAACAACTATGTGCATAAAACAATTACACCAATAAGGAAACAATAAACAAGAATATCACACTTTCAACCTGCTAAATAAAAAAGAAAAAGAAAAAGTAGGCATAAATACAAACAATCAAGAAAGATCTCTGCCTTTCAAAGCAAATGATACAGAAAGACAAATTTTGCATATAATAACAAATGTATAAACGTAATAATTCGACGTGACGTTTATCAACAACGGCACTCAAAGGTAATGGTTAAAACTTTAACAAATCACCAAATACAACTCACACAAAGGACAATATGAATATTGCTAAATGCTCTAGGACACAAACATATCCACCATTGTTAACACTTACACACTTAACGTTGCAGTAATAGTATCCAGACACAAATAATTCAAACAATCTTGCTGGCGGTCGGTTGAGAAGAATAAAATTAATATTTGAAGCAGGTTGGCTGTAAATAGAATGTACTTTTGATCAGAGGAAATGAAGATGCGTCTGGATTTAATACCCAGTTGTGCGTGTAATATATAAAACTTCAGAGTCCGAGTGGAAGGATTAATTCTAAATTCAAAGTTGATAACGTGTATACCCTTACATAACAAACACATGTTTACAGTCTAATGTTTAATTACAATTGTTTAAACCGTTACCTCATGTATTCTATATATCTGCCAAGGATTATAAATGAGTACTGTATTCTCTAAATGTTGTAATTAGTATAAACATCTTGAGATTGAATGTCCGTATATGATACAAACAAACAAATGAATTACTATTTGAAGATAAGTTAGTGTAATTGTATCCGTGCATTATATGCACTAACTCAATGATCTCAATTATATTTTAGGGTACTGGTATTCGGGTCCTTTACTATAAGTGTAACGAGTATAGCTTACCGCCTCGATATCGTGGATTCTCTGGACTACTTCAGGCATGGTACTATTAAGTGGCGAAATGATGCATTTCCCCTCCTGTATGTTTTTGAAGGCAGAGAACCCCTGCAAAAAACAAATCATGAAATAAATAACTAAAACAATATACACACTCCAAGTCACTTTCTTTATAATTATTAACCAATGTTCCTGAATGAGTTTTACCGAATCAAAAATACAACATAACGTGTTAATTTATGAAATAGTATTTTTTTCCCCGGAAATGACAGAGAATTAAGAGTATGAACACAATTACAAAAGTATATACAAAAAAAAGAAATGAAAGGAGAAATTTAGAAATCACCGAACACAGTAAGTACAAAAGATATTGCAGTCTCGGTTTGATTAAGACTGTTCATGAACGGTAGTGAAAAATGCTTGCTACCGTTTACGCCTTCTAACCCCGGGTTGGGCAGAAATCAATATTTAAAATGGCAATAGCTCAATAATTTCAGCCATCCCGAAGTTGGTATGCATATGACGGTGAAAATGGAACCTTCAATGAGGTATTTTCATACCATTCCATGGCCAGCGGCGTATGCTCCCTGGTTCTAACAAACGTTTTGCCCTAATAGAGAAAACAATGGGCGAAATAAACAAAATGGAATTTAGATGGGAACAGAGGTTATGAAGCCTGCGTATCACAGGTAACAGTCAAAATACTAAATTAAAAAGCAGACAACATATCCTAAGGGTGATTAAACCATACTCAGATAAGTTAAAGGCTGGAGTAATGGAACCACCTATTCGAAATTCACTTAAGAAAACAAAGGTATTTAAGAATGTAAAACCGATAACTGTACATATCGGGCTCAGCAATCTCAAAAGATCGGAACGAATAACAGTCCTGATTGCAAACACGTAATCCAGTAAATCAAAATCAAAACAAGCAGCAAGTAAGTCGTACATGGATAAACCACTGGCAATTGAGCCGCAAATATTATAACACATGATATTGAAGCGTGTTTGACGCCAAGTTGACCAACCTCGTTTTGAAGTCTGTGTCTCTGTCAGATTACCGAATTGTTTCAAAGTCTTTACACCGTTCGTTAAGTCTGATTCCCATTTATCACAGTATATTCACACTTCGTTCAAAAAAGCACTCTGCGGGGAGAAATTTAAGTAAAATCGCCGATTGCTACCAATAAAATATTTCCTTCTTATGTTTACTTCCGTTTGTACTCAAAGAAGTGACCCGATTGGACGATTTTTGGTTTCTGATTACGTATATTTTTACCGTTAAAATATCATCCAACCGGATCACTTCTTTGCGTACAACCGGAAGAAAACATAAGTAGGAAATATTGTAATGGTGTCAAACATGCTTCGCTACCATGTGTTACAGGTAGGGTTATATAGTAGGGGTATCGTATTTTAAAATATATATATATATAGAGATATATATATATATATATATATATTTGCGGCTTAAGTGCCAGTGGGATAAACAGCCATCCAAAAGCAAAGTACGCGATACCGCAAACATAAACAGATTGAAATCTGGGGTATCGCATTGAAACGGTAAGTGCCAAAAATGCCGCTGAGTGTTTAAACCAGTTTCTAAGGTTCTAGGCTGCATCAAGCGTCTATGTTACCCTAACACGTATTCTGTGTGTAGAGAGCATACACAGTAATATGCCTATGCATATGTATTTACCCACAGCGTAAACACGCGTAATGCAGTTAAATACAGCTACGTTATATTTCTTTCTTTCGGTTTGCATTGATCTTTTTTTATTCGATACCATTATTTTTCAATATATCAGACGAATAAAAACTTCTTCAACAGTAGAAATAACATCTTACTGAGTCACTTTCCCTTAATTATTGCACTTTCCTCATAGTTCTTATTTTTACACTCCTGTCATGCATTGCTACTTGTCATGCATTATTATAAGTCATGCATCACTACTAGTCATTGCTACTAGTCATTCATTGCTACTAGTCATGCATTGCTACTAGTCATGCATTGCTACTATTCATGCACTACTACTATTCATGCATTGCTAATAGTCATGCGTTATTACAAGTCATGCATCACTACGAGTCATGCACTGCTACTAGTCATGCATTGCTACTAGTCGTGCACTGCTACTATTCATGCATTGCTAATAGTCATGCGTTATTACAAGTTATGCATCACTACGAGTCATGCACTGCTACTAGTCATGCATTGCTACTAGTCATGCATTGCTACTAGTCATGCATTGCTACTAGTCATGCATTGCTACTAGTCATGCATTGCTAATAGTCATGCGTTATTACAAGTTATGCATCACTACGAGTCATGCACTGCTACTAGTCATGCATTGCTACTAGTCATGCACTGCTACTATTCATGCATTGCTAATTGTCATGCGTTATTACAAGTTATGCATCACTACGAGTCATGCACTGCTACTAGTCATGCATTGCTACTAGTCATGCACTGCTACTATTCATGCATTGCTAATAGTCATGCGTTATTACAAGTTATGCATCACTACGAGTCATGCACTGCTACTAGTCATGCATTGCTACTAGTCATGCATTGCTACTAGTCATGCATTGCTACTAGTCATGCATTGCTACTAGTCATGCATTGCTAATAGTCATGCGTTATTACAAGTTATGCATCACTACGAGTCATGCACTGCTACTAGTCATGCATTGCTACTAGTCATGCATTGCTACTAGTCATGCACTGCTACTATTCATGCATTGCTAATAGTCATGCGTTATTACAAGTTATGCATCACTACGAGTCATGCACTGCTACTAGTCATGCATTGCTACTAGTCATGCACTGCTACTATTCATACATTGCTACTAGTCATGCATCACTACTAGTCATTGCTACTAGTCATGTATCACTACTAGTCATGCATTGCTACTAGTCATGCATTGCTACTAGTCATGCATTGCTACTAGTCATGCACTGCTACTATTCATGCATTGCTAATAGTCATGCATTGCTACTAGTCATGCACTGCTACTATTCATGCATTGCTAATAGTCATGCGTTATTACAAGTTATGCATCACTACGAGTCATGCACTGCTACTAGTCATGCATTGCTACAAGTCATGCACTGCTACTAGCATACGATACACTCTTATATTAAGCAACCAGCACCTTGTGCGATCTTAATCGCTGAGATGTATATATGCTATGATCTGCATCACTGAAATGTATATATTGTATGCTCTTAATCATTGAGATGTGGATAGTGTATGATCTGAATTCCTGAGATGTATATATTGTATGATCTCAATCACTGAGATGTATATATTGTATGATCTCAACCACTGAGATGTATACATTGTATGATCTTAATCACTGAGATGTATATATTGTATGATCTCAATCACTGAGATGTATATAGTGTATGATATTAATCACTGAGATGTATATATTGTATGATCTCAATCACTGAGATGTATATATTGTATGATCTAAATCACTGAGATGTATATATTGTATGATCTTAACCACTGAGATGTATATGTTGTATTATCTCAAACACTGAGATGTATATATTGTATGATCTAAATCACTGAGATGTATGTATTGTATGATCTTAATCACTGAGAGGTATATATTGTATGATCTCAATCACTGAGATGTATAGAGTGTATGATCTTAATCACTGAGATGTATATATTGTATGATCTCAATCACTGAGATGTATATAGTACATGATCTTAATCACTGAGATGTATATATTGCATGATCTTAATCACTGAGATGTATATACTGTCGAGCACTGATATCAACAATGATGGTTGCATGATGTCATTGTGTAAATAAACATGCAACACGTTAGTAGCTGGTGAAGTGAATGCGCAGAATGTAAATGATATGCCAGAAAAAGAATCTATCATGGGTATCCGGTTCAGATAGGAAAATTCCAACCCTCGGTATAACTGTTTTAATCTGAACCTCGGCAGAGCCGGTAAAAACAGTTATAACTCGTGTTGGAATTCCCGATCTACACCGGATACCCATGAAATATTCTTATAATCTTACTCAATATAATACGAATGGTAAGTATACTCTACTGATTGATAAGAAGACATAATATATATTTCAGTCTGAAGAGCAGATGAGTTTTATACAAACGCATGTTATAGTTTTAAGGCTTAAAAGTGATGAATCCGTAAAATAGCCCGAGATAGGTTTTAATAACCGTACCGATTTCATGTCATGTATGTTAACAGACGGGTTGAATGGTCCAATGTCCACATGTCCAACAGTAACCATCACGTATTTTTCATTCTCATCTATCAACAAATCTTCAGTTGCTGTCTTCTCTTCGAAATGGACCTTTACTCTGTGAAACTGGAAATAAAATACTAAACTTACTGACAATGCAGTGTACATGTACGTAAATTATTAAAGGTGAATGACATATAAGAATTAGACATGTTCTATACAAGTTGTTCATAAATAGAATGGGGCATTATGTAAGATCCTTTTTTATCGCATGACATAACGGTTGAATGTCTTCAACAAATATGTCAGACATAAAACCGCCACGACGTCAGATACACTTTACCGCCGAGACATCATATGATGTCATGTGATGTCATAACGTCGCGTTAACGTTGGATATAAAATAGTTCGTAGTTTATCTCTTTGAAAAAGCAAATTATGCTAAGTTTTAATAAATCCTGCTCTGAGTTGTTGGTAAATACTAAGCTATTGATTTAGAAAACGTTAGATTCAATACATGTACATCAAATAGTTTCAGTTGATAAAAGTTGGCGTAGTGTTCCCAATTTAATACATTGATACACAACCAATCAAAATCGTTCCATGTCGATTGCACTCGTGCACGTATGGCTTGGGTTTTCGACACAGCTGACTTGGAAATCGAAGTGAAAATTATATGATAAATATATAATATATAAACAAAGAGCAAAGACATAGAATACTTGTCATTTTAGCCAACATTTAATTTAAAGGATTTGTTTCGATTGAATAAAAAACGATACTTTTGTATTGCTTTGTCGGCGGCGATGGTGACGTCAACATTAGCGTTACCCTCGCGCCTCTTGCATTAATTTCCATAAAATTCAAAAATATAAACGATGACCTATACATAACAGTTGCGCGCTTGATATATGACATGGCAATTTGAATCAACGCCGACATAACTCGGTGTTATTATTGTTTGTGTTTACATGTGCTTTGTAAATACACTAGACCAACACACTGTAGGTTTTAATCCAAGCCTTCTCTAACCTTACCAGTCCTTTTTACGATTTTGATATTTCATCGGTTCCTATAGTAAAACACAGGGATACCTCCTGGTATCTAAGAAAGTATGCATTGAATTAACATTTCAAGCATCTAAAGTGATTATCAATATATTTATTTAACTATCTGAACCGACATATTTGTTATATTAATTTGCTTAAAGTTGTAGCGGACAACCCTTTGCAGATGAAGTTAAAAATATTAAATTTCCTACAATTGTTATTATTCAGCTCATGAGTCACGTGATCGTGACCGGTGCGACGAAACATATTTCCCGCAAAATTCAGTTGTGACCAAAGTTTCTTTTTGGCATTCGCAATTCTCTTAACAACATCCACTTGTTTATCTTTAAATTTTAAATCCTAATTATGCTCCGAGAAGAGTTTGTTCCACTCCTAAAAGCGCTCCAAGTTGTCAGTTGATAGTGGAGTTATTTGATGAGGGGAATATGAATGCCTCCACCGCGCGCGAGAATATCACGGGAATTTAATTAATATGCAAAATGACAATATGGCGGATATAGAAAACAAACTGTAATTTAAAACATAAACCTTGTTTTGTGTCAGCACAATCGATAAAAGTGCATTTTTATCATTGCACCCTGGTATAATAAACATTAATTTATCGATTTGTTAGGCTAAATTATCGTACAAAATCGACCCGATGCCGCATACACCGTGGAAAGTGCACGACTGTGTTTTTTTTCAGTCATCCCCACGTTTTCACTGCATGAGTTCCTCTGACCCTAAAAAGTCACACAAAAAGGACTTTTAGGGTCAGAGAAGGCTCGGTTTATGTAAGTTTTAGTTGCATTAACATCTTGAAATAATATATCGGCCCTTCCCAAATACCAAATTCAACAGATTTCATGGAACATTGCAGGGAATGGAGATATACAGGTTTATTGCTTCAGATGACTTCATAATAAAGCAATCACATTAACAATTCAAGTGCAAATTTATAAACTCCTTTGTGAACTGCCATTGTGTCCATTTGTTTATATTGACTTACTTTATATCTTTGGTTGAAGATAATGTATTAAATTCAGCTCTTTCTATCAACTAATCGACATACATTGAGCATTACGTACATGCAACCTTGGAATTACATCACACTCATACACGTAATACATATGCCTTCTTTTTTACAAGCCAGGCAGTTGCGTGTAGTGATTATCTTTGTTACTTGTGCAGTTACGCGAGAACTATGAAAGAAATACTACATTATTACCTCTGGGTCACAACTGGCAAATCCAAGCACCAATGAGACAAATAGAAATATGTTCATAATTGATTCTGAATTGATTCTGAAAATATAGTAGATGAATGTAATTATATATAAATTGTCGCTACAGTGACCTGTGAGAAAAAACAACAACAATTTGTGTCTGAAACAAATACAATAATTGTCAGCGGAATTTCAACGCTCCAGCTTTTGGGTTTGGTTTGGCTGCTTAAAGACGTTTATATCGGGTCAATATAGTTTGGATTCTCAAAATATGTCAGTTATAAATTATATACATATAAATAATGTCTCTATTTACATATATTTAAATAACAAAATCTTTCTTTTTTGCCGTTCGACCTAGCAGTCGACCTAGAAGTCTTCATCGGCGGCGTTTATTTGTTCCGTTTCCGTGTATATACAACAAATAAACGCCGCTGATGAAGACCGATGGGTCGAAAGCTACGGCAAAAAAAGAAAGATTTTGTTATATATACATCGTCGTCAATAGGTTCAGAAACGGCGAACGTATGTTGTAAACTGTTGCTATTGCATACGTGATAGCTACTTTAAATCATGAATACAAATTACCATTTAAGTTATACGTTCTATTTTATTTTCGGAAACTTAATACCTTTAATCGTCCATTTATTAAATTCGCATCAGATTAAAAAGGCAATTCTTTTGCAATTAATAAAACGGTTACTGACCTTAAGATCTCTAAGGTAACGACAACATTAACCTCTGTTCATATGTTCTCTTTATTTATACTCTATTACTGCCTTGAACCATTTCATTATAACTGATAACCGACACAATAAGTAAACAATAATGACAATGTCGGATATTGCGCATTACATAAAATAATCGTGATATTTTGTGTTTTCGTTGTGAGCCATCAACTCATTTAAAGACAGAGGACGTAAACAAGCTGTCAGAACGTAATAATAGTCATTGGGCACCAAAGTACACGCACTTGTCATTACGTGGTCCGAGTATTAATTTTCATACCCCATTCAACTCCTTCTCCAAGAAACGAAAAAGGGCTTGGCTGGGGTATGAAATTAAACCTTAATTTCGGATTAACAAATTTGTATACTGTAAAGTTAAAACATGTAATAGGTAATTTTAAACAGGTTATCGCATTTTGTCAGTAAAAAATGTTTTTTAAACTTGTTCTATTTTCGAAATATCCGTTATAAAATCCTGCTAATATAAGCTTTCCATCGCTTAATGGAATTAAGGCGGGACCACGTAATAACGTAATAACTATCGACATCCATTTTTCTAGTTTATTATTTTGAGTTCTTAATCGATATTTTGCGGTCAGTTTTAGTTAGAAATCTAGTAAGCATCCTGTAAGGTTACGAAATAATCGGTTGAATCCTGTGGTGGAAGGAGATAGACACAAATGATATTTTTACCGCAAACTTTGATGAAAAAAAGTGTCGCAAACAGATGGATTATCGCAAGTTTCCTGCTCAAACAATACAGTCGACTTATAACGAACTGTCCTGTCCAATACAATTAATCTGTGGAAATTGCATCTCTTAAAATATTCACTAAAAACTTCATATTTGCTTCTTTAACAGTTACGAACTAAAATTGAGCAGTTTCGATAAACGTTAATCATGCACACCATTTCAGTTCAAACCTTAAGGTGAAATTGAGTTATGCATGAAATTGGGTTGCTACATGTGCTGACAATCCTCATGCTCAGGTGTTCTATAGGCAAATAATAATATCAGATTAAATGCAAGCTGAAATTGTCAGGCGTTAAGTGCACGATACTGTTCAGCAGGCTAGAGGTGATTCTTTTTTTATTTAGAAAAGACGCATGTTCTAAGTCAGCAAAAAGTCCAATAAACATTCAACTCTGATTTTATATCAAGATTCAAATTAACGCAGCATAAACCTAGAACCTTTACACCCGTATAATTGCAGATTGTGACTCATGGTACAATCGGAAAAAGTAAAGGAATATAGATATACAATTGTAATTCGTGTTTCCGTAATAAGTTTCAATACATTTCAGTATGAAGGAAGATATAAACCCCGAGCGGCCTTTTTGCCACTGACCGTTCCAAGGCGGTAGCCGTACTGTCAACCCTTTTTGTGTTTGTGACGTCATATGCCTTTATTATTACTATTGCCATTCTTGTTTGTCTTTTTGCGTTTTTTGGGATTTACTGTGTTCTGTGAAAGCTGCATTTCCTGTTCGATGTTTACACTTACTTTCAATATCTACCATAAACCGTAAACAGATTGGTTGTATTTGACAAGAGAGTCCATTATAAATCAACTGTATTGTTTTGATGAGAAAACCTACCGATAACCCATCTGCTTGCAGAAATTAATATTCAGCTGGATTAATTTTTGAGCTAAAACGAACCACTAAATTGCATTAAGATTATTTTTTCAATTGCTTTCTCTTTTATTGTGGTGAGTGCGGAGGGGTGCGGATGCGGGGTCTGGAGGTTGGGGGTTATTGAAATAAAGTTGCAAAAATATGTACCATAATATATGTGTTTTTAAAATTCATGAAGATTGCACAGCCCTCAGACAATATCTGTTTACACAAACTACTCTAAATATCGGACTGGATTCTAAACAAACAACAACCTGCATCAAATTGCTTTACTTTTGAAATAAATTGATCTAGGTTAACATCTATGCACGTTTATTTTAACAGATAATTTGAGGCCATATCGTGTCCACAAGGCAAAAGTTAACGGACGACTACGACGGACGACGACGACGACAAACAACGGACAACTCAAAATCCCATAAACTCTGCTGGTCTTCGGCCAGTATAGCTAATAACACCATCATCTTGTAATGAGCAATACTTTAAAAAAAAAAACACCAGATCTATTTAGATCTTTAACGTCTACACTTAAATGTTAAAGTCAAGTCTAAATATATAGCTATTTTTCATTTTCTGTTGATCATGTCATGGATGGATATCAAACGTAGGTATTAGATCAATCTTTATATAGCATTTTAGCACTATACGAAAAGTTGCTTTGCCATCACTAAATATACAATTAGGAATGGGATCCAGAAGTCAGCTAGAAGCTAGAAGCTTTTATGAATCTGTCTCCTTCCAGTACACGATTTATATGTTCATACTTGTGACTGTACTTTATTAAAGTTTTATAATGAGAATAAAGAATGGTTGTCGACAGCATCAATAAATTCTGCACCAAGCGTTTTTGCTAGTCGCGATTTATTAATATATATTTAATCTTATCAGGTTACAGTTAAATACCAACACACCATTAGAGGAAGAAAGAGAAAAGAGAATAAATAGAGATTATGTATCTGCTGGGATCGATTATAGGGAAATACTTCACGAGATGGTGGACGTATTTTATTTCACGGACGAGCGTATGAGAGTGAGTTAAAAACAAACCACGCCTATCATCGAGTGAAGGATTTCCCTATAATCGTAACCAGTAGGTAACTAATCTATTTGTGACATTTTGAATCAGTTTATGTATGATTTTATCTGAAATTATTCGCGTTAATGAATGTTATCGGTGGATGATATCGAAGTCAGCAATACTTAATTGACGTCTTTACTTAACGTCACAGTTTTTTCTTTGTTCGGCTTGAGATATTAATATGTAGCGATTATTAATAACTGTTCACTGAAAAATTCTAATCGTTCACCCTATAATAAAAGAGCTTAATTGATCCTCAACGGAGCATCAACAAATTATTTATTGATAAAAAGAAAGTCGAGAGAAAATTAATAATTTGGAAACCACTGTTACTATCGAATATATATATAGTTCACTAGTAAAAATGATATCTCAAAAAAAACGCATCTTTAATTCCATCTATAATCAATATCAAATAATTTACCTGAATACACATCCTCACTGAATGGTTTGAGTTTCATTTGTTATGGTCTTCCAGTAGCTGAACTCATACCAGCTGAGTCGGAATGCAATAGCCGCTTTGTGCCGTATAAGCAGCTCGAACATTTGGCAGGGAATCGAATTGCAAACTTCTGCAATTCCTAGCCAAACAAACCAATGAAAATGGCAAACAGGGGGGGGGGGGGGGGGTGCAGAATATTTCCGAGGACGAAGACAAGTACCGGTTGTCAATGTGATTTCTATGTGAGCGTTGACGTATGTTTTATAATTAATCTTTATATATGAGTGATGTTTAAGTGGGATTTATTTAAAGAACTAAGAATTTCAATATAGACAAAGAGCATTTTATTCGGGTCTAACTTAATGCTACTTTCTCTTGCTTTAATTTCTACAAAACCCTCTCCTCACTTTTTCTTAAAACAATATTCATATAATTTTATAACTGGTTTTATGAAGCATACATTTGACACATGTCAAACTATGACTGTGAAATCGAGGTATTCCGTTATTACTATCAGTGTGCAACATTTACGGAAATCGACAGTTTTTAATTTAATCGGAATTAACTTGAACTATTCATCACGGATACAAAGTTTTAGGTTATAAAAAACAGATTTCAACCAATTAAGAAAATATAGTATAACTGATTCAAGCAATGAATGAAAGACCGAAAGAAAAAAATCCATGGATTTGGTGTATAATCGAGAATGAAGAAATGGTCTATATTAAAAGGCTTTGTTTTCAAAACGAGTATCTTAAAGTACAAAGAAGATAATTAAAATAGCTGATTTCTGAAGAATATTTCTAATGGCAAATGAGTTTGAGATTCACCCTCACTCAAAACAGATACATCTTTACTTCGGTTATGCATGTAAACAAAAATGGCGGCCCCCATGGAAGTTTCTGTAGGAGAAACATGCTGAATTTTAACTTTTAGCACATTGGAATTGGATTTATCTTGAAATTAAGACAACTCGTGTTTGAAATCTGTGATACCTAACAAAATACATTCACCCTGATAGACTTCTGAGAGCGGCAGCTTATTCTTTGATTTTGGGCAAAACAGTTAAACATTAAACAATAGGAAACAGGAGATTATTTTTAAAAAATCATTTGATGCATTTGAAAGCATGTTCATGATACTAAATTGTTCTAAATACTTTATTGTGTAGTAAACAAAAGTTTTGTAGCGATTGTTGTATTTTTACTACAATATTTTGGGCGAAAACTTTGGTTTTGTTTTTAGCAACAACTAGTTTTAATTTTGATATTAAATGTAACGGATCTTCTTAAAATTTCCATCAGTTTGACTGTAGGAATTTTAGTTTCACACACAATTTTGGGTCAAAATTTTCAACTAAAACTAATATCGCTAAAAACTGAAGTTCATTCTGGAAAAATCGAGATATGGTATTTGATGAAGAATGCTTTTATTATTAATTTGTTTCAAAGTATTGACGTAAAATAAGTTCAAGTTGCATAGACATGTCTTTAACCGTGTCACACAACTTTTATTTTGTGGAAAAATTGGTGAACATGGTAAAAAATGTATTTATTTTCGGGAGAAAAAACATACTGTATAGAAGTCAATAAATATATACACTGAAACAAATTCCTAATTACTCACTCTTGTATCTTAACTAATTTTCTTATTTTAAATATGTCTTAGAATAGTTGTGTGATAAATATTTTGTTTTAACCAATAGTTTGTAAAATATTTATATTGTGTTTAAATTGTTACATAGTTTGAGAGTTACCCTCCCCTTATATGAAAACATGAAATGTGCTGATAAAACACATAACATGAATCGAAGTCCGCTTAAAGAATACTTGTAGGAAATAATATAAAAATCAGCATTTGACCTATTTATTGCAGATGCTCATTTATAATAAATGAAACATGGTTCATCCTAAATTCCTCCTTTTAACTGAATATCATTTGAAATTTAAGTAGCTGTAATTCAGCGTTAACATTAAATAATTCCAAATTGTCTTTTGCAAACTCATATGTAGTGGTAATGCTAGTAAAACATCATGTCAAAATCATTTTAGTTGGCATACCTTAGAATTAGGAACTCCGTTATATAAGTGTTATAATTTATTTCTAAGAAAACTTCAAAGCTTTAAAATGTGTTCAAGCAATCAGAGCAGACGATTTAAACTCATTATTTTGCAGTTCAACCTTATCTCAAATCAAGCGTGAAATACACAAAACAATGAGCATATTTTTGACATATTCTTAGATAGGTACTTAGGAATTTTGACTAGTATATTCATATTGTGATCATCACTTCCTGAAATGGAGTATACATCTAGATTTCACTAAATTAAGGGATCTTGCCTCCAGATTGGGTCTAACATTAATCTTTCTTTGATTATTCCGAAATTGCATTGTAAATAGAAGAGATGAATTATACTCAACAACCAAAAAAGTTTAAGAAAAACGTATATATATATACGTACATACACACAAATACAAGAGAAGAACTAGTTTAGGACTATTGATCGACCATTTTTGAAGAAGAAAAAATCCAAACACAATGGGATATCAAGACAAATTTAAAATTCGAATTTTTATTTTATTATATGTAAGCAGTTTTAAAAGTCAAAATAATACTAGATTAATAAATCGAGATGCTTTTAATGCCTGATAATAACTTCAAGATTTCCGTATGTCCCTTTAACAAAACACTGTGAACGAGCAAATTGTCAAGCTACTGTCTGGATAAGATGCTTGGACGCCACACAGGATGTTAAATCGCTCACAAGTATGTTATTTGTGGAATCAAACTGAAGATGGCGAATTCCAAATAGATCGGATGGATAGTCCTGCAGCTTCTGATACCGTTTTAGATTTACGTTCTTGCAAGTGTAATGACAATTTAAGCTACCGAGTTGTGATTGCTTAGCAAATGGCATCATGTGTACAGACATGTGCAAACGCATTACATGTGATAATCAAATAAGCAATGATGATTCGGATGACCTTTGTATATTGATTGAAATGGAAGATCATGAAGACGACTAAAGTGAAGCGACAGTAACATTTTACATCCAGTTTTAACTAAATGTAGTATCATGGTATTTAAGAATACTTACAACTTGTAAAGTATACTAATATTTCGTGGAAATTCCCGAATAAGCCGTAGTCAATATTATTACTAGAATCAAAACATCCGATTTCTAAATTGAGGCTAACAGTAAAACTATAAACAACTATGTATAGTTATGAACAAAACCCTAGCTATGATAGAATGTATGAAACAACTGTGTAAATAGTGAATACTTTTGATTGTATTGCAGACTCGTACTAATAATTGTGTAGCAAGTTAAATATGTGTACGGTGTATAATTAATGAAGTATTGTATTTTCTTTGATTTTATTCTGAAAGTCAGACAATTTTAAACAATCTTGACGTTGTACAGAACTAAAACATAACTTAAATGACGCAGCGTACAATGTTAGTGTATTAACATACGTATTTTGCCAGAATGAAGTTTTTGAACAATAACAGGCATGAATGAAGTACTATCCTTTGAAAACGATTTGTTTACTCCTTTAAGTTTGACTTTATACATTAATTATCAAAAATAAATATGTTCAACAAGGATAGTAAAACGCATTTTATTATCACAAATATATTGAATTTCGAAATAATATGTATAATGCATCATTATACTCAAAATGGTGATATAAAAATAGGATATTTTGAAAAACACGAGTGGCTCTAAATATTGGCTGTTTTCATGACATAAGCTGCTAAAACTAGAAGTCTATCTGGGTTAAATAGTATCTAGGGATATCACCAGTATCAAAAATCAAAATCAATTTTTTCCACCTTGTGTGGTACCGATTGATGAAATTTCGGGATCGGACCCACGGCCTAATTATGTTTATCATCGGAACAGCTTTCATTGTGGCCTATAGGAAAACAATTAGTGCACCGCAACCTGAAATTGTTGTTTGTTTCCATAAGTGTTTTTGGTTGACTGCGGTCCTTAAATGCTACATTTCATGTTCGACTTTTACATCTACTTTTACATCGTTTTCCATTCGTCGTGCCAACATAATATGATATAGCAATAAAGATCAGTATAAATTTCCTTTTTCAGCCTCGTGGTTTGTGTGTATCAGCAGGACACTTTGAAAAGACAGTTGTTGGTGTGCAGCCGACGTAAACATGGTAAATGAGGCGTTCACATGAAATGGAATCAAGAGAATAACTCATAGTAAACCTTTCAAATATATATCTATACCTAATTCTGGAAACCCCATGTTACTATTGTATTTAAATGTCTGTACTTTCCAGTGAAATGGTGCATTTTATGACTAAACTAAAGCCTTATATCTTTACTGTTTATATTTCACATGTGTGCTATATCATCTTATATTTGCACTGTGACTTTTCACTGCCGGTGTAATATAAATGATTGACCCCACCTCGGATTATGACTCCCGGTCATTTTCCTATATAGTAGAATGACTCGCACCCTGTAAAACTTTGACGCCCTTATAAAAATCGGACTTCCTCAATGGAAAATGACTCCCCCGTCATTTTATCATATAGTGGAATGACATCTATCGTAATAGAATCAAAACCAGTTGTCATTTACCACTTACTAATTTAGCCTTCTGTCAGAAGATAAAAGGATGCTCTTGACATGTCGATTGGGCCTAAAAATGTCAAAACAGTTCCCTCTAAATTACTTTGCAAGTAACAAACACCTATTCCCGTTTAGATGAGAGATGAGTTAGAAAAATATATTATTTTTGTTTTGCATTACGAAGGGTTTATCGAACAAACCAGAAATCAGAAGCAAAATGTGTTTCCGTATGAGGCAACCGTAATCGACGTAAAGGCGGACCAACGACCTCCCCAACTTAATGCAATTGAGTTACTGTGGTGATAAACAAAGCTAACAGAAAACAAGTTGTCCTCGAGAATGATACGAACCTATGACCATAGAACTTGTGACCAGACGAAACTAATTAGTCTAAAATAATTTTAAACAATAACGATGAAAATCATATCCATGGATGCGCCTTTTTACGTCTCAAGTACAGAATGCCTTAGCAAACATGGTATGTTTATTGAAATCGTGGGGATTAACGTCACTTTCAACCTCTTTACAGTTATATCAAGACATTGTCAGGTTGATGCATAGAAATATTCACCCGGTTTTATAGTGATGACATACCGGAATATCATATACCAGACACGTGTTATTATATCCAGCCCAGTGACATTATCCTGACACCGAGCCCGACCAGTCGTAGCCATTATGTTAATGATTGTGAATGGGGAAGAGAAGACCCTAACACTTCCTTCTTTAAGGTTTTCCGCATAATGCGACTGGAAATGGAACCTATAAACTTTTGCATGGGAATGGACGCTCTAACCAGAAGAACCGTGCAAATGCTCTGTAGCTTTTGTATTGAATTTACAGTTAGATTACCACTAGCATCACTTATGTACGTTATCGTATCATATTACCGACGCCATGGTTACAATCAGTGGATACAGTGTTGAATTTCCACTAAAGGGATATTTTGGCGATTTATTTCTTAGTTACCGTTTGTGTTTAATATGCGAGGGACGTCCCAGGGATTATCATGACTGAGGTTGGGAAAAATGAATCAGTGCACTGATGCTCTCCTTTCGGTGTGGAAAAATATAGACGTTTTTATGTCCCCGAAGGAGAGCATATAGTAATCGCACTGTCTGTCCGTTCGTTCGTCCGAAAGATTTATTTTCTCATGCATAACTCTGTAAGTACTTAATATAATTTCATGAAACGTTTCAGAAATAATCACCACATAGCGACGGTGTGTCGCGTGCAAGAGTCATGTGCATAGCTTCATCATGGTCAATGTCACTCTTAGGGTGTCAAAAGTCACTCTTAGGGGCTCAAACCTTCGGACGCATGTGTCACTTTACAGTGACATTTCTTGTTTATTTCGGAGTTCAACATGCTCATATTTCTTATTTCTTAGTAACAGCGACCTTCACATTGTCCCTAGTGACTTCATGTGCAATACCAACCTTCCTCTCCACATACGCTATTTACCTACCTAGTTTTATTCCAGTTTCTCATTTCTACTAAACACATCTTGATGGGAGAGTCATTATTTAATAATAAATATCTTTACAGGTGGGGTCACTTTTTTCACAGTAAATTTTGACCGGGGAGTCCAATTTTGACAGCTGATAATGACCGGGGAATCATTCTACTATAACGGAAAATGTCCGAGGAGTCATAATCCGAGGGGGTCAACATTTTATGTTACATCGGAACTACTTTTTTAAATGTCAAAACAACTTTTTTGTAGAAAATATCTTTTAAATATAAATAAATAGCTCGGAACTAACACAGTGAGTTGTAGTTTAACTATCAAGTATTTTAGGAATGGCTGAATGGATTAAAGAGACATTTGGCAATTTGGAGTAAATGGTCACTTGACAATAGTATTAGGGCTTTATACTAAATTGGATTTTAAAGAAGCACTGACTATACTTTATTTGTAATCTGTAGGTGAATGTGTTTCATTGCACTCTATTTGAATAAATATTTTGATAATATTTGAAAAGTTTGCGTTGCTGGTTTTGCAAATCCTTTCTCGTTACATATTACCCATTACACGTTGTCAATCAAATAAATCCACTGAGTACAGTGCATACAGATGAAGAAATGAAAAAATGACAATATACTAAGGAAGAAAGAACCAAATACATAATATGCTATATTTAGTAATAAATGTATTGAATAACTGATATCCAGATACAACACAAAGTCATCTACATATCTCTATTCTTAATTTCTAAACATTAAGTATCACTTATGTATTTTTTCTAAAATGAGTGAAATATGTTCCAAGGGATTTCAGTATATATTGGCATTACGCTTGCGCTATACTGGAGTAGAAATTACTTACTCTATTTGTTAGTTAGAAGCCTGGTAAGATATTACGATCAGATTTTATCTCCATTTTGTACTACCTCAAATAAGCGAAATATATCAAAAAAACAATTGGTGGATGATTGACAATGTTATTGTTTAAAAACATGTGTGCAATGAAAGTTTAAGGTTTCGAGATGAAGTCCTTAATATGTATATGTCCATTTATAACAACAACATCTAAACTCAATGGGTTTTGAATATTTATAATCATTAATTATTGTTCCAGTTTTATTTTTTTAATGAAAGGGGTAAACCCTTGATTAAGTCCGTGATTTAAGTTATTACGTCTCTTATTAAGCATATACTATAAACGTCTCTTCAGTCATATGTCACGATTTTCTGTACAAGCAAGCAATCTCCAAGGCACCTATATGATACTATTTTAAACATTTAAAGGTCGGATGTCCAACATTTCGGACGGATGTAGGACCTCCCACCTCTAAATGCTTTAACGGCGGTTGTTGACTCCGGCTGTTGATTTTATTTTAATATATTTTCTTCCGATGGGGTGTATGGTTTAAATTGATTGTTTTCGTAAAACTAATGACGGTAAAATAGCATGGCTTTGGACATATATCAGATATCGTTAAACAATCTAAATATTCGGTTGCAATGATAAGCAATAGAAAACTACAAAGAGCATAATGCATATTATTTATTTTAAAGCAATACAGTTCAAGTAGGCAGATTTCATTCATATATTTCCGTCTGGTTTTCTTCTTTCGCTGCTGTCCGAATGTATCAAGCAATCACCAACAAATCCCGCAGAAGATTAAACAGAACCCTGAAGTAGTTTGAGATCATCATTAGTATTTCATCAGTAAATTAATACTACAATATTGTAAGGAAATAACACTACTTAACGGAAATAATGCAATGCAAAACAAAGGATGCATTTCATCCAATTAATGATGGGCTTCCGTGGACGAGTGGTTAGAGTCTCTGACTTGAAATCAATTGCCCTCACTGCGGTGGTTTCGAGTCCTCGTGGGACTAGGAATCTTAATGACAGGAAGCTATTACCCAGGTGCCCGCCCGTGCAAAAAAATTGCTCGGAGTGGCACCTAGGGTCTTCTTCTTCCACCTTTGGAAGCTGGACTGTCGGCATACGACCATAGCTGTTAAATTCCAATTCATCCAATTATTGTGTGTTGACATATATTGAGATACATAATAACCAATTTGTAGGTGAGTATACTAGGGACATATTGACGAAAATATACCGGATTAAACATTATTTCAAAAGGGAGGGAAAATGGTCCTATTGGAATGGTTTTACCGTTTTATAAAAGCAGTTATAATGAGTTTGGTTAAATTAGAACAGTTTGTTATGATAATTTTGAATAAAATATAACTTCTTTATAGAAATTGATATTTGTATTCACGTCAGCAATATTTTGTTAACATATGTTTACATTCCAAATTTTTCAAAATACATAATAGAAATGAAAATAATA
Source organism: Cyrtodaria siliqua (assembly GCA_037043455.1). Lineage (NCBI taxonomy): Eukaryota > Metazoa > Mollusca > Bivalvia > Adapedonta > Hiatellidae > Cyrtodaria > Cyrtodaria siliqua. The sequence goes on from JAWPHD010003217.1 coordinate 21,505, forward strand.
CTGGTTCACCCAGAGCTCGGCTAAAATGCCCTTTTTAATAAAGAACACAAGTTAATCGTGTTTCATCAAAACGCAAAATCATAATATATTTAAAGTTGCTATGTTTCCACTTTTACCCGGAAAAGCAAATGTTGTGAGATTTGTAATATATTTTCTGAATATTTGAAAATGATAATTACCCAACTACTAGTACATAGTTGGTAATGGTATGACGTATGTGTTGAGGAAACGTGGCTATTTTTGTTGAACATTTATGCTATTGTCTTTACATTAGTACAGGTAGGCCGATAGCTATTATACTTATTAATTGCGGAGTAAATGCGGAAAGCATTTGTTTAATAAGATCAGAAAAATAAGTTAAAAGTTCTGGAATTCGTAATGTGGTACTGTTTCTATTTCTAGAAGTACGCTATTAGAAAATAAGCAAAATGAATCACGTTAACAACATGCACTGACATTACAATAATTGTACACAAACACGTACACCGTGATTCGGGAGCAGCAGCTCTGCGTTTTTTGTCTTGTTCACTGATAGGGCTGGATAGGAATGACTGGTAAGATTTGCAGAAGTGTGCGATTCGGGGCCCTGCTACACGTTCTAACATGTCATACGGCATAGGCTGGCTGCTACAGTTCCACAGAGAGTGTTGCAGGTCAGATACCAGGAGACCCTGATGAGTACCAACACACATAATTATCCGGTGAAAAGTTATTTTTGTAAAGGCAAAGAATAACATTTTGTAATAAAATAAAACTAACGTAATAGTAATATAGACAAAAAAAATTAGACAAATATCATAAAGCCTTAAATTAAATACACGAAACAAGTGAATATGCATTTCACAACATATATTATTTAAACGCGACTGATTCTAGATGTACATATTTCTAGGCTATTGTTTTTTATATTTATATATACACGGGCATCTTTGTGTTTTACCTATATTGCCTATTAATGCTGCCTTGTTGCTTAGAGGATAGTTCATGGCGGGGATTTCTTTATTTACACTGACTCCTTTTATTGGGTTGACTCCATAACACTAGATTCAGTACACTAGATCACGTTCCTGTCCAACTGATGGATTAACGATAGTCGCGCAGATATTTGGCCGTGTCTACAATCTGCACACTTTCGATTACGCGTCTACACGCGTATTACTTTTAATTAAAATTAGCTAAACTATCTACAAATGCTGATTTATTATTTAAACAACTATGTGCATAAAAAAATTACACCAATAAGGAAACAATAAACAAGAATATCACACTTTCAACCTGCTAAATAAAAAAGAAAAAGAAAAAGTAAGCATTAATACAAACAATCAAGAAAGATCTCTGCCTTTCAACATGTTTCAAAGCAAATGATACAGAAAGACAAATTTTGCATACAATAACAAATGTATAAACGTAATAATTCGACGTGACGTTTATCAACTACGGCACTCAAAGGTAATGGCTAAAACGTCAACAAATCACCAAATACAACTCACACAAAGGACAATATGAATATTGCTAAATGCTCTAGGACACAAACATATCCACCATTGTTAACACTTACACACTTAACGTTGCAGTAATAGTATCCAGACACAAATAATTCAAACAATCTTGTTAGCGGTCGGTTGAGAAGAATAAAATTAATATTTGAAGCAGGTTGGCTGTAAATAGAATGTGATTTTGGTCAGAGGAAATGAAGATGCGTCTAGATTTAATACCCAGTTCTGGGTGTAATATATAAAGCTTCAGAGTCCGAGTGGAAGGTTTAATTCTAAATTCAAAGTTGATAACGTGTATACTCTTACATAACAAACACATGTTTACAGTCTAATGTTTAATTACAATTGTTTAAACCGTTACCTCATGTATTCTATATATCTGCCAAGGATTATAAATGAGTACTGTATTCTCTAAATGTTGTAATTAGTATAAACATCTTGAGATTGAATGTCCGTATATGATACAAACAAACACATGAATTACTATTTGAGGATAAGTTAGTGCAATTGTATCCGTGCATTATATGCACTAACCCAATTATATTTTAGGGTACTGGTATTCGGGTCCTTTACTATAAGTGTAACGAGTATAGCTTACCGCCTCGATGTCGTGGATTCTCTGGACGACTTCAGGCATGGTACTATTAAGTGGCGAAATTATGCATTTCCCCTCCTGTATGTTTTTGAAGGCAGAGAACCCCTGCAAAAAACAAATCATGAAATAAATAAATAAAACAATATACACACTCCAAATCACTTTCTTTATAATTATTAACCAATGTTCCTGAATGAGTTTTACTGAATCAAATATACAACATACCGTGTTAATTTATGAAATAGTATTTTTTCCCGAAAATGACAGAGTATTAAGAGTATGAACACAATTACAAAAGTGTATACAAAAAAAGGAATGAAAGGAGAATTTTGGAAATCACCGAACACAGTAAGTACAAAAAATATTGCAGTCTCGGTTTGATTAAGACTGTTCATGAACGGTAGTGAAACATTACGCCTTCTAACCCCGGGTTGGGCAGAAATCAATATTTAAAATGGCAATAGCTCAATAATTTCAGCCATCCCGAAGTTGGTATGCATATGACGGTGAACATGGAACCTTCAATGAGGTATTTTCATACCATTTCATGGCCAGCGGCGTATGCTCCCTGGTTCTAACAAAACGTTTTGCCCTAATAGAGAAAACAATGGGCGAAATAAACAAAATGGAATTTAGATGGGAACAGAGGTTTTGAAGCCTGCGTATCACAGGTAACAGTCAAAATACTAAATTAAAAAGCAGACAACATATCTAAGGGTGATTAAACCATACTCAGATAATTTAAAGGCTGGAGTAATGGAACCACCTATTCGAAATTCAAGTAAGAAAACAAAGATATTTAAGAATGTAAAACCGATAACTGTACATATCGGGCTCAGCAATCTCAAAAGATCGGAACGAATAACAGTCCTGATTGCAAACACGTAATGCAGTAAATCAAAATCAAAACAAGCAGCAAGTAAGTCGTACATGGATAAACCACTGGCACTTGAGCCGCAAATATTATAACACATGATATTGAAGCGTGTTTGACGCCAAGTTGACCAACCTCGTTTTGAAGTCTGTGTCTCTGTCAGATTACCGAATTGTTTCAAAGTCTTTACACCGTTCGTTAAGTCTGATTCCCATTTATCACAGTATATTCACACTTCGTTCAAAAAAGCACTCTGCGGGGAGAAATTTAAGTAAAATCGCCGATTGCTACCAATAAAATATTTCCTTCTTATGTTTACTTCCGTTTGTACTCAAAGAAGTGACCCGATTGGACGATTTTTGGTTTCTGATTACGTATATTTTTACCGTTAAAATATCATCCAACCGGATCACTTCTTTCCGTACAACCGGAAGAAAACATAAGTAGGAAATATTGTAATGGTGTCAAACATGCTTCGCTACCATGTGTTACAGGTAGGGTTATATAGTAGGGGTATCGTATTTTAAAATAGATATATATATATAGATAGATATATATATATATATATTTGCGGCTCAAGTGCTAGTGGGATAAACAGCCATCCAGAAGCAAAGTACGCGATACCGCAAACATAAACAGATTGAAATCTGGGGTATCGCATTGAAACGGTAAGTACCAAAAATGCAGCTGAGTGTTTAAACCAGGTTCTAAGGTTCTAGGCTGCATCAAGCGTCTATGTTACCCTAACACGTATTCTGTGTGTATAGAGCAGACACAGTAATATGCCTATGCATATGTATTTACCCACAGCGTAAACACGCGTAATGCAGTTAAATACAGTTACGTTATATTTCTTTCTTTCGGTTTGCATTGATCTTTTTTTATTCGATACCATTATTTTTTAATATATCAGACGAATAAAAACTTCTTCAACAGTTGAAATAACATCTTACTGAGTCACTTTCCCTTAATTATTGCAGTTTCCTCATAGTTCTTCTTTTTTTACACTCCCGTCATGCATTGCTACTAGTCATGCATTATTACAAGTCATGCATCACTACTAGTCATTGCTACTAGTCATTCATTGCTACTATTCATGCACTGCTACTAGTAAAGTATTGCTACTAGTCATGCATTATTACAAGTCATGCATCACTACTAGTCATTGCTACTAGTCATTCATTGCTACAGTTCATGCACTGCTACTAGTCATGCACTGCTACTAGTCATGCATTGCTACTAGTCATGCACTGCTACTAGTCATGCACTGCTACTAGTCATACATTGCTACTGTTCATGCACTGCTACTAGTCATTGCTACTAGTCATGCATTGCTACTAGTAAAGTATTGCTACTAGTCATGCATTATTACAAGTCATGCATCACTACTAGTCATTGCTACTAGTCATTCATTGCTACTGTTCATGCACTGCTACTAGTCATGCACTGCTACTAGTCATGCATTGCTACTAGTCATGTACTGCTACTAGTCATGCACTGCTACTAGTCATGCACTGCTACTAGTCATACATTGCTACTAGTCATGCACTGCTACTAGTCATGCATTGCTACTAGTCATGTACTGCTACTATTCATGCATTGCTACTAGTCATGTTATTACAAGTCATGCACTGCTACTAGTCATTCATTGCTACTGTTCATGCACTGCTACTAGTCATGCATTGCTACTAGTCATGTACTGCTACTAGTCATGCACTGCTACTAGTCATGCACTGCTACTAGTCATACATTGCTACTAGTCATGCATTGCTACTAGTCATGCGTTATTACAAGTCATGCATTGCTACTAGTCATTCATTGCTACTGTTCATGCACTGCTACTAGTCATGCACTGCTACTAGTCATGCATTGCTACTAGTCATGTACTGCTACTATTCATGCATTGCTACTAGTCATGCGTTATTACAAGTCATGCATCACTACGAGTCATGCACTGATTGCTACTAGTCGTGCATTGCTACTAGTCATGCATTGCTACTATTCATGCACTGCTACGAGTCATGCACTGCTACTAGCATACAACACACTCTTATATTAAGCAATCAGTACCTTGTGCGATCTTAATCGCTGAGATGTATATATGCTATGATCTGCATCACTGAGATGTATATATTGTATGCTCTTAATCATTGAGATGTGGATAGTGTATGATCTGAATTCCTGAGATGTATATATTGTATGATCTCAACCACTGAGATGTATACATTGTATGATCTTAATCACTGAGATGTATATAATGTATGATCTCAATCACTGAGATGTATATAGTGTGTGATATTAATCACTGAGATGTATATAGTGTATGATCTCAATCACTGAGATATATATATTGTATGATTTTAATCACTGAGATGTATATGTTGTATTATCTCAAACACTGATATGTATATATTGTATGATCTAAATCACTGAGATGTATGCATTGTATGATCTTAATCACTTAGAGGTATATATTGTATGATCTCAATCACTGAGATATATATAGTGTATGATCTTAATCACTGAGATGTATATATTGTATGATCTCAATCACTGAGAAGTATATAGTATATGATCTTAATCACTGAGATGTATATATTGCATGATCTTAATTACTGAGATGTATATACTGTCGAGCGCTGATATCAACAATGACGGTTGCATGATGTCATTGTATAAATAAACATGCAACACGTTAGTAGTTGGCGACTTCAATGCGCAGAATGTAAATGATATGCCAGAAACAGAATCTATCATGAGTATCCGGTACAGATAGGGAAATTCCAACCCTCGGTATAACTGTTTTAATCGGAACCTCGGCAGAGCCTCGGTTCCGGTAAAAACAGTTATAACTCGTGTTTTAATTCCCGATCTTCACCGGAAACCCATGAAATATTCTTATAATCTTACGAATGGTAAGTATACTCTACTGATTGATAAGAAGACATAATATATTTCAGTCTGAAGAGCAGATGAGTTTTATACAAACGCATGTTATAGTTTTAAGGCTTAAAAGTGATGAATCCGTAGAATATCCCGAGATAGGTTTTAATAACCGCACCGATTTCATGTCATGTAAGTTAACAGACGGGTTGAATGGTCCAATGTCCACATTTCCAACAGTAACCATCACGTATTTTTCATTCTCGTCTATCAACAAATCTTCAGTTGCTGTCTTCTCTTCGAAATGGACCTTTACTCTGTGAAACTGCAAATAAGATACTAATTTTACTGACAATGCAGTGTACATGTACGTAAATTATTAAAGGTGAATGACATATAAGAATTAGACATTTGCTATATAAGTTGTTCATAAATAGAATGGGGCATTATTTTATCGCATGACATAACGGTTAAATGTCTTCAACAAATATGTCAGACATAAAAGCGCCACGACGTCAGATACACTTTACCGCCGAGACATCATATGATGTCATGTGATGTCACAACGTCGCGTTAACGTTGGATATAAAATAGTTCGTAGTTTATCTCTTTGATAAAACAAATTATGCTAAGTTTTAATAAATCCTGCTTTGAGTTGTTGGTAAATACTAAGCTATTGATTTAGATCACGTTAGATTCAATACATGTACATAAAATAGTTTCAATTGATAAAAGTTGGCGTAGTGTTCCCAATTTAATACATTGATACACAACCAATCAAAATCGTTCCATGTCGATTGCACTCGTGCACGTATGGCTTGGGTTTTCGACACAGCTGACTTGGAAATCGAAGTGAAAATTATATGATAAATATATAATATATAAACAAAGAGCAAAAACATAGAATACTTGTCATTTTAGCCAACATTTAATTTAAAGGATTTGTTTCGATTGAATAAAAAACGATACGTTTGTATTGCTTTGTCGGCGGCGATGGTGACGTCAACATTATCGTTACCCTCGCGCCTCTTGCATTAATTTCCATAAAATTCAAAAATATAAACGATGACCTACACATAACAGTTGCGCGCTTGATATATGACCTTGCAATTTGAATCAAAGTCGACATAACTCGGTGTTATTATTGTTTGTGTTTACATGTGCTTTGTAAATACACTAGACCAACACACTGTAGGTTTTAATCCAAGACTTCTCTAACCTTACCAGTCCTTTTTACGATTTTGATATTTCATCGGTTCCTATAGTAAAACACAGGGATACCTCCTGGTATCTAAGAAAGTATGCATTGAATTAACATTTCAAGCATCTAAAGTGATTATCAATATATTTATTTCACTATCTGAACCGACATATTTGTTATATTAATTTGCTTAAAGTTGTAGCGGACAACCCTTTGCAGATGAAGTTAAAAATATTAAATTTCCTACATTTGTTATTATTCAGCTCAAGAGTCACGTGATCGTGACCGGTGCGACTAAACATATTTCCCGCAAAATTCAGTTGTGACCAAAGTTTCCTTTTGGCATTCGCAATTCTCTTAACAACATCCACTTGTTTATCTTTAAATTTTAAATCCTAATTATGCTCCGAGAAGTTTGTTCCACTCCTAAAAGCGCTCCAAGTTGTCAGTTGATAGTGGAGTTATTTGATGAGGGGAATATGAATGCCTCCACAGCGCGCGAGAATATCACGGGAATTTAATTAATATGCAAAATGACAATATAGCGGATATAGAAAACAAAACTGTAATTCAAAACATAGATCTTGTTTTGTGTCAGCACAATCGATAAAAGTGCATTTTTATCATTGCAACCTGGTATAATAAACATTAATTGATCGATTTGTTAGGCTAAATTATCGTACAAAATCGACCCGATGCCGCATACACCGTGGAAAGTGCACGACCGTGTGTTTTTCAGTCATCCCCACGTTTTCACTGCAGGAGATCCTCTGACCCTAAAAAGTCACACAAAAAGGACCTTTAGGATCAGAGAAGGCTCGGTTTATGTAAGTTTTAGTTGCATTAACATCATGAAATAATATATCGGCCCCTCCCAAATACCAAATTCAACAGATTTCATGGAACATTGTAGGGCATTGAGATATACAGGTTTATTGCTTCAGATGACTTCATAATAAAGCAATCACATTAACAATTCAAGTGCATATTTATAAACTCCTATGTGAACTGCCATTGTGTCCATTTATTTATATTGACTAACTTTATATCTTTGGTTGAAGATAATGTATTAAATTCAGCTCTTTCTTTCAACTTATCGACATACATTGAGCATTACGTACATGCATCCATGGAATTACACCACACTCACACACGTAATACATATGCCTTGTTTTTTACAAGCCAGGCAGTTGCGTGTAGTGATTATCTTTGTTACTTGTGCAGTTACGCGAGAACTATGAAAGAAATACTACATTATTACCTCTGGGTCACAACTGGCAAATCCAAGCACCAATGAGACAAATAGAAATATGTTCATAATTGATTCTGAATTGATTCTGAAAATATAGTAGATGAATGTAATTATATATAAATTGTCGTTACAGTGACCTGTGAGAAAAAACAACAGCAATTTATGTCTAAAACAAATACAATAATTGTCAGCGGAATTTCAACGCTCCAGCTTTTGGGTTTGGTTTGGCTGGTTAAAGACTTTTATATCGTGTCAATATAGTTTGGATTTTCAAAATATGTTAGTTATAAAATTAATTATATACATATAAATAATGTCTCTTTTAACATATATTTAAATAACAAAATCTTTCTTTTCTGCCTTTCGACCTAGCAGTCGACCTAGAAGTCTTCATCGGTTTATTTGTTACGTTTCCGTGTATATACAACAAATAAACGCCGCTGATGAAGGCCGATAGGTCGAAAGCTACGGCAAAAAAAAAAGATTTTGTTATAAATACATCGTCGTCAATAGGTTCAGAAACGGCGAACGTATGTTGTAAACTGTTGCTATTGTATGCGTGATAGCTACTTTAAATTATGAATACAAATTACCATTTAAGTTATACGTTCTATTTTATTTTCGGAAACTTAATACCTTTAATCGTACATTTATTAAATTCGCTTCAGATTAAAAAGGCAATTATTTTGCAATTAATAAAACGGTTACTTACCTTAAGATCTCTAAGGTAACGACAACATTAACCTCTGTTCATATGTTCTCTTTATTTATACTCTATTACTGCCTTGAACCTTTTCATTATTACTGATAACCGACACAATAAGTAAACAATTATGAAAGTGTCAGATATTGCGCATTACATAAAATAATCGTGATGTTTTGTGTTCTCGTTGTGAGCCATCAACTCATTTAAAGACAGAGGACGTAAACAAGTTGTCAGAACGCAATAATAGTCATTGAACACCAAAGTACATGCACTTGTCATTACGTGGTCCGAGTATTATATTTCATACCCCATCCAACTCCTTCTCCAAGAAGCGAAAACGGGGTTGGCTGGGGTATGAAATAAAACCTTAATTTCGGATTAACAAATTTGCATACTGTAAAGTTAAAACATGTAATATGTAATTTTAAACAGATTATCGCTTTTTTTCAGTAAAAAGTGTTTTTACACTTGTTCTATTTTCGAAATATCCGTTATAAAATCCTGCTAATATAAGCTTTTCATATATTATAACGAACTGTCCTGTCCAATACAACCAATCGGTGGAGATTGTATCTCTTAAAATATTCAATAAAAACTTCGTATTTGCTTCTTTAACAGTTACGAACTAAAATTGAGCAGTTTTGATAAAAGTTAATCATGCACACCATTTCAGTTCAAACCTTAAGGTGAAATTGATTTATGCATGGAATTGGGTTGCTACATGTGCTGACAATTCTCAGGTTCAGGGGTTCTATAGGCAAATAAAAAATAATATCAGATTAAATGCAAGCTGAAATTGTCAGGCGTTAAGTGCACGATACTGTTCGGCAGGCTAGAGGGGATTCTTTTTTTATTTAGAAAAGACGCATTTTCTAAGTCAGCATAAAGTCCAATAAACATTCAACTCTGATTTTATATCAAGATTCAAATTAACGCAGCATGAACCTAGAACCATTACACCCGTAGAATTGCAGATTGTGACTCACGGTACAATCGGAAAAAGTAAAGGAATATAGATATACAATTGTAATTCGTGTTTCCATAATGAGGTTCAATACAATTCACTATAAAGGAAGACATCAACTTCAATATGTATTTCTACCATAAACCGCAAACAGATTGGTTGTATTTGACAAGACAGTCCATTATAAGTCAACCGTATTGTTTTGATGAGAAAGCCTACCGATAACCCATCTGCTTGCAGAAATTAATATTTAGCTGGATTATTTTTCTAACTAAAACGAAAGACTTAATTGCATTAAGATTAATTGTTAACTCGCTAACGTTTCTTTTTTTTTGTGGTGAGTGGGGAGGGGTGCAGGAGCGGGGTATGTGGGTTGGGGGTTGTTGTACTAAAGTTGCAAAAATATATACCATAATATATGTTTTTTCAAAATTCATGAAGTTTGCACAGCCCTCAGACAATATTTACACAAACAGCTCTAAATATCGGATTGTATTCTAAACAAACAACAACCTGCGTCCAATTGCTTTACTTATGAAATAAATTGATCTAGGTTAACCTCTATGCACGTTTATTTTAATAGATAATTTGAACGTTACGAAATTAAATGTACGCATTTTATTTCATAGACAAAGATAGGATGGCCATAAAGTCCAAGGCCAACAAGTTACATGTTTGAGGTTTGTCAAATTAGAATGTCAATAGTCAGATAAGTAGATTGGCGAACTAAGTGATGCCTGTCCAGTAGATACGGTCGTGTGTGTTTATGGTTTGACTGAATATAGATATAAAAGTCGAAGAGGAAATGTCGCATTCAAAGACCACAGTCAACCACTAACATGCACAGATACAAAGATGAATAATAGGAAAGATATGACATGAGAACCATCAAAGGGTTGACAATAGGGCTACCGCTTTGGAACGGTCAGTTGAGAACTAAATGATACCTGTCCAGTTGATAAAAAAGGCCGCTCGGGCTTTTAACCTCACTCTAACACTATTGTCATCCCAATAAAACGGGACAATGTAAATAAAGATATCCCCGCCAGGTTACATTCTCTAACAAACAAGGCAGAATTAGTAGGCAATATAAGTATAACACATACACTATCATGGAAATATAATTTTAAAAATGCCTAGAAAGCCACAAAGCAAATACTTTATGACATGGCAGAAGCCAGAGAAACAAAAGAACAAACCGCTAAGGGTACAACAAGACAAGATTTAAGACAAACACCAAACAGTACCGTCCTATGAGGATTTAAATAGACGTCATAAAGATGGTTTTATTCTTTATTATTTTTTTATTAGAAATAAGATATTTTTTATCATAAAAAAATACTGAAAATGGAATCTCTTGGAATCAACAAACACAAATAAAAGAGAAAAGTAACAAAGCCCCTCTCACGCCCAATAGAACCGACTTAAGCGGTATTCTACTTTAAAACCATAAATATTGGGCTTGATGATTTCAAAGGACCAGTAAGTAATAACACTACTGATTTGTTGTCGGGCCAAAACTGTTCAATTAAAAAGTGTGTTTTCGATACGCCAATATAGTGACATAGTACCTGGGTCTAACGTTTATTAAACTTAACCAAAGTAAAATGTAACAATTTTAAAAAAAGCAAGGATTTGGTATCGTAAATTATCCCTACTTAGACAAAGATGTTCCTCAAACAACATCTTATGGGCTCTTTGGGGTATATGTGTCTTAATTTATTCGTTTTTTATAGCTTGTAGTCGGGCTGAGGACTTCAATATTCTAAAATATATAGGTTTTAAACGCATTGTTACCTCTGTATTTCATATTGTATATCAAAACACCGTCTCCCTATCCGTGATATTTGTACAACACTTTCACAAAACTGAAGAACAATATTGAAATGCCTGTATAAAAGAAATAACAAATATATTAAGGTAAAACTCATTAAGTCATCACTGTTTTTATAGGGGCTTAACTCTTGAAAGTCTAGAAACCAGGTACCAAACCAAATACAATTTTCCCATACTTTAGCATTTTATCATATTTGTGTAAGTAAATGTTCTAACATATTTACAGTGTATGTAAATTTTCTAACATATCTATAAATTAAATGTTTAAATCATGTTTGATAAACATGTGTAAACATAATGAACACGTTATTTTTGTTTTATATGTCAAATTGTTTATTTTTTATAATACATATATGCACAACAATATATGTTTTCTGACATAAGACTAGTAGTATATACGTCAATGTGATAATTTTAATCTTTAAACAAGTGTACTAAAGTATTCGTGTTACTCCAAGAAATACGTGACATTCAAAAGTAGTGAAATAGAAGGTATTGAAAAACGGACGAGAAAAAAGGAAAAAATATAACAATACAACGTACTGTAAATAGGAGAGAGACAAAATAAAAAAGGAAGAACAATTTATAGCGTATACTGTCTATTTAATTTTCTGTATTTAAACATAACACCTTCCTGAACAATTTATAATGTGTGATAGAAAATGAAAACAATAGTTTAAGCACTGGTCATTCAGGATTGTGTCGTTGGTGTCCTGACTCTTTGTTATAGAGATGAGTACACTAATCGTGGTCAAGTTCATTAATGTTCCATGGCGATTTCAGTCAGACAATCCTACCACATGGTGGACAGCTTCAAGAGCTTGTTGATCATAATGTCGCGGTATTAGATCACAACCCAAGGATGGAGTAATCTTGGAGTCTGAATGGGACAGTAACATCGAAAATGAGGACGCCGATCGTGAGTAGTATTTTACAGATGATAGTGTTGATGATGATGATGATGAGCATCTGGTAACCTCTCGAAAATAGGAGGTTTTAACTCCGAAAGATCCCTGAAGTCCATATCAGCCATTGTGAGAACATCATAAATCAGATGAATATGCGAATTTAAGGAAATAGGGGTAATCTTGCGACAAATATATGTTTAAAATACTGCACATACACTGAACAAAATTGCTATGTATCAACTTTTGTATCTTAACTAAGTTTCTTATTTTAATTATATTTTAGAATAGATATATGGTAAGTATTTTGTTTTGACCCATAGTTTGTAAAACATTTATTTTTTGTTTAAATTGTTACATCTTTCATGCAATCAGAGCAGACGATTTACACTCGTTATTTTGCAGTTTAACAGTATCTCTAATCAAGCTCAAAATACACAAAACAATGAGAATATTATTGACATATTTTTAGGTTGATACTTAGCAATTTGGTTTAGTGTATTAGCTGGTCCCTGTTGGATATCGCTCATCTACACTGCTAACCAAATCATTGGTAGTCTATTTTCAACGTCAGTTATATGCTGTTTAATACACAAATGCCAGTGAAATCATGGATTACATGTTTGAGTAAACATCTTATGTTTAACTGCATTTCATCATGGATAAATTTGAAATTGTTTACAATGTATGTGTTCGAATGTTTTGAATTGTTTTCAATATGCAAGTGAGTCATTTTAGATAGGTCGTGGTTTTCGCAATTCCTAATAAAAGCAAAACAGGTATTCTTGTCAAACCAATGATTTATTTATTATGTCTATTTGTACCTCTCCAGACGACAAGTGTGTGTCCTACCGTGAATATTTAAGGGCTAATGAGCATAACCCATTGGAGCTGACTGATAAGATGTTCCTCCATTTTGACCGTGACAATGACGATTGCCTAGAGACGTATGACCTATCTGAAGAATTCCGTTTGGCCGACCTTAACCGTATGAATCAATATTTGTTCAAACCTTTTAGTATGTGTTGCATGAGTAATTGCTTCATTAAAATGATTAACTTCTAATAAATATTTATTAAAAATCCATTTACGATTTTTTAAATTTAATACAGAACCTTACTCAGATTGTTTAATGATCCTTTTTATTTACATCTAATTAACATTGACATTTATTACAGACTCCTGATAAACAATTAATTTAGTCATATTTCCAGAAAATGCATTGATACACTATTTTCTCCTTGTATTTCATCCAATTTATATTCTAACTTCAATATCACATATTGAAATGTTTATTTATAAATTTTCTTCATAACTGATTCAAAACTCCTATACTTTCATCGAAAAACGCGTTTTATCAAACAAAATCAAATATGAATTCGTTGAAGATCCTTTAGGTATGACAATTAGGTTTTTGATTTCTTGTATCTTTATGACTTGATGAATTTAAAGGCATAAGCAAAATTAATATATATTTATTATTTTCAGATGACAACTAACTAACTCTTAATGACCAATACTTCACCAGCGTTTTAATTCAATTGTTCGGGCTGGACTAGAAAACCGTTACACATGATAATATGTATTGCTATACCTAAAAATAAAGATAACATGTTAAACTTCGTTATTATATTGTCGTTGTGGGTCTTAATACGTAAATGCTGGTTCTTTATAATTCGCTGGCAGGGAAGCCGGCGAATATATTTGTGATTATGTGTGATAAGTGAACTGGAAGGATAATTAATTAATGTAGTTGTTCTACATGTATTATCCATCAAATATAGATTATTGTGTAGTATAATACAAGCTTGAATCGAAAGCTCTACCAATTTTATCCGCGGCATGATTAAACCTACAGCTTAATATTTCAGGAGATATAAAACACGCCCCGTGTTCTCAGAATTTGCTCAGCCAAAATCCTATGCTCAAGCCCAAAAACTCGAATATTTCTTTTAGATATAATACTTTTTTCAATGAGTGTTTTCCATTACAAACTTTCCGGACAAAGTAACACATGAACAGTTCATGCAGAAAAAAAAAGAGTAGTTTTGTTTCTATAGTTAAAGATATCTAAATTGCTTTATTCTAAGATATTAAAAGATGTACACATTTTAAACATCACATGCTTTGCTACTAAGTTATGGCGTTATTTTTAAAAATGAAACATTACCGAAACACATATAGTGTCTGTTTTACAATATTAAAATTACGAGATATGATTAAATACAAACATCTTCACAGTGGTCAATATTTAGAAATTAATATACGGCCTTGGTGTGCCTTTGTCCATGATAGCACTCCTAATGCCGTAATGGCCCGAGGGCCATGCACTAGGTGTGGTGTCATTATCGACAAAAGGCACACCACGGCCGTATATTTGCCTTTTTATTACCTTAATATCAATGGAGAAAAAGTATAAGAACAAAAGGTGTATTTTTGTATGGGCAATATATCGACATGATTACAAATCGATACAATTTAAACATATAAGTAACATTAGATGCAAACAATTATTTGGCAAATAAATACATTACATTAAATTAAAAAATTACGTTAAATAAGTTTTCTTCCTTGTCTTTCACTTTAATGATATATTTCAAAGTTGTTTGTCTGCAATCTTGTCTTGTCGTGCCCTCAATGGTTTATTCTCTTGTTGCTCTGGCTTCTGCCAAGTCACTGAGTACCTTCTTTGTGGCTTTCTAGGCTATTCTATTGTTTTGTATTTATATATACACGAGCATCTTTGTGTTTTACTTTTATTGCTTATTAATGCTGCCTTGTTGGTTAGAATAGTTCATGGCGGGGTTTTCTTTATTTACACTGTCCCGCTTTATTGGGATGACAGTAGGGTAAGTGGGAGGTTTGGTGCACCCTAGAACCTTGTTTGGTGCACCCTAAACCCCCAGCGGCCTTTTTTTGCCACTGGCCGTTCTAAGGCGGTAGCCCTATTCTCAACCCTTTTGTGTTTGTGAAGTCATATGCCTTTATTCTTTGTTAACATTGCCATTCATGTTTGTACTTTTGTGTGGTTTTTGGTTTACTGTGTTCTGTGAAAGCAGCATTTCGTGTTCGACTTTTATACTATTTCAACGTTTATTTACTGAACGTGAAAATTGCAGTTGAGATTTCTACGTCAGCTCCTGAGCAATAACGCTACAATATGACGTCTTTGTATTGCTTGATGACGTTGACGTCTTCGCGTGCAGACATTCTGTTGCTACTGACAGTGTGCTGACTTTCCATAATCCATAATGACACAGTGTGCCGATTATGGATTTTGAAAAAGAACGGATAATCATTGTTTTCTACTAAAATGTTACTATTTATGTAAAAAAACATATTAGAGTGTCTTAAAAAAAAACAGGATGCATTACACTGAGCGAACGTGTCTTATTTTTGCGAAGGCACACTAAACTTCCCTTTTTCACCAATTTAAGGAACGGACATCAATGATATTAAGGTGAAATAAATCATATACAATTCACATAATAATATAAACAAATAAATAAAAAGCAAAACCTACTACATGGACAAAATAAATAGATAGTACAGGCTGGAATCAGATTGGATATTTACCTCCGCCGACTACTTTTCATAGCAACACATGACAACGGAGAGTAGTACGTCATTTTCCGTCAACGTCAAAAAAAAGTGAAACGGCCGCCATTTTCTTTTTGTTTTTAAACACTTAATCTGGAAGATTATAACAATTTTGCATGATTAAAATTTCAGTTCCCCTTTAAGTTTCGTCACCCATTCAAAATTTCGAAGCGAGGGGAAATAACTCGTAAGAGATGCCATTGTTAAAATACGTTTAAAAATGGTAACACTTGTGTTCTTTTCTAATGAAATACAAGGAGACTCTAAACATATTTTGTTGAAGCTTAACTAGTACATGATGTGTGTTACGCAAATCATGTATTGTCCTTTATCAAAATTATACGCTAAAACGACAAAATGTTCGACTCGGCACTGTCGGTCAAAAAATATAACGAGTGTCAGTCTGTGAACGTCTAGACTACAGGCGAAGGGGATAATATTGCACTCACACTAAAGTCTGAAAAGTTGTTTATAATTAAAAGGATCGACCGCTTTTCAACTTCTCGGTGTGCATTTTGATGGCCAATTTAATCTGGAATTATGGAATATTGATATAAAAAATCGAGCAGGAAAAGCAGCATTGAAGAACGACAGTCAACCTCAAACACACACATAAACACAGAACAACTTTAAAGATGAATACAATGCCAAATAAGCATCACAATCACAAAAGGGTTGACAATAAGGCTACCGCCTTGGAACGGTCAGTGGCAAAAAAGGCCGCTGGGGGTTAAACCGGGTTCTAGGATGCACCAAATCGTACACTAACTCTACTGTAATCTCAATAAACAGTGTAAATAAAGAAATCCCCGCCATGAACTATTCTCTAACCAACTTGGCAACTCAACTGACCACCAGCTTGTGTGTTACTGTTTTTTTTTTTTCATTATTAGTTTTTATTGACGAGCATCACCATATGCAGCCATATTTAACGGCAAAATACTAATACAAAGCTGCAGTCAAATTTATTTGGCTATCCCTCACCGGCCCCGCCCGCCACCAACTCCATCCACCCCACCATAAACAAAATAAGGCGGATCGGGTCAAGGTAGGTGTCTCATTGGAATCTGGGAAACTGCCCTACTCCTACTTTTGGTTATTAAACATGCTCGGAGAATAGATTTCGATAAATAAACTTCAGATAGGATGATTTATGTCCCGTTACGATGGCCGAGGCTAATTGGAAATGACGACCACACTGAGGAAACTCAGTGGCGTCGTTGAGGCTTGAACCCGGATCCTGTGTTTATAAGTGCACTGCTCTATCCACTACACCGGCACTTGCCAAACAAAATATAACGGCTTAATATGTGAAATTAATATAGACATGGAAATATCAGTTTCCAGACTAATTAGTGGGAAGCGGTCACTATGTCTACCTTCAACTAGAAGTGCTTCACCTGCTGACAGTGCTGTTTGCTTATTTCCAAGATTAGGTTGCAGGTTAGGCTTATAAAAATAGCATAACTCTGCCAAAATGAAAGTTAGAGTTATTGCATATGTGTAACACATTCCTTGAGATAAAGATGTGTTCGAAGTTTCATGAACATAGTTAAAATACTTTTCAATTTATGGCCAATGTTAGGTTGCAGGTTAAAGTATGACGAACGGACGACGACGGACAACGTGAGCCATAAGTGTCTGCCATGATAAGCAGGCGACACAAATGTGTTTTAGTAAGATCAAGGGCAATAACTGCATGGCATTGACTGAGCCAAACCAAAATTGTGTCATGTACACAAAGTTTTAATTCAATATCTTCCAATTGTAAAAGTAGTTCACTCCACAACATTTCATATGCTGAATAAAGCAATGGTTACTACGTGCAAGGGCAATAACTCTGCATGGAATTGAATGAGCTACGCCAAAATTATTTCACACACTTCTACACTTTATGATGATTAAGTACGCAAGGTTTCAGTTCAATATCTTAATAACTGTTGAAGTAATTTGCTCCACAGTATTGCATATGCTGAATATACCAATTTTGACAGTAAGTGCAAGGGCAATAACTCTGCAAGGAATTGAGCGAGCCACACCAAAAGTGTGTCACGCACATCTACACATTGATCATGTATACAAAGTTTCAATTGCCGCAGTGACTCCTATATACTCCTTCTCAAACTTCGTTTGCGGGGTATAAAGATCTATTTCAAAACCTTGAATAAACGATAAATAGATTAAAATGACCTTGTGTTCCAAAAGACAGTTTTCCGTTTCAGATACATGTACGCAAATGGAAACATTTTATTTTTTAGATAGATCATCATCTAGGTGAAGGGCTTAACATTTGTATAAGACAACTAAACTAAAGAATAAATAATGCAGTATTTTATTTTGTATAACATGTAGATCTACTACTACTACTACTACTACTACTGCTACTGCTGCTGCTGCTGCTGCTGCTGCTACTGATGTTGCTGCTGCTGCTGCTACTGCTTCTGCTACTACTACTACTACTACTACTACTACTACTAGATCTACTACTACTACTGCTACTGCTACTGCTACTGCAGCCGCTGCTGCTGCTGCTACTACTACTACTGCTACTACTACTACTACTAATAATAATAATGCTACTACTACTAAATACTACTAGATCTACTACTACTACTACTACTACTACTGCTACTGCTGCTGCTGCTACTGCTACTGTTAATGCTACTGCTAAAATTACTACTACTACTACCTACTGCTACTGCTGCTGCTGCTGCTGCTGCTGCTGTTACTACTACTACTACTACAACTACTACTACTACTGCTACTGCTGCTGCTGCTGCTGCTTCTGCTACTGCTACTACAACTACTACTAATAATAATGCTACTACTATTAACTACTACTAGATCTACTGCTGCTGCTGCTGCTGCTGCTGCTGCTGCTGCTCTTGCTCCTGCAGCTGCTGCTGCTGCTGCTACTGCTACTACTACTACTGCTACTACTAATGCTAGTACTACTAACTACTACTAGATCTACAACTACTACTTATGCCACTGCTACTGCTACTGCTGCTGCTGCAGCTGCTGCTGCTACTACTACTACTACTAATAATAATAATAATGCTACTACTACTAACTATTACTAGATCTACTACTACTACTACTATTGCTACTGCTGCTGCGACTGCTATTACTACTGCTACAACAACTACTACTGCTACTGCTACAGCTGCTGCTGCTGCTGCTGCTGCTGTTACTACTACTACTACTACTACTACTACTATTGCTACTGCTACAGCTACTGCTACTGCTGCTACTGCTGCTGCTACTTCTACTACTAATAATAATAATGCTACTACTACTACTGCTACTGCTACTGTTACTGCTACTGCTACTGATACTGCTGCTGTTGCTGCTGCTGCTGCTGCTACTGCTACTACTACCAATGCTACTACTTCTAACCACTACTAGATCTACTACTACTACTACTACTACTACTACTGCTACTGCTACTACTGCTGCTGCTGCTGCTGCTGCTGCTGCTACTAATACTACTACTAATAATAATAATAATAATAAAAAAAATAATGCTACTACTACTAACTACTACTAGATCTACTACTACTACTACTACTGCTACTGCTGCTGCTGCTACTGCTGCTACTACTACTACTAATACTACTACTACTACTACTGCTACTGCTGCTGCTGCTACTGCTGCTGCTGCTGCTGCTGCTACTGCTACTAATAATTATAATGCTACTACTACTTACTACTACTAGATCTACTACTACTACTACCACTACTACTACTACTACTACTACTACTGCTACTGCTGCTGCTGCTGCTGCTGCTGCTACTGCTACTACTACTACTGCTACTGCTGCTGCTGCTGCTGCTACTGCTACTGCTACAACAACTACTAATGCTACTGCTGCTGCTGCTGCTGTTACTACTACTACTACTACTACTACTATTGCTACTGCTACTGCTACTGCTGCTGCTGCTGCTGCTGCTGCTGCTACTAATAATAATAATAATAATGCTACTAATACTAACTACTACTACATCTACTACTACTACTGCTAGATCTACTACTACTAGTACCACTACTACTACTACTACTACTACTACTACTACTGCTACTGCTGCTGCTGCTGCTGCTACTGCTACTACTACTACTGCTACTGCTGCTGCTGCTGTTGCTGCTGCTGCTACTGCTACAACAACTACTAATGCTACTGCTGCTGCTGCTGCTGCTGTTACTACTACTACTACTACTACTACTACTACTACTACTACTATTGCTTCTGCTACTGCTACTGCTGCTGCTGCTGCTGCTTCTGCTACTGCTACTACTACTACTACTACCAATGCTACTACTTCTAACCACTACTAGATCTACTACTACTACTACTACTGCTACTACTACTACTACTGCTGCTGCTGCTGCTGCTGCTGCTGCTGCTGCTGCTGCTGCTGCTACTACTACTAATAATAATAATAATAATAATAATAATGCTACTACTACTAACTACTACTAGATCTACTACTACTACTACTACTACTGCTACTGCTGCTGCTGCTGCTACTACTACTACAACTACTACTACTACTACTACTAATGCTACTACTACTACAGTAACTACTACTTAATATACTACTACTACTGCTGTTGCTGCTGGCGCTCCTGCTGCTGCTGCTGCTGCCGCTGTTACTACTACTACTACTACTACTACTGCTACTGCTACTGCTGCTGCTGCTACTGCTGCTGCTGCTGCTGCTGCTACTACTGCTACTACTACTATTACTAATAATAATAATGCTACTACTGCTAACTACTACTAGATATACTAATAACTACTACTACTGCTACTGCTGCTGCTGCTGCTGCTACTGTTGCTGCTGCTGCTGCTGTTACTACTACTACTACTACTACTGCTGCTGCTGCTGCTGCTGCTACTGCTACTGCTATTGCTACTACTGCTACTGCTACTGCTGCTGCTACTGCTGCTGCTGCTGCTGCTGCTGCTGCTACTGCTACTGCTACTGCTACTAATAATAATAATGCTACTACTACTAACTACTACTAGATCTACTAATACTACTACTACTGCTACTGCTGCTGCTGCTGCTGCTGCTGCTACTGTTACTACTACTACTACTACTACTGCTGCTACTGCTACTGCTGCTGCTGCTGCTGCTACTGCTACTGCTACTACTACTACTACTAATAATAATGCTACTACTCCTACCTACTGCTACTGTTACTGCTGCTGCTGCTGCTGCTGCTGCTGTTACTACTACTACTACTACTACTGCTGCTACTGCTACTGCTGCTGCTGCTGCTGCTACTGCTACTGCTACTACTACTAATAATAATAATAATGCTACTACTCCTACTAACTACTACTAGATCTACTACTACTACTACTACTACTGCTGCTGCTGCTCCTGCTGCTGCTCTTGCTGCTGCTGCTGCTGCTGCTGCTGCTGCTGCTACTAATGCTACTACTACTACTAATAATAATAATAATGCTGCTACTACTAAATACTACTAGATCTACTACTACTACTACCACTGCTACTGCTACTGCTGCTGCTGCAGCTGTTGCTGCTACTATTACTACTACTACTAATAATAATAATAATGCTACTACTACTACTACTAGATCTACTATTACTTATAATAATTTTGTACTAATACTACTAATACTACTTCTACTACTACTACTACTACTACTACTACTACTACTAATAATAATAATAATGTTACTACTACTACTACTACTAAATCTACTACTACAGCTACTATTACTACTTCTACTGCTACTACTACTACTCAACAACAACAACTACTACTACTACTACTACTACTACTACTATTACTACTACTGCTAATAATAATAATAATAATAATAATAATAGTGATAATAAATAATAATGTATGCGTGCACGTGCATGTATGTGTGTTGAGGGCTTGCACAAGTTTTCACAATAACAAAAAAAAAACACGTTTTTTTCCATTCTTTTCAGGATGGTGTATTTAGCGTTTTTCCAAGGGATGTCCGGAGGGGGTCCAACCTTTACATAATTTATAAAATCTCAGTCCGGCCGGCCCTCCACATGGGCTTCCCTCTGGATCCGCTAGTGATATACACCACCCACACACATAACAATATAATATTTCTTGACTTTTGAATTCCGCATTCCGCATTCCGCATTCCGAATTCCGCATTCCGCATTCCGAATTCCGAATTCCGCATTCCGAATTCCGCATTTAGAAGAAGGTAGTAACATAATAATAATAATAATAATAATAATAATAATAATAATAATAATAATAATAATAATATTAATAATACTAATACTTTATGCGTGCACGTGCATGTATGTGTGTTGTGATTGATTGAATTGAATTGGATTTTTATAGTCGCACCAACAGCTAAGGTCATATGGCGACTTTCCAGCTTCATTGGTGGAGGAAGACCCCAGGTGCCCCTCCGGGCAATTTTCGTGTACGCTCGGTCACCTGGGTAGAACCACCGACGTTCCGCAAGCCAGCTGGATAGTCGTGTGTTGTGATATATCAGTGTTACTGTAAAGATGCAATTACTTCTCACATTTTATATTTAATAATCATGTAATATAAAATTGTATAAATATTGCCAGTAGCCACGATTGTTGTATTTTATATAAACCCCATAACATTAAGTTAAATTCCCTATAACCTGAGTATCCGTGTACCCTTTGTATAAATACACCACAAACGTATATACTATTATACCCTAAACATATACACAAACTCCTACTTGAGTATCTGTTTTTCCTTTGTATATATTCATACTATAAACTTCAATATAAAATATAAGATTTTCAAAAATACTCTTATTTATTATTAGTGCCAATATAAAAAAAAACGTTATTTTTTTTCGTTTTTTTTTCATTCTCTATGGGGCGAAGCCATTACCTTCTCTTAAAATCTAAGTGGTGCAAATATTAAAGCTTTAATATATATCCGAAAGTTAAAAATAGCATAACATTTTTTAACTCAAGAATTGCATAGATGTGATCCCAGGATCCACATACGCGGATCCAGGATTTTACCTCGAGGCGTGGGGAGAGAGTCTAACTTAGAACAAATGTAGGATCTCAAACATGTAAAATGATTGCCTGTTCGAATCAGGTTTTTAGAAATACAACAGCTCACATTTAGGTTTCATAACTGTGTACAGTAATATATAACTTTATTAAGTTACTTATATTTTTAAATGCCATGGGTTTAACATTAACAGTACATCACTTCGCAGTCAACAGCTCGGTCGGGTTACGGGAAACTAATCACTCTTTTGTTTAGGCCTAATAACCAGATAACTGAATGCAGTTATAACTTTATAACTGCATTCAGTTATATAACTGCATCACGTTATTAAGTTAGGCATGGTAGAATTAGTTTGCATTTAATTCTAACACGACCTCCGCAGTCTTTCATATGCACACAGAAGAGAGACAGCTGTAGCTATTCTACGATAAAATACAGCTGTTCCATTAATTCCCCGCGTATATTTCATTCGTTGGAATCGCCGCGTTAAATGACGTCACTTGGTCAATATACGTCACGAAGACAAACTCAACAGTAATTTTAATGAAATGTTAAAAACAACAAACGAGCCATGCTGCCAAACCGTGCACACCCCCGATATAAACCCACCATATGCATCTGTACATATAACATGACTAAGCATCTTGAACAAGCTGAGAACTTTTGACATCATATAGCACAAGCAATGACTTAATTGTTTGTCATTTTATTTGAATTGAAACAAGTCAATTGCGTGTATAGAAACGCAGAACGTTGCATACGGGGGCGCCCAATGGAACAGCCTGTAAACATAGCAGCCTGATAGCAGCCTGATTACCCTGACCTTCGAGATAATATATAGTGCCCCGACAATATCGTAAACAATGGGGTTATTGCTAACGCACCCGTGATTTAATTACTACGCATCCGAACTACGAACTGTATTTTATTCACCGATAAAACACAGGTACATATTTATCATTTCTTAAATAAAAAACAAAATAGCGTATACAGATAAATTATCAAAAATAAATATCATCAGAATCACGAACATGTAAGATGATTGCCTGTTCGAATCAGGTTTTTAAAAAATAAAACAACTCAAATTAGACTTCATAACTGTTTACATTTATATAACTTTATTAAGTTATTTATATTTTTAAGTGCCATGGGTTTAACATTAACAGGGCATCACTCTGTATTCAACATGGTCATGCAGCAGGACCTTTTTTAAGTAATACAAATTATGTTTATTTGTAGAAAATAATGGCTTCCGGAGATTCACTATTCCCTTCCATATTTTTAAGTTACATGCAAAATAACTCCAATAAGTTATCAATGACTGCAGATCGAGGCTCAAACTCAAAACATACCGACTGGACAGGAAACTATTAGTATGATTAGCATATTAGAGTCCTACTCTTCTTTCTAAAAACTGGCTCGTACGTAATACACTGAAAACTGCCTTGTCGATAAACATAAGCATGTAACAGGGAGGAGGCGTGTACAAGGGGTAGTCTTCGCCCTCCACCGTCTCCCTTTATTACTTCTCTATCTTTTTGTTTACTATCTTGTTATTTTAAAAATCTCCCACACCCCACCACCTCATCTCCCTACTCCCGTCATGCCATACCCTCTCCCACATATTCCATGTACATTTGGCCATACCTCTATGTCTACGATATAATTCATCTCATCTCCCTGTGAGGTTGTTCTCTCAATGTAAGGTGTAAAAATTGTTACCATGGTTACAGGACATACAAAAAACGTTTTTCACACAATTGAATTTCAATTGGTATTTAATAGTTAACATCATTTCTTTTATCATTTGTATTTAAACAAACAACATGTTGAACAGCTGTCCCGTATAATTTCATTTCCCAAAGTGCACGTACATGTTCATCATATATAAACATGAACGATGAAGATGTTCACCGATGATTATACGAACAAGCCTGCACGAGTTATCTTATCTCATTTTTCAATTTTCCGACATTTAGCAGACAATAACTTAAACAAGTTACATTTTTCTTAGACCCGATCAACCTTCCAACACGATGCGTAGAAGTTTATCGGCGATGCGTACGATCATTGTTGACTAACTTTATCAGGGAAAGGTACAATAAAACAGGAAAAAATTACGGCATTCGCCGAAAAAAAATGGAAAAGGATATAAATATGTGTCTGAAATGACTCAAATTTGATCAATTTTGTAAAAAAAAAAGCGCATAAAAATCGGAAAAGTATCACTCTCCGTCAAGTCAGCTTCCATGCGGTCAATGCTGCCGGTACTACCCGTCTCGATACATGCCTTGAGCACTAGCAATGACGTAAACTAGCGCGAATTTCAAAATAAACAGCGATTTTCCGAGGATGTTCACTGCTACAAAATAATAACGTGTACAAGATATTTGGAGAATAACTTCATTCAGTTATACCCCTGACTGATGTATATTTATAAACTAAACATATCTTAAAGACTACAATATTGAAATGTATATACGTCATACTTAATTACTCACTTTAAATGGGGTGGTCTGCCTCTAATCACAAAACAAATCAACGTCATATGGCCTAAAATATGCTAAAAATGATGTAAACACCATTAAAAAAACAAACAAATTACTTCAATATTATGCTGGATATTGTATGGCAAACCCAGTTTTTGAAAGTGAGCAGTACGTCGTAACGACAATGTATAAATTTGGTGTGTTTTTAACATCATTACACATTGATATGTAGAATCTCTGTGAGACATATGTTCATTTAGTTTTTTTCAAAAAAGTAACTTCTGCTCCGATAAGTTATCAGGATCGCGTAATTGAAGTCACCATCAGACTGACACATCTCTTGAAAGTGGCATACGCAGTGACAAGTTACACTGTAATACATAAGGCCGAAGAAAAAATAACAATGGTTCTGATTTGACCTTATTAAATTGATATATTTCCTGGTGTCCAGACGTGCAATCACAGCATAGCCAATTTTTTTGGTTAAATCCACTAGCTAAAATGCACACGTCTTTCAGTGTTGTATTGGTATTTGAAGAACTTGAAGTGCATCTCGAAACCAGATGATGTGTATCTGAAATGAACAAAAACAGTTTTAAAATCACGGTGGTCAAAAATGTATAAGCCATATGATATGCATGGAATTTCATATCATACGTTTCGACAGAGTGTCCTGTTATTTTTAACGGGAACGCGTAATTTAACTTTGGCTGTCGTATATATCGGTAAATTGACAACATCGCAGACTCTTTCACGCTGTACCATCAACTTGTGTGGGTTTTGTGTGATAAATAGAATCTCACAAATTCTTGTTCATCTATTATTTATTAAACTCTTTAGCAAACATTATTTGATATTCGACAAGCCGTCGCATTGTATCTTTTTGCCAACTCGTTTAATAAATTCTATAATAAATCAGCACTCATGTAAAATCAGCTATTATATCCGACACGAAATAAATATTTAATTAATATTCTACCATTACCGCTAAAATCAAAAAAATATTTTTTGAAATATATGATATATTAAAATGAAATACCAGTTATTATACGGAAATTTTCATATCGTGGCAGATATTGGCATCTCAGGGCAATATCTGCAGGATGTGATATGAAATGCTCTTGAATACACTATTCTCTGTATAGTATATTTGTATCATTTACATGTATATATCTTTAAATATAACCATATTTAGGTTAGGCCAAAAAGAATAAAATATGTGTGTTTCCCTTTGCCCGACTGACCATATTTTTAAGGGGTCGACCTTACAATTTTGTGCCAAAAAATATATAATAATAATAACAATAAACAATTTTTTTCTTCTGAAGAATGATTTATCGCATCATGGAAGTGAAACATTAACACCATTCTAGATTTTCTGTAATCTACTGGGCACCTGTGTTATAACTATGCAAATTATTACCAGATTACGCAGCAAAAGTGTAAAATATTTAGGTAAGCCATATGATTTGCCTGGAATGTCATATGATACGTACATAGTTGAATGGTTTTCTTTCATGTAAACAATGCGACGCTAATAAACTATTTATCTTATTTGTAAAATGCCTGTTAATCAAATTTATTCCGGTTTAAAGTGTACTATTATTTGTAACGGGAACGCGTAATTTAACAAGGGCGTTGTATTGTAAACTTGTATCCATATTCTAGGGGATGTTTAACTTATAAACTTACTTTATGCATTGCTAGTGTTTGTTTTTTGTTGTTGTTTTTTCTTATTTCTATCGGTACTGCACACCGTCCTATAAGACCATCATGGCAGGAAGGGTGGTGGCATGTTAAACATATTTACATATATTCAAATATCAAAAAGGAAAAAAAGAGATATTGGTCTACTGACTAGGCCACCGATTTAAGACAATTTATTTAGGAAGTAGGTCAGAGGTTTAGCTGTTAACATCTGCCTTAATGCTTAAATTAGGGATTGAACCCCTCTACTGTCTCAGCGGAGACAATTGTGGGGCTGAGATTATTCCACAGTGGTAGTGTTGTTTTAACAAAATTGGCTTGAAAAGACGTTTTTCAAAAGACATCTGTAATTTACGCGTAAAAGCACGTAAGTACAAATTGGGACTACCTCGTGTCAAAACACTTGCAATTCAAAAGTGAGTTATGCGGTATATCCACGAGAAAAGCTTCGCCTGCGTCCCGCCTGGTAACGAATATATGACTAAATAATAAAATATAACGTAAAGTAATACTCTAAAGTGTCCCAGGCCTCCTATCAACTAGGCAACTAGAAAATAAACATTTTATGGTATGAAAATATATCTACAGGATCTGTACATCTGCGAATAAATCTTCATATCTACTTTTATCTAACACTCAAATATTAATCAGACTGGTTGACTTTCAGAAATGTGCGACTATTAAACAGTGCATAACCCGTCGAAATCAAATCATGTTAGGTTAATTGTAATTAAGTTTATCTTAAAAAACTGACAAAAACAGTGTCAGTTAGACAGGATTACTAACCAGTATTGAAATTTGACTTTTGGGATAGTATTTCTGTCGTATAATGGTTAATCAGTTACAATTCGCATTTAACGCCGCTAGCTATGGCGTCGCCATTTAATAAAATTGGCGACCATTACGCGAATGATAAATCATCGCAAAAATCATACCGTAAACATTGTAATAGCCACTATGATATGATTACACTATCTGGTGTTTAGCTACTAATGGTATAGTTGACAACTTTTTCACTACATCCAGAAAGGTTTTGACTAAAACTTCAACACGCGATGTTCTATTTAGAGATAACTATCATTCAAAAAAAGAAAACACGAGGCTATATCAACTAAATAAACACTAATATAAGCATGCAAAGTTAAAAAGAAATAAAATATATATCGACTTACCATGTCCTGTGGAATAGTGTGGAATTGTTCTCAGTAAACATGGCTGTCGTGCCATTAAGAGACATATCCCAAGTGGCATAAGACGAGGGAAAAACGAGACGTCATCATGGTCATATTCTAAAATAAATACTTTTAGTGACGTAAATGGTCAAAAGGTAAAGTTTGTGGTTGAGGTTGCAGTGAATGGCTCATTTTAGCACAAATCGCGAACATCCAAATGCCATATTCTATTACAAAAAACAAGTCTCGTATTACCACAGGGACTTTTATTGCTTTTATAGTGATAAATGGTTAAAAACAAGACACCTTCTATAGTTTCAATGTCGAAAATTGAGGTGTTGCATTCATTGAAAATAATCAGCATATATAGGCCTATATCGAAAAAAACGTGTGATACACATTTCGCTAAGCTCAACATGGCTGTCATTATATAATAATAATAATATAATAATAATAATGAAATGTCTCTCAAAGTATGCTATTTTTCACAAATTAAAGAATTTTAACCAATCCTAGTTTTCAAGACAGACATTTTACTGCCACACTGCCTCAGTGATGAAATTCATAATATTACTTGGTTAATAAACATTACCACTTTATAACACAGTTCTGATCTAAACTTATTATACATAACGACATGTGCTCGGTGCCAATTTCCGAATGTTCTGATAGTCATAAATATTGGAGAAATAAGACAGTAAGATAAAAATTACCACAAAATCGTTCGCAAAAGTGCACATATTGGTAAGCAAATCGAACAAGGTGTATTTTTTACCTTGAGCATAGATTATAATATCGGAATAACGCTTTACATTGTTGTTTTAGTTCAATTCAGAAGGCTCAGTGGTGAGCTATTTGGATTACTTATTGTTTGTCGTCCGTCCGTCGTGGTCGTTAATCTTTGGTATAAACGTATTCTCCTCAGAAACCACTGAGTCAATTTTAACCAAATTTTACATGAATGATCGTAAGGTCAATGGCTTTTAAGTGTTTTAAAATTAGGTCAACGTACCAACATCGCCGCCGTTATTAGAAATATTCGAAACATTCAAGAACCATTGAACACATCTTTATTCATGATTGTCAAACCTTAGACCATCCATATTGTTAAGATAATGACCCAGGGTTAAAAATGGCCGCATCCCGGGTCTCAAGGTTTTATATGTTTTACATAGACTTACATATAAACTTGAACTATTTCTTTTCTGAAACCACAAGCCATAAAGCATATAGCTCATGTAGCGTAAGAAATATTTGTCAACAACACACAGCTATATTGAGACAGTGACAATGGAAGGAGCCGGATCTTGGGGATACTGTGAATTCAGTAAATATAATAAAGGGAGAGAATTTGATCCGGCACCTTTCATTGTCACTGTCTCAATATAGCTGTGTGTGGTTGAATGCTTAAATGTGGCTCACTCATATGAGCTATAATTGTATGTACGTATGCGTCTATATGTTAACTGTGCCTCCAGACGAGTGTGTAATGATGTAGAGATACAGTTCATCAACCTTTATTAAGGAGTGAATGCATACGCTTGATTTCTGTGTATCTCGTCATAGCTAGGCGCCCTGTCGTAGTTCGTCCGAAGGTTGTCTGTCCTTGGTAGTTCACAAATATTTCTCCCTATATATAATTCTGCCTTATGAACGTGAATCTCTTACGAGATCTCAATTTCGAAAGTTGCCGTAGTGAGTTCAAATTATCTCCCTTTTTCATGTATACATAATTATATACACGGTTTGAGGTGGTGGTTTGCACAATAAAGTAGCACACAGTACACACTATGTCATTAATTATCTTAAACTGCCATACATAACAATACCTAATTATTGCATTATGATTGTGTTTTCAGCCATTTAACACAGTTAAATGTAAAGTTTTTAAAGAAGTACATTCTCTAATATATGAAGGAATGCTTTTCCATATAACTGTTCCAGAGTATGACATACTCCCTTTAAACAATTCTTTGTATGGTCTTGGAGTTATATAATTTAATTTGTATACAGATCGTAGATTTCTCTGCGAGATAACAGCAGGATGAAACATATCACCAATATATGACGGGACTATATTTTTTGATACTCTATACATATATGAAATATCCTTTGCTCGATATTAAGGGAATTTATGACAACCAATGCTTCATTTAGTTTTCTATATTGGTCGACTAAAATAGTATGACATGCTCTCCACTGCAAACGTAATAAAATGTGTATGTTAGTTTTCTTTTTTTACCCCCATATTATATTACAATAATCTTGGTGAGGTTGAAGATATGCCGTATAAAATATTATCGGTAATTTAAAGGAATATATGATTTTATTCTTGACAGTAGCCAGATGGCTGATATTTTCTTAGGAATATACATTATGTGATTATCCCACTTCAAGTGTTCATTTATATGCAGTCCTAGATTGTATCAGCTGTTGTAAGTTGCAGTTCAATGTTATTATATTTTAATGATAATTTATTATTTACAAGTCGTGCACTCTTTTTAGGTGTAGTAACTAAGAGTACTTTAGTTTTTTTAGTGTTTAAAACCATACCATTATTTAGGCACCAAGCATTGAGAGCATTTAAAGCAGCTTGAAGATTTTGCTCACTTTCAGCTTTTGATATGTTAACATCGTAGATAGTGGTATCATCCGCATACATGTCTGTATTAGATACAGTACAATCAAGACATACAGGAAGGTCATTTATAAATAATAAGAATAGGAGTGGTATTGTAGTTTCCGAGAAGATTTTTCAAGTTTCAGGTTTTTTCCTTTATAAGTCTATGTAAATCATGTGACCACTGGGGTGGTCCCAAATGTGACCACATAGTCACCATTTGAACAAACTTGTTATAGCATCATAAGCTTATGTAAAATGCAAAATATGAAACCGTTTGCTCTTGCCGTTTCAGATTTTTTAAACAGCTTTTCCACATATGTCTATGTAAAACATGGAACCCCTGGGGCGGGGTCAGA
Source organism: Cyrtodaria siliqua (assembly GCA_037043455.1). Lineage (NCBI taxonomy): Eukaryota > Metazoa > Mollusca > Bivalvia > Adapedonta > Hiatellidae > Cyrtodaria > Cyrtodaria siliqua. Next base: position 53,203 of record JAWPHD010003217.1, read on the forward strand.
TTTGATCCCAGGGTCACCATAGAAACCATAACGTTAATGATACATGGAAAATATTAAACTCTGGTTCTCGTAGTTTCTTGACCGAGCTGTAATTGATATAAAGACACGGACAAAGTTTGGTAAAGATCAAATAAGTTGCTAGTGTTCACAAGGCAGACGATTTCTTTAGCAAAGCAAGGGATATATCTCTGGTATTACCAATCCGATCTGGCTGGTGTTTGGACATGTTCAAGCCTTCATTAATATTAAACATCTTTGCAAGTTTGGTAAATATCAAATAATAAATGAAGGTGCTAGAGTGTTCAAAGGGCAGAAAATGGCATTTTTCTCTGGTGTTACTCATCCGATCTGACTGATTTTCGATCTTGTCCGAGCTTTCATGTGCAATTTTGTCAAAGATCAAATTATAAAAAAGGTGCTAGAGTATTCACAAGCCAGAAAATATCATATTTCAGAAAATCAAGGGCCATAACTCTGGAGTTACTAATCCGATCTTACTGGTTTTCAAATTATTTGTTCGATCTTTCAATTATATTTACAATCTGTGAAAGTTTGGTAAAGATCAACAAATAAATGAAGGTGATAGTGTTCACAAGGCAGAAAATTGCATTTTTTCAGAAAATCAAAGGTCATAACTCTGCTGTTATTGATCTGATCTAGATGGTTTTCGAACTTGTCTTGAGCTTTCAGTGGTATAAGGATCATGTTAAAGTTTTTCAAAGATCCAATTAATAATGAAAACCCTCACAAGGCAAAAGTTAACGGACGACGACGGACAGTAGAGCTAAAATGGCGAGGAATTTATTTCAAATAATATCTTTTTTACACTTTTAGAAAAACATAGTGAACATTTGTCTTATGCAGGTACTTTTCTCATAGTTATCAATGATTTTAAGTGTTCACAATACATGATATTTTTATGGCAAGTTGTTTGCACATTTAATCACTAGTGAGCGATATAGCAATTACTGATACCAAAAAGTCATTTATCGATATCGCTAATTATATAAACGATATCGGTAGTTCAATTCTTGATTTCGCTAAATACCATATATATCGATATCGAGAATTGAATTGTTGATATCGCTAACTCATTTTGTTATATCACTAATTCAACTTTGATATCGCTAATTCCATTACTGATATAGAAAAATGACGTAGCGGTATCGAAAAGCAATTATTTATATCAATAATTCAATTTTTGATATTGCTAGGGCCACACTTGAAAAAATTAATGTTTGCCCATTCACAACCGACCCAAAAAGAAGACCCTACCGAAATATTTTTCTCACAATTTATGGGAAAAAAAAATTGAAATTGCTGGCCGCTAAAAAAGTAACAAAAGTAAGATTTTGTTATATAAAAAAAAAAAAAAAAAAATTATTGCCTACCTACCGGCACACAATTTGAAATAATGGTCGGGAAAGGGCAAACATAAATATTTTTAAGGGTGGCCTAGTTCAATTTTTATATCGTTAATATAATTATTGAAATCTGAGTGAATATGGACTTCTCCTTTATAAAACAAATTGGCACCGCTTAAAAGGGTACCAGTGTCGCGCTTAATTCAACATGGCAGGTATCATCAGCCAAAAATGCTCTGGTAAATTTTCATGACAATAACAGTATACATGTACTTGAAGGATCTGCATCGATCGCAAAAATGACCCTGGCAGCCTCAAAAAACGCGGATCGGCGGCAAATTCTCATAACAGACACTATCTATTACATTGTTTTATTAAGACAAATAAATCATAAACTAATTTTTAACAAGTTGTGGTCTATCCTTGATAAAACTGCGGACATTCTGGAATGTTGCATTTTGGGATTGAAAAGCTATAATTCAGTGTTATTCTTGAAGGCTGAATTAGCGATACCAAGAAATGATTTTCTGATATCGAAAATTGAATTACTGATATCGCAAATTCGTTTAGTTCTGGATATTGCTAATTCAAATATTGATATCACTAATACAATTTTTGATATCAATATTAGAATTAGTAATATCAAAAATTAAATTAGCGATATCAAAAGTTTAATAAACGAAATCCAGTAATGAAAATTAATTATTGATATCTGAAAATGAACCCTTTTGTGTTTGTGATGTCTGCATTTTTTATTAATTTTGCCTTCTCGTTTGTCTGTTTGCATGTTTGTTTTTGTGTTTTGTGGTTGACTGTCGTCCTTGAATGCTGCTTTCCCTGTCTGATATTTTTATCTTCTTCTTGTGATATCGCTAATTGAATAAGTTATATCGAAAATAGGATATCGCTAATTATCGAAAATAGAATTAGCGATATCTTTTATTGAATTAGCGATATTGGTAACTGCATTAGGATATCGCTAAATAGTGTTTACATGTGAAAACGGCTTGCCATATATTTCACCATTAACCAGCAAGCATCATGCGGTTAAGTTCTAAAGATTATGATCCTTATATTGATAAATATTAAAAAATATGAGTTAGCAATTGTTCGATGCTTATGTAACGTCTATTTATAGATAAATGGAGAATTATATGGACCAATTTATTTAACATGAAACACAAAACAACTTTGAGTAAAATTGAACCAAACTTTTTGAATATAAAGGGCTCAATTTCTGCTATGTAAGTTTTTTTTCTGATATTAGGTTCTCATCAATAGAGTTGAATTGCTGCCATATATTATATTACTGACATTGCTCATGCGTATTTTATGCAGTTGATTGATAATACTTATTTCAATTAACCATAACCCATCCATTTTGGATTGTTTATATCAAAGTGTGCTTACCAATAGCTCTTAAAGAACAGCAGTTACCATTTTTGAATCAGTTATGTTATCTTCAATTGTACTATATGAATTAAATTAATATGTAAAGGAGAACAGTAATGTCAGTATTGAGTATCTCACCGCATTAGATATTGTACTGTGTAGATATATATATATATATATATGTATCTGCATAAACCGCCGGCAGTTATCAGCAAGTGATTTGCCGCAAACAAAGGTGACATTTCAACTGGTGTCAGACCGATGAAAATCAGCCCATTGCACATAATGCAATATAGGTTATATGTGGAGATCAGTCACAAGTTCCACAACATTCGTTCGCTTAAATACACTTTTATTCTGTGTATTAAACACATTTGGCTAGCAAACGGTCAAATATCTGGAATAAAACACCGATTCAGTTTTTTCAACATTTCGTGTCATTCATTCACACCATGCGTATTTTGAAATAAACATCTGTCAAAACCACATCTATACCTAACCTCTGTACTCATACTCTCCAAAGAATTATCCTGTAAAACACAGTGAAATACTTACTATTCATGGCAACAGACATACTACTTTAACCTCAGGTTAGATTTAACAAAGAAATAGAAAGTAATCTTGGGAAAAAGACATGCAAACTAGAAACTTTGACTCTTCTGCGACTAGGACTATTTGATCTAACTCATATCTCTTAATATTTATCATTAGAAGATTCTTGGTCATGATCACTTTCATACTATCTTTGTTAGACTTGTTAAAAAGTTTATCAAAAGAGGTTATGACCCTATCATTTTGCAACTTACTGCTTGCTTGGTGGTGGACCCTTTTACAGTTCGCCACTACGCTTTCCTCTTTAACTGTACGATGACCGGACGGGCTGTGGACCCTATGATGACGCCTACCTAAAGCCCATTGGGACGGTGGCGTTTGATGTTTGTCTATGCTCTTTATTGTCGTGCCCTTAATGGTTTATTCTCTTGTTGCTCTGGCTTCTGCCAAGTCATTGAGTACCTTCATTGTGGCTTTCTAGGCTATTGTGTTTTTGTATTATATTTACACGAGCATGTTTGTATTTTACTTATATTGCCTACTGATACTGCCTTGTTGGTTAGAGATTATATCATGGCGGTGATTTCTTTATTTACACTGTCCTGTTTTAATGGGATGACAGTAGGGTAAGTGTGTGGTTTGGTGCACCCTAGAACCGGTTTTAACCCCCAGAGGCCTATTTTGCCACTGACCGTTCCAAGGCGGTAGCCCTATTGTCAACCCGTTTTGTGTTTGTGATGTCGTTTGCCTTTATTATTACTTTTGCCTTCTTGTTTGTTTCCGTGTTCGTTTCTGTGTTTTGTGGTTGACTGTCCTCCTTGAATGCTACTTTCCCTTTCCGATCCTTTTATATTTCTTTATTCACTAAAGTTCGTACTAGTTAATAAATTAGGCAGTGCTATCTTTCGTACTACGTCGGTCCTATATTTTGTATGGCTGATCCTACAAAATCGTAGTTTTTTTCAGAATAAAACACTAAATATACCAAGTTTATACGCATGACATTTGACATATGCATTACTTGTAATGTTTTGTGTCTGAATGCAAGCAGAACATTGTATTTTAAACAAAATATTTTATTAACAAGAGGCACAAGAGGGCCTGTGGACGCTCTACTGGCTCAAGATAAAGTTTATGTATAAGGGGCAATAAGCCTTTCAAAAATCATTCAACAGGAACATGGTGAAAGTATACGCAACTAGGCTTGATTCTGACCATCCCTGCAAAGTTTCGTTAAAATCCAGCCAGGGTTCAGGATAACTAGTCTAGACAAAGTTAGTGTATTAAAACTTTTAAGGTCCCATAACTCTGCCAAAATTCATTCAACCAGAACATGGCAATGACATCTAGGCTTAGTACTGATCATCCCCGCCAAGATTCGCTGAAATCTGGCAAAGAGTTCAGAAGAGACTAATCTGGACAAAGTCAGTGTATTAAAACACTATAACCATAACTCTGCCAAAAATCATTCAACCGAAATATGACGATAATATGCACAACTAGGCTTGATACTGATCATCCTTGTCAAGTTTCGTCTGTATCCATTTAGGGGAAATATGTGGTATTAAAATCTTTTAAAGGGCCATAATTCTGCCAACTATCTGTAAACCGCAACGCGACGATGACATGCACAACTAGGCTTGGTGTTGATCATCCCTACAAAGTCTCATTGAAATCTGAAGAGGGGTTCAGGAGAAGTAGATCATACAAAGTTTGTGTATTAAAACCTTTAAAGGGTCAAAATTATGCTAAAAATCATTCAACCGAAACACGGCAATGATTTGCACAACTAGACATGGAATTGATCACCCCTAAAAAGTTTCGTTCGAATCCAGCCAGGGGTTCAGGATAACTAGTCAGAACAAAGCTTGTATATTTAACCTTTAAAGGGCCATAAATCCGCCAAAAATCATTCAACCGGAACACGGCGATGCTTCGAACAACTAGACATGGAATTGATCATCCCTAAACAGTTTCGTTTAATCCGGCCAGGGGTTCAGGAGAACTAGTCAGAATAAAGTTTGTGTATTTAAACCTTTAAAGGGCTATTATTCCGCCAAAACCATTCAACTGGAACGAACACGTTGACTATGTACAACTAGGCTTGATACTGATCATCCCTGCAAAGTTTCAATAAAATCCGGTCAAATGAAGGCCTTTTCGTCTTAATGAGGTCAATATATAGCATATTTCAGAAAATCAAGGGCCATGACTCCGATGTTACTGGTCTGATCTGGCTGGTTTTCGAATTTGTCCAGGCTTTCATTTATATAAACAATCTGGTAAAGTGTCGTAAAGATCGGATGAAAGATGAAGGCCCTATCGTCTTAATGAGGCAAAATATAGCATGTTTAACTAAATCAAGGGCGATAACTCCGCTGTTAATGGTCCGATCTAGCTGGTTTTCGAATTTTCCGAGCGTTCATTGATATTAACAAGCTATGCAAGTTTGGTAAAGATCAAATAATAAATGAAGGTGCTAGAGTGTTCACAAGGCTTAATATGGCATTTTTCAGCAAAACAAGGACCACAACTCCGGTGAAATTATTCTGATCTGGCTTTTTTTCGAACTTGTCCGAGCTTTCAATGATATAAAGACACTGGCAAAGTTTCGTGACACACTTTAACTTTAAAAAGGACCAACATCTTTAAATTTAAAATTATGAGTACAAAGAGGAAGAATTGACTTGTGTAAGCTATTTGCTAGATTTTCTGCAATTAATTAGTAAGTAAATAAATTAGTAAGTAAATATCTGCTATATAGTTCTATTGGCCGATTGGTAGGCTCGTTGACTCGTCGATAAGCCGTTTGAGGCAAATTCTTTGCTATAAAAGATTATCTCGGATAATGGCCCTTGTTTTGCATCTGAAGAATTTGACAATTTTGCTGAAGTGTTAGATTTTAAAACATAGCACTTCAAGTCCACAGCACAGTGCTGAAAATGAAGCATATGTGAAAATATGCAGACGTATTTTCACTAAAATAAAGGCTGCTAAGAAAGACCCACTGATAGGATTATTAAAGTATAGGACAAAACCCTTAGATATTAGTTTCTTACACTAATGTGTAGGCATCTGAAATATATTCCCCCAACCTCAAAAGAAAATGTGTTTCCCTGCTTTTAACCCAAAATTGTTAAAGAATAACTACAAGTTATGAAACATATTATGATAGAAATGCAAAACCACTACCACCACTAAATATAGGCGAGTCAGCACGAATCCAACAATATGACAAGACCTGAAAACAGGCTGTTGTTGACAAATGTAACAGTATATCACACTTGGTACATAATTCGGATGGTGCTACTTACAGACGAAACAGACGCAACCTTCTGAAAACTAATGAGTGCATGCAAGAAACACCAAATGTCGAAATACATATTACCCCAGAAAACATCACCTGTGGATATCCAACATGTTGAAATACCAGAGCAAACAATTTCTGCAAAAAGAAAGCCAGCAGAAAATAATATGTTAGGAGACAGTGATTAAACTTTAACTTTTCCAATGTGGATATATTGTACCAGATGTAATTAAATATAAACAGTAATGAATACCTGCTGTAACAATAAACACATTGTTTATCTAAAGTTCATGGCAACAGTTTCAGACAGCACCAATTACACACTAATTACTTCCAATTTTAATCTGGCCATGGTTTTAATGAGAATGCATCAGATCAGCAGCATGCATAGATAAAAACTCTTTTTGATTTAGATAAATATAAAAAACAAAATGTACTACTGTTGAAATTATCTTATTTGTATTGAGTAAATACTCAGTAATGAGACTGACTAAAATTATCAGTATTAAAGGGACACTGTCCATATATAAAACTTATTTGGCTGGCTGTTACTTGTGATACGCAGGCTTCATAACCGCTGCTCCCAACTAAATTCCATTATGTTTATTTCGCTCTTCGGGGCATTTAATTTTAATAGATACTGGGACCATACGCCGTACGACATGGGGAAGCATGTAACTCCATGTCCACCGCCGTATGCATGCCATCTTCGGGATATTTAAAATTGTGTACTATTGATTTTATGAATATTGAGTTCTGCTCAACCCGGGGCTAGAGGGCGTGAGCGGTAGTTAGTATATTTCACTACCGCTCATGAACAGTCTCAATCAAACCGAGACTGCAATATTTCGTATGTGTCGTGCTCGGCCGTTTCCAAAGGTCCATTGTCATACTATTTTATTAATCTCATTGATTATCCCTCACCCTTATTAATCTCATTGATTATTCCCGCCACACCAAACCCCGTCAAGAAATAAAACTTACTAATCTGATTGATTATCCCCACCCCAAGTGTCATTGAAACATTTAAATACGGCAGAATGAACTCTAATTTGTGAATGGATAGTCACAGCTACACTAACTAGGTTAACACAACAGTCCTGTATCAATAAAAAAAATCACCTAATAATTGATTCAATTATTGTCACCATTACTCCTCTGGGTGGTAGAATAAATGTATAAATGTCTTCCTTCCTCTAGTGCATGTATACAAGGCTGTTGTACATCATTATCAATTTACCATAATTAACATTGTATTTAAAAATGAGATATAGGGTCCTATAGAAACCACAGCGTCCGAACGCAATGGCATCGTAGGTCCGCACTGTACTGCAAACAAGGACTTGAAAATACAATGAAGGAGACAGAAAACAACAGAAAGGGTGGTGAAGACAAGGTTTACCGATTTGGAACGGTCAGTAGGCAATAAGACCTACTGGTTAGCTTGAATCGATTTTATATGCGCACAATCCTCGCTATTATCCTGTCTTCAGCGCCCAAATAGACAAGACAGTGTAAACAAAACTACATCCTATCAAAAGGAATTCTCTAACAATAAAGTCCTCATCCAGAGAAACTAACTAAAGAAACACATACAAAAAAATAATAAACATCTCAGGATGTATCCAGAATCGTACTGAACAACCATAGTAGTTGCAGCTAAAGTGAAAACCAATCTAGGGTACGACCAGAAAACTCGAGGGACGAAAGCTCATGCACCCACTTCCCTTAGTTGGGGTTTCAGTAGGTTCCGGTTTTAAGTCGAGTTCGGTATACCAAAGAGGAGGAGCACAAAGTATCTCGGATTTTTTACATGAACAAAAATCATATCAAAACTACAATTTTTACAAATAATTTAAATAGCAGACCATTTCGAGGTTATTCAGAGCCTGGAATGCAAATTGCATGCAATTGTGTATTATTGAAATGCGTGCTTTAATATCTGTTCTTATTTTCGGTATTAAGCCGTGGGTCATTTTAACAGTCTCAATCAAACCGAGACTGCAATATTTCGTAAGTGTCTTGTTCGGCCGTTTCCAAAGGTCTACTCTCATACTCTTTTATATAGCACAGTTGCGTTGCTTGTGCAGTGTGGCGGCAGTTAAACGTCTCCCCGCGCTTGCAATCAGTACTGTTATTTATTCGATCTTTGGAGACCGCTGAGCCCGATACTTATATTTAGTTATCGGTGGTACATTTTCAATTTCTTTTGTTTCCTTACTTAATTTTTTATTTGATGGTTCCACTACTCCGGCCAATAAAAGGCTCTGGGTATTGTTTAACCACTCATAGGATATGTTGTCTGCTTTTTAATTTAGTCTTTTGGCTGTTACTTGTGATATGCAGGCTTCATAACCGCTGTTCCCAACTAATTTGCATTATGTTTATTTCGCTCTTCGGGGCATTTAATTTTATTAGATACTGGGACCATACGCCGTACGACATAGGGAAGAATCATACTCCATGTCCAGCGCCATATGCATGTCATCTTCTGGAAGGTTAAAATTGTGTACTATTGATTTTATGAATATTGAGTTCTGCTCTACCCGGGGCTAGAGGGCGTGAGCGGTAGCTCAGTGATTCTATATTTTATGTGCATCTCACAACGTGTTTCAAATTAGAAAACATTATCACAAAATGCCTTTACAACGTTTTATTTCATTATAAGACATGTTTATTCTTCTAATGTGCCAGTTCAAATTTGCATTATTTTATTTGAAATATGTCCGATAAATTCATCATTCCCGTAAAATAATTTTAGACGCCAGTAACAAAATCATTTTTAAGGAGTACAAACCTTTATAAAAAAATAATATCTTCAACGATTAAAAGCGCAATGCCCATGCTAAAATGATCAGAATTACATGGCTAATCAACTAGAATCAAGATTGTTGCATTTTCTCAAACATTTGGTTAATTTGTTGCCTAAAATCACTGAAGCTAAAAACAAAAAATAATAAATACGTATTTAAGTGCTTGGATATATTTCTATTTTACAAAAATATGTACATACACACGTTAAGTCACTTATTGAGGCATTTTTTTCAAAACTTTTCTATCGTAGAACAATCTTATAAACAATAAACAATGCAATATTGAGATTTTTTCTTAAGAGTGTTAATCATGATCCAATTTATTCAATTTTCCCCAAGAGAGTTATTATTCATTTTGTTCCCCAAAGAGTTAATCAGGATCCAATTTATTCATTGTGCTCCCCAGAGAGTTAATCAGGATCCATTTTATTCATTTTGTTACCCAGAGAGTTAATCAGGATCCAATTTATTCATTTTGTTCCCCAGAGAGTTAAGCAGAATTCAATTTATTTATTTTGTTCCCCAGAGAGTTAATCAGGATCCAATTTATTCATTTTGTTCCGCAGAGAGTTAATCAGGATCCAATTTATTCATTTTGTTTCCCAGACAGTTAAGCAGAATTCAATTTATTCAAATTCATTCTCAGTGAATTTCCAGATGTCGTCATCTATTTTTTGGTGCCTGTTCATAACTCGTTGTGACAGATTTGCCAGCAGGGTAACAACTTGTGACGGTTTATACTATAGCACATCGTCAATTATTGGCCAAAAGTAGCGGTTCTTCCCAATGCAGTGCATGACCTTGACCTCTATTTCCTCGTCATCAACGTCTACGATAATACAAGGATAAGGTCTTTCCTCGTAGGCAACCACACAGTATTGTGATATTACAGTTTCGTCAATAGTGACTATCTTAATAAACACCAAGTCTCTGGCATCCTATCAATAAATTATATACAATTAAATTGAATTAATATTGTATTTAAAATCGCTTACACATTTAAAATTAATAGAGCTATTTCTAAAATAACTAACTTATAACAGTACATTTAGTTCATAATTTATTTCTCCTAACATGTTACTTTTCTTTCAGCTCAACTGAACAAAAGCCAAACTTTACTTCGACATTCCCATTATGACTCGAATCATCATGAATATTCGCAATATATTAAAAAGTAAACAATTTACATGAAACGGAATTCATATTAGAATACTAGTTCCGTAGTGTATGTATATTATTATTTTATTATTATTTTATATGTCATCTCAAGAAAAGAAAATTGCACCACGCCCCTATTTTTCCAAAAATGAGCATGTTAAACTGGGAATTAATTTCATATGGCCTTATTTATTTATTAAAATGTATAATAATATATATATTATGACAGAAAGTTATAGTGCAATTTATAATACCATTTCAGTATGTGTGATGGTAAGCTGGTTCTTCTCACTCCAATGACTTTGCAGATATTCTCGTGCGGTACAGCATATTTCACTACCGTTCATGAACAGTCTCAATCAAACCGAGACTTCAATATTTCGTATGTGTCGTGTTCGGCTGTTTCCAAAGGTCCACTCTCATACTCTTTTAAGAAAGGGTATATGGAAGATGTTTAACGCAAATAGGTATTACAGTTGAACCAAAAAATATCGAAACCATACTTTTACAATTAATTGAAATAGCAGACTATTCAAACATCATTTAAAGTTAATGTTAGTAGTAATTGCAGATCATATTTTATTATATTTTGCATTTTCTGACATTAAGGCGAGGATAATTTTGAAAAGAAATAGGTAAGATATGGAGTAAAAAAATCCAAAATGTTGGTTTACCTTTTACTGAAACTCAAAGATATCAATAACACATTTTAATTAAGTAAAAATAGCAAAGCATTTCTAAGTTATTCAAAGTCTTGTATCCAATGTGTGTAATATTTGAAATTCAATTTTATCTTTTGCTTTTATTCTGATATTAAGACGACTGTCTTTTCCAAAAGGCATAAGGCAGATGTAGAGCGCACATTTTCCCAGAATTTTAACTCTAATCCAAACATATTAATAGCCAATATTTTAAAATACATTTAAACAGAAAACCATATGGACCTAATTCTAAGTGTCATATTCAAAATGTTAAATTACTGAAATTCACTTTTATTGCATATTTTCCTGCAAAAGGGCCTGCGTGTTTTAAACGGCATTCAGAGAATGCGGAGCACAAGTTATCTCGGAATATTAACTTTAACGCAAAGACACCAATAACAATTGTTACAAAGGCAAACCATTTCAACATTATTCAAAGTTGCGTATCCAGTGTTTAATTATTTGAATTCATGTTTATCGTTTGCCTTTTTACCGGTATTAAGTCGAGGTCGTTCTGGAACGGCATATGGACGACTAGGGGCGCAAAACATCCCAGAATGTTGTACATGAACCCAAATATATCAAGAATATAGTTGTACAAGTAGTTTAAATAGCAAACCTTTTCGAGGTTAGTCACAGCCTTGAATGCATATTGTTTAATTATCGAACTGCATGTTTTAATGCATTTTTTATTTTCCGGTATTAAGCAGAGGGTCGTTTTGAAACGATATATGAAAGGTGTGGAGCGCAAATTGTTTGAGACTTTTCGCTTGAACCCAAAAATAATAAAAAGATATCTTTAAAATTTAGTGAAATTGCAAATCGTTTCGAGGTTAGAGTCTTGACGGCATATTGTTTAATTATTGAAATGCATGTTTTTATATATTTCTTATTTTATGGTATTAAGGCGAGGGTCATTTTGAAACGGTTATTTTTGGTTCAAGTACAAATTCTAAAATAATTTGCACTGCACATCTTCCATATACTGTTATAAAACGACTATCGCCTTAATACCGGAAAATAAGAAACATATATTACTACATGCATGCCATAAATTACACAATGTGTATTCTAGGCTTTGACTAACCTCGAAAAGGTTTGCTATTTAAACTAGTTACATAGATATGGTTTCGATATTTTAGGTTTCAAGTAAAAATTCTAAAACAATTTTCGCTCCACATCTTCCATATGTCATTTCAAAACGATCCTCGGCTGGAAACGGGAAAATGAGAAAATATATTAAAACAAGCATACCAGTTAATTAAACAATATGCATTCAAGGCATTGACTATCCTCAAAATGGTTTGTTATTTAAACAACTTGAAAAACTGTCATGTTGATATGTTTCGGCTCATGTAAAACATTCTTACACATTCTCGCGGGTGCCTTTTTAAATTAAGTCTAACAATTTTAATTGGTATCTTTGCATTCAAGTTAATATCCCGAGGTAATTTGTGCTCTGTATCCTCCGTTTAAAAACACTCTCGCCTTAATGCAAGAAAAGCATCAAACTGAATTTCAGTAATTTAACATTTTGGATATGACACATTGACATTTTAAATTAGGTCGATATTTGCCTTTTAAATTTATTAAAAAAATATTGGCTATTGATATGTTTAGTCAGAATCTTGGGAAAATTTTCGCTCCAAATCTTCCTTATGCCTTTTAAAAGACTATCGCCTTAATACCGGAATAAAATCAAAAGATAAAATTGAATGTCAAATAGTAAACACATTGTATACAAGTAGAAATGAGGATCGCAACAGGAAAAGTAGCATTCACAATATGCAACCTGTCCAAATGCAGAACTAGCAAATATACAACAAATAAAAATAAATGTCCAGTAGGAAGTACAACATAAAAGACACTCAGCCTTCTAAACAGCATGGAGACATATCAGTATGAAACAGTGTTAAATGTAAATCTGTAAAAGGTAGACAATGGACAAACTTAAAATAAGGTTGACAATAGGGGTACCGTCTTGGCGCAATCAGTGGATAAACACCACTGGGGAGCTTAAACCTGGTTTACGCGTGCACCCAACCCCGCTCTTATCCTACCATTATCCAATACAACAAGACAGTGTAAATAAAAACGGTCAGTGGATAAACACCACATGGGGAGCTTAATCCTGGCAGGCGCGTAGCAAGACCAGTTTAGCCATTTTTGCTTAAAACTCAATAATGTAACATGTTACTGAAGCTATTTACATTTGTGCTTACTAATATACGTTTAAGTTAGCCGTCTCTTGTTTCTTTACGTCTACGATCCTGACGTAAACGTAGCCCTAATATCTTGAAATATTAAGTAAAATTGTGTTAATTAATAATTTTATTTAAAGTGTAAGATAAAATTGGCATTATTGTATATGGTATATATGATCAAAGAGAGTTAAGCATCTATAATGTAACCAGTGAAATCTGATAATATAAGTAGTAAACCGTTTATTAAGGAACATATCATATTATATTTGACAATTGACGCCATTGTGTATATAGTCAATACCGTTAAGAAATAGGAATGACTTAATAGCATAAACATTTTTCATACAAGGCACCAATATATTATACATTTATGGAGATGATAGCTGTAATACATTATGTGATATTCACACAAAACATATTTACGAGGAGACAGCCGTGTCAATAATGTTTTTCTGCGCACTATTAACCGAGGCGATAGCCGAGATAAATAATACTTTTGGTGCATGTCAGCATCATGTATAACAGATAAAAAGAAATATAAAAAGATCGGACAGGGAAAGTAGCATTCAAGGAGGACAGTAAACCACAAAACACAGAAACAAACACGCAAACAGACAAACAAGAAGGCAAAAGCAATAATAAATGCAAACGACATCACAAACACAAAAAGGGTTGACAATTGGGCTACTGCCTTGGAACGGTCAGTGGCAAAGTAGGCCACTCGGGGTTTAAACCGGTTCTAGGGTGCACCAAACCTCACACTTACCCTACTGTCATCCCATTAAAACAGGACAGTGTAAATAAAGAAATCCCCGCCATGATCTAATCTCTAACCAACAAGGCAGCATCAATAGGCAATATAAGTAAAACACAAATATGCTCGTGTAAATATAATACAAAAAAACAATAGCCTAGAAAGCCACAATGAAGGTACTCAATGACTTTGCAGAAGCCAGAGCAGTAAGAGAATAAACCATTAAGGGCACGACAAGAAAGATCATGGACAAACATTTGTAATATATCAATAAAGTACCGATTAATAGTTCAACATCAAATTTTATTATATTTTTCTCGGCATAAAGGCGAGGGTACTGGTGCAACGAAAGCATTGCGACTTGTATACAATGTGATTGATATATCACATTAAATTTTATGTTTTGCTTGTTTTCCAGTATTAAAAAGACGGTCAGGATCAAAAGGCACAAGGTAGATGTGGAGCGCAAATTCACCCAGAATGTTATCTTTAATCCAAACATATAAATAACGAATGTTAAAATAAAAGCATACTTGAAATAATCTATTTCATAATATTTTTTCGAGTCAGTATATGAGATTTGTACCGCTACTCGAGGGTCATAGGTCAGAGAGTGCAGTATAAATCGTCAAATATACACAGCCGGAAGAAATATCAAAATCGTGAAAAAAATGGATGGAACGGTCAGAGAAGGCTTGGATTAGAAAAGTATTGATAACAAATATATGGTAAGAAGGAAAAGAGGAAAACCATTAGCTGTATGGTACAATTACATTTTAAATCACTTTGGTGGATGTTATCGGCAGACATTGTCGCAATTATAAATTTTCCGTCGCTCAGATATTACATCCTTGAAATGTAATATTCTTCTTCTTCTTCTTCTTCTTCTTCTTCTTCTTCTTCTTCTTCTTCTTCTTCTTCTTCTTCTTCTTCTTCTTCTTCTTCTTCTTCTTCTTCTTCCTTGATACGTACAGGATTCCTAATGGAATGTTCTATTGTCCTGCAGAGTGGATTGAGACTACCGCTCTCTACTGAGTTGTATATAAAGGTTAAAACTATGCAGATTTACAATTAAACTATGTACAATCTCTCGAGCAACCTAAGTGGGACTGTTGGAGACTATGGGCTGATAGTGCTGTCTGGAATCCCTGCAATCTAACAAGATCGGTTACTGCTGATGGTAGGCGATTCCACTCCTGAATTGTCCTTCGATAAAAGAAGTAGTTGTATACAGTTTGAGTAGCTGTTGGTTGGTAAAGACGGTGGCTACCTCTGGTACGCCTATCGTTGTGACGTAATATATCACTGGCATCAACGTCTACGAGCCCATGGTGGATTTTGTACAGAATACTCAGGCGATGCTCGCTGCGTCGTTCTGCTAATGGTTTCCATTTCAGAGAGCGGACCATCTGGCTCACGCAACATGGGGTTCTGTCCCTGCAGTTATTGTAATAAATCCTCCATCTACATAATACATGAACGGAATTGGATTTTATAGATGCACCGACAACTAATGTCATATGGCGTCTTTCCAGCTTCTCTTGTGGAGAAAGACCCCAGGTGCCCCTCCGGGAAATTTATTCGTGCAAGGGCGTGCGTCTGGATAGACCATCGACATTTCCCAAGCCAGCTGGATAGCTTCCTAACATAAAGATTCCTGGTCCCATATGGACTCAAACCCACAGCAGTGAGGGGCAAATGATTTCAAGTCAAGACACTAACTACTTGTCCATGGACACCGCTCATAATACGCTCTTATAGAGCAGCATCGTACCATAGAGATTGAAGACATGGATAGTGTAGACACTTGTGCATGCTTTGCTTGTTTTGTTTGCTTGTTTGAATGGTGTTTTACGTCCTTTTAAGCACATGTCAGGCCATATATGACGGTCGATGTTTTTGTGGTAACCATTCCACTTTTCCTGGGTAGAACCAGTTCGACACTTCCTCACTTACATGTTGAGCTCCCAGTTAGATCCGAACCCGCAGCGGTTAGAAGCGAGAAGGTGTATGCTGCTACACCGGAATACAACATCTAATTGTTTGGGGCGCTTCTTTCAGCCAAAGGTTTTTTTGGTATTTTAAGATAAAATTAATATACTACCTAAATAAGTTGTTTGTCAGTGAAACAGACATTTTTAGTGGTAAATAAAAATACCTTACTTTTCAAAATCGGTAGAAAGATAAAAATTTCATGCACGATATTTGTTTTTGATGGGGCATTTTCAATGCTAAATTCTGCTGCACGAAAAATTTGAAGAAAAAGAATGTTTAGTATTTTTTATCCAATTTTTTTTTTAAATTGTTGGATATTAGTAAATGAAGACACCCTGATGTTTTATAGCAAAATATGAAGGCTAATTGAAATTATTTGAAATTTCTTAATTTTCTGCTATTCTACCAACACAGAATTTACATAGGAAAAGACCCCTAAAAAATCATTTTGGCTGTTAAAGTAGCTTTATTTACCACTAAAAATGCCAGTTCTAATGATGTATAACTGATAAATTGCTCAAGTTACTGCAGAAAAACCTTTGGCGCCCCAAAAATAGATACTTGACATCGTACCCAACAAGTCACATTGTACTGGCAGTTCTACGACTACCATTTATATGCTGAAGGACCAGCCAGAAAGCTACTACATACGTTTTTATAAAGTCTTTAGTACCACCCGGCCGAGGATTGAACACGTGACCTCCCGCATGCGAGGCTGACGATCTACCACTAAGCCATAGACGCACAATCGTGAACGCTCGGCCAATCCCGTCATTCTTCGAGATCCCCCCTCTTGTGTATCACGGCGCTTCGGTATGTTCAAAATCTTGACATTTTTATCACCGGGAGGCAACGGCACAGAAAATAGTGCACTGTTGCTATGAAGGTTTTATCACTGCTTTCATGTAAATTAAAAAAACGTTTGAAGGAGGAATCGGCTGAATATCATTACGACATGTAGATGATAATTTTGATTTTGAATGCAAATTTGTTTTGGCGGGAATCTAAGGCGCGATGACGTAACCAATATGGATACATGCGTATTACATTCGAGTGATGCTGCGAAGCTGTGTACGAGATGTTACGAATGACTGCCGCATTGCACTTTCCGTCTTTCGTCGTAGGTCATAATTAGTAGACTCTTATGTTCACATGTTCACTAATTAGTATTTGCCATTATAATTTCAACATCTATGACTTTATGTCTTTTACCAGTAAAACCTTAGACGTTTTTAATAATGAGCAAAATATATGGCCAAGTTACAGAGTTATTGTATCGAATAAAAATGGCCTTATTCATTTACGTATAATGCCCAGGTATTATAGGAAATACATTCGACCACACCTCGGAGGTTTATATGCAAGTGGTGGTGGTAAACCTTGGTAAATAATTGTTATTGGAGCTTAACTATATTTTGGTTGAAGTTTGTTTTAATAACTTCTTGGACGTATTTAACGAAAATCAATGCATATCTTTATTTTTTTATTTCCTTGGAAAACAGTTCTGATTCATAACCCAGTTAAAACAAACAAAAAAGAAATAAAGGAAGGAAGACAATACTGTAACAAAATGAGTGCATATTTACTTAGAATTTTTAACTGTGTTTGTTACTAGATTCATTATATTGATAAAGAATAAGTTGTTTTGGCGTTTATTTCATCAAAATCCATTAACTATTAAGAAAGTTATGATTTTACAAGCTGTGTACTAAGGACTATCGGTCATCCATCTTTGAAAAGAAAGTCCAAAATGGATGGTGTATGGTTAATTGAAATTTTCATCCAAATGCATATTATAGGCATGCACAATGTCAATAATGATATAATAGATGACTGTAATTCAACACTATTGATGTGAACATAATATCAGAAACAATATTTATTTGGCAGAAATAGTGCCCATTATATTCGAAACATTTAGTACAATTTTACTCGAAGATGTTTTGTTTTTTATGTTAAATAAATTTGTCCATAGAATTGTCCATTTTTCTAAAAATGGCACACGAGATATCATTTCTAAATTAAATACGACATGTCATCACTATTGTATAATGTTCATCAAAGACTCCAGTAATGATTTACGGACAATCAATTAGTTACAGTACCAAGCTTGGCCTATTTAGTATGGGGCCACACAGGTAGCTTGGAGGATATATACACTGTACATTGCATGCAGAGGGCATTCTTAATCTTGTCTCTGTCTATGATAGATGTCTTCATTAAACTGGTAGTGTTCCAGAACTGAGTCTTGTTTATTAATATTGTCACACATTCAGCTAACAATATAACATGGTGGCAGCGGTGGGATGATTAACAGCGACTCTTGCAGTGGATAACTAATGACATGCTGGAGTAAATTTGTGACAGTGTTGCTGTTTTTTCTGATAAGTATTGGAGAACTTGTGATAGTTAATATGGCGGCTTTTAATTTTGCAAATCCAGACGCGTTTGACTTTGCTAAACCAGAAGCATGGGGAAAATGGTTTAAGCGATTTGAAAGGTTCAGGTCGGCGTCCGGTTTGGAAAAAAAAGTCAGCGGAAACGCAAATAAATACATTATTGTATTCAATGGGCAGCGAGTCAGAGGACATATTAGCGTCATTTGGACTGTCAGATGAGGAACAAAAAGTTTACAAACTGTCACGGATAGATTAAACAAGTACTTTATTCCAAAGCGGAATGTAATTTTCGAGCGTGCCAAATTCAATCAGCGGATACAGCTCGAGGGCGAATGTGTAGACAACTTTGTTACGAACTTACAAAAATTATCAGAGAATTGCCAGTTTGGAACGTTGCACGATGAAATGATTCGGGATAGGATTGTCGTGGGATTAACAAACCACAGACTGTCGGAAAAACTCCAGTTAGACGCTGAGCTAACATTAGAAAAAGCTATTACAGTAGCCAGGCAGAGTGAGGCCGTGAAATCTCAGCAGTCTGTCATACGGGGTACAAACTCACAAAATGTAAATACGGACGTAAATACGGACAGTATTAAAACAAACCAACGTGTTTGGAATAAGCAAAAGTCGCGACATCAAATCAACCTTGCCGAAGAGAGTCGTCATCTCACCTGTTTCATAACACCCTTCGGTAGATTCTGTTTTAGCCGCCTTCCTTTCGGAATTAATTCGGCACCGGAATTTTACCAAAAGAAAATGTCAGAATTACTGGAGGGTCTCCCAGGGGTAGTTTGCCAAATGGATGATGTTCTTGTATTTGGAGCAACAAAGCTTGAACATGACACTAGGCTTCGCATAGTGCTACAGATCATTGAGACAGCAGGTATCACACTAAATGACAAGTGCGAGTTCTGTAAGCCCTCCCTTAGGTTCCTAGGACATATAGTAGGCCAGGGTACACTTGAGGCCGATCCCTTAAAAGTAAAGGCAATCGTAGACCTGCCAAGACCGGAAAATGTTTCCGACATCAAAAGATTTTTAGGCATGGTAAATCAACTGGCTAAGTTTTCACCAAATATGGCAGACATGACTAAACCACTCCGTGATCTCCTTAAAGCAAAAAGTGCATGGGCCTGGGGACCAGCACAAGAAACTGCTTTTAAGAAAATTAAGACTGACTTGATTTCGCCAGTAGTCCTAGCACAATACGATCCCGGGAAGGAAATATTAGTTTCAGCTGATAGTTCGTCCTTTGGGTTAGGGGGCGTAATTCGCCAAAAACACGGTGAAATCTGGAAGCCGGTGGCATATGCATCTCGTTCTCTGACAGAAACAGAGCAGAGATATGCACAAATAGAAAAAGAATGTCTTGGATTAACATGGGTCTGTGAAAGATTTGCAAATTTTCTAATAGGAGTCCCATTTCATATGGAAACAGATCATAAACCCCTGGTTCCTCTGTTAAGCACCAAGAATTTAACAGAGCTACCTCCCAGAATACAGAGATTTCGAATGAGACTGATGAGATTTCAATACTCAATTAGCTATACAGCCGGGTGTAAACTGATCATAGCAGATTGCTTATCTAGAGCACCCCTGTCTACCCCATGCGGTTCAGATAACGAGGCCAGTTTAGAAATAGACCCTTATGTAAAGGCAGTCATAGAAAGTTTACCAGCCTCTCCTAATCGACTGGAACAAATTAAGTCACATTACAAGCAGGATGAAGTTTGTAGCAACCTTATATCATTTTGCAATAAGGCATGGCCAGACAAATCAGCACTTAATGATAAGATGAAGCCATACTGGTCATACAGGGGTGAAATCACATTTCAAAAGGGTTTACTCTTGAAAGGGGATCGGCTGATTATTCCTGAGCTCATGCAGTCAGAAATGCTTGAAAGAATTCATGAGGGTCACCAGGGAATTTCAAAGTGTAGGGAGCGAGTAAAATCTTCAATATGGTGGATAGGTCTCAGTTCCGAACTGGAAACATTGGTCAAATCCTGTCAAAAATGCATTGAGCATACTAATGATCATACAGAGCCAATGCTGGCATTTGATTTCCCTTGTCGACCATGGCAACGAGTAGCAACAGATTTATTCGAGCTAAAAGGCCAGACATATTTACTGATTGTAGACTACTTTTCTAGGTATATTGAAATTGCCAAGCTTAGCACATTAGGGTCAACCACAGTCATCAGTCACATGAAGTCAATATTTGCGTGGCATGGAATACCAGAAATTGTAATTTCGGACAATGGCAGTTGTTATAATTCAGCTGCATTCAAACAGTTTGCCTCAGGTTACGGTTTCAAACATACAACCAGTTCTCCAAGGTAAGCACAAAGCAAT
This sequence comes from Cyrtodaria siliqua, assembly GCA_037043455.1. Taxonomy (NCBI): domain Eukaryota; kingdom Metazoa; phylum Mollusca; class Bivalvia; order Adapedonta; family Hiatellidae; genus Cyrtodaria; species Cyrtodaria siliqua. The sequence goes on from JAWPHD010003217.1 coordinate 74,200, forward strand.
GGACTCGCGGAACGTTCGGTGCAAACAATTAAAAATATGCTTAAAAAGGCCGATGTTGCATATTTGGCGCTTCTAGCTTACAGAACAACGGCACTGCATAACGGATTTATTCCTAGTGAATTGCTGATGGGTCGTAAGTTGCAATCTGTCATTCCAGTAAGACCAGAGGTTTTGGTTCCGAAATGGCCAAATATCATTAAGGTTAAGCAGTTTGAATCGCGGAATAAAACTGATCAAAAGAAAAGATATGATTCGCGTCATCGCGCACGAAATCTGCCCGATCTAACGAATAAAGAACGAGTGTGGATCAAAGACCAGAAAAAAATCTGGCATTATTCAATCGAAATGCGAACAACCGCGGTCTAATACTATCAAAACAGATGAGGGGGTAATTCGTAGAAATAGAAGGCATATGGTACTTATTCCTTCAAAGGAACGCGCTTTAAATGATAATTTGCAGAACGACCAAGAGTGCCCTGAGACAGTTTCTCTAAATAATGACAGCCCAGAAAGGGATGAACAAAGCAATAAATGCTATATAACGAGGTCAGGCCGTTTGTCAAAACCACCTGACAGATGGGGACATATAGACAGTTGTGAAATCAGATACTGGTTATTCTCATCAAGTGATAAACATCTTAATTACAATAACTAATTGTAAATGCTTCTATCTTAGTTAAAGGAGTAAATAATTACATGTATCTAGAAAGGGAAGTGTTGTATAATGTTCATCAAAGACTCCAGTAATGATCTACGGACAATCAATTAGTTACAGTACCAAGCCTGGCCTATTTAGTATGGGGCCACACAGGTAGCTTGGAGGATATATACACTGTACATTGCATGCAGAGGGCATTCTTAATCTTGTCTCTGTCTAGGATAGATGTCTTCATTAAACTGGTAGTGTTCCAGAACTGAGTCTTGTTTATTAATATTGTCACACATTCAGCTAACAATATAACAATCACATCATCCAAATTTCAAAGTCAATCATTGTAAAAAAAATCAAGCTATTCTTTCAATGGCATGTACTTTTAAAATAATCTCAATGCTATAGTATGGTGGTACTGACGGGTTTTAATTGTCAAACTATTATAAATGGCAACTATATTTTTGGATGTATTAAACACAATTGAGTGACAGTTGCGACTAGAAACATGGCAAAACAAGAGTAATTTATTATTATATTCGAACAAAAACTGCACAAACTAAATAATCACATTTGAATACGATCAAATGACCTGTTTATCCGAATGTTTCACCATACCGCATTTTTCAATTTACAATTCACTTGCATGCTTTTCATGTGTATCATGTGTGTTGAAGGCATATGGCGTATAAAGAAAATCGTCATTTTTAACAGTGGTGTACTTCGAATTTTGGATGATGTGATAACATGGCTTACTTTATTTACAAATGATGTCTCGTGTGCCATTTTTAGATAAATGGACAATTATATGGACAAATTTATTTAACATAAAAAATAAAACATCTTCGAGTAAAATTGTACTAAACTTTTCGAATTTAAAGGGCACTATTTCTGCCAAATAAATATTGTTTCTGATGTTATGTTCACATCAATAGTGTTGAATTACTGTCATCTATTATATCATTGATATTGGTCATGCCTATAATATGCATGTGGATAAAAATTTCAATTAACCATACCCCATCCATTTTGGATTTTCTTTTCAAAGATGGCTGACCAATAGTCCTTAAGAGTAAATGTACCAGTAGCCTAATACATCATGTACATGTATAGATTTCTTATATAAGATATAGAGTTCAAAATTACGACACTATGTGCAGTCCGAGCAGTTCGAATAACATGACATTTGCATGAATGGCGTGTTCCACCAGGTATCCGTGTAAGGACTATATATATGGGTGTCGAAATCGTAAGAACTTGCCACAGGATCGCAAGCCAATATCCAGAGTAGTTAGTGACCAAATACCATAACGGCAAGGGGTAAGTCAAATCTAGTTTATTTGTTGTAAATTATTGTCATATTTAAATTGTTGTTCTGAAGTAAATATCTGCGGGAAAAAGCCATATATAGCTTTTTATGGTCTTTAATTCTTGTACGTTTTCATACGTCAGAATATTTTAGCAAAGTATTGTCTGATAAGATTATAGGGGCGTATATTGACATTATTGATAATGCCAGTTGTTCTGTAGATAGTAAATGGAATACGCGATTCAGATTGTATGTACATTTCTACGGAGGTTCTAACTGTCGTTACGTTATTGCATAAACGGTTATTGTTTATTGTGCAGTATAAATCTCTCTGAGGTTGGTTTTCATATTGTCATTATTATTTAATATCACTCTGACGTCGCTGTACCATTATACCCTATAATTTGTTAACGGGATGTAAAACCAATTATTCATTCAATATATGGTTGAATTATTATGTTGTAAGTGTTGCATTACATCTAGAAATGTGAGATGACATTGTCGATAAATTACATCTGTAATTGTTTTACACGTGTTGTTAAAGTTTAGCATAATATCTATTCGAAGAAGGTTTATAATTCGAGTTTATTCATTCTGAATAAAGATTGCTTTGTAATCAGTTATTAGGTATGGTGATACCTTAGTGCTATTATAAAATACATGTTGTGATAACAGTGTAAGACTGGGTATATATTTTGTAGCCGTATACGATAGGAGCGTAGAGCATGTAGAGCGTATTGTCGGGAGCGTGGTCTACGGGGTCGTAGGTTGGGAACGCCGTCATAGGACGCGGGAACGACATCATTCGCTATTTTGGCGACAGACCAGACGGAAGCCACGGAGACGTTAGGCAAGAGGGCCTGGTTACGCAGATAGCTCCGCAAATAACGCCACCGGATGTGTAATACCGGGACGTTGGCCATCGCCGGAAAGGATCGTGCGAGTGGGCGTCGCGTGTGAATTACGTCACCGGAAGTATGTGTGGTACCGGAACGAATAGCAACCGCTAAGGACGTAGTCTCTGTCACCCAGACGTACGCAATCTGCGTCACTTAGGAGTGAGCATAGCGAACGTCTGGGAACGATGTGCACAGGGACTTGTGACTTTAGAACGAGGCTTATCGAAAAACGGATAAAATTTCTGATTGGTCAAGACAGGAATTTCCTAGAAAACCCATTTATCGCATCAAAATGACGGCTGAAGCGGACGATGACATTGAACAAACAATAACCGAAACACTAAGTTTACCCAAATTAAATTAAATCAGGGTTCTTAACCCAAGATTGATACAAAGAATAAGTCCTTGCTTAAACCAATTCAAAAGAAAATACTTAATCAGACAGTTTGTTTAAAAAATATGTGTCATATCTGATTGGGATTTTTACCAACGATGCTTGATCGGTAAATTTCTTAGTGGATCCAGTGTGATATTTGTCACGATCACAAGTCCCTATGCTTTCAACCATTTTGTAGTCCGAAAAAGTTATTCCCCTTTGACTTTGTCACACTTCCGGAAAGTTGAAAATATCAAAACATGTTATTTTAGAGAAGAACCTGGACTTATACAGTACCAGTTCAAGAGTGTATCAGGCCAGGAAAGCCGTACTGTACAGCCTTACAAAAACGTCAAAGCAAGGTGGATTTCTAGCTATCACATGAAACCATCCATTGCGCTAATATATATGAGTTTCTGCATTTGCCAATGGATAGTGTTTTGGGATATGCTTGCTATTTTTACAATATGTGATCACTTGCATCTGCTCAAGGTTTTCATTATCACACTGAAGAGTCAGGTATAAGTAAAATATAACCCACAACACTACAGTTGGATGAAAATTATCCATCTTCAAGACATCATGGCACAGTATACTTTTTGTTAGTTTTCATACCATATATAAAGAGTGACCAAGGTTGTAATTTCCAAAACGACCTTGGAGGTTAATAAGGAGCTACATTCAAGTGTAAAGGAATGCAGTCAGGCCAGTCATTCTACGATACTGAATGTTGATAAGACCCAGGGACCCTGGACATGCTGGATGTTTTTAGACCCCCCCCCCCTCCACCCCAATTTTGAATAAAAATTCCACCCCCACCACCCAGATTGGCTGATGGGGTCATTGTCGTATCGGGTACTACAAAAAGGTACCCAGGGTACATTTATGTATACAGAAACCTACCCGTAAATCTTTGAATTCCAGAACGGCCCCCAAGTATACAGAAATGTACCCGGACAAACAAGATCTTACTGGCGGAATTGAAACAATTTAGAACTTAATAAAACAACTGCTTAAACAATATTGTTTATCATTAACTATTGCGCTATTGTTCTTAAAACATATATTTGATCTGCCATTGTTAGTAATAAAATACAGAACGTATTGTCGTAAAACGGGATGTTGTAAATCATCAAACCCCGCGCAAAAAAGTAAACAAATATGCAGCTCATCATTCAAGAAGAGTTGATCAAATATGTAGACCAACTGCATTCCTTTAAGGCGGAGGCAACTGCTAGCGGCTTTTAAAGAGTGAATCGATTAAACTTTGTAAACAATGAAAGTTTGTGTCCGTGAAGTAACAGAACAGAGCGCGTTATGGCCGCGTTTTACGACATTGTGTTTTGTCTCGGGTACATTTATGTATATTTGGGGGCCTTTCTGGGTTTCGATGATTTTCGGGTATTTTCTGTATACATAAATGTAAACCGGGTGCCTTTCTGTAGTACCTGGTAGGACAAGGAGGATGTAACCTGCCGAGTACCGAATACTCCTTAATTTGAGGTCCGGGTACTCAATACTCCTTATTTTAGAGACCGAGTACTGAATACTATTTAGCACAAATTACATCGTATTTGATCATATTTCTTTTAGAAAATTTTAATAGATGCATTTTCTTCTAGTATATATTCACCATTTTCTGCTATCATACAACATTATATATCTAAAACAAAAAAAATCGGTAGCACTGATGGATGCTCAAAAATTTGACGTTTATTACTTTTTATGATTTTTTTTGTACATTTAAATGATAATATTTGGTTTTAAAAATACATTTTGTGAGTACTAAATACTAAATAGTGTGTTGTGTGAGTACTGCGTACCAGGCTCGTGTGTACTGACAATACCGCCTAAAACGCCCTGAATACTGTGTACCAAAAGTGGGGGTTTCAGCCTCCATCAGCCCCAATTTGGAATAAACATTCCAATAATCAATTAAAAAAAATGTATGACAAGTATTAATTACGAAACATTTTAAATGCCTCCATTGACTTTGGTATACTTTTAACAGTAGATACTTTATGAAATGATTTTTTTTTTTACCAATTTTAAGAAAAATCATACTAAGATTCCCAGTGGTGACGTGGGTTATGTTCCCAAAATAAAGAAAAAATGCACTGCTTGTGTAACAGTTTTTTTCCCACTTGTATAAACGGTATTATTCCCAATGCCATTTATTTTTTTCCAAGCTGGAGAGAAAAATTGCTAAAAAAATCCAATTATTTTTTTTTTGTAAATATTTTAGAGTGTTGCTTAAATGAAAGTTTGTTAACATTTTAATAACTAAAAACAATGGAGTTTACAGTTTGCTGAGATGACATTTAAGTGCATTTGTTTAAAAACAAAATGCCATTCTATAAAACAAATAATACAAGAGGGCCTGTGGACGCTCTACTTGCTAAAACGGGGGATTAGGAAAAGTAATCGGGACAAGGCTTGTGTATTAAAACCTTTAAAGGGCCATAACTCCACCAAACTTTATTCAACAGAAACACAGTGATGATATGCACAACTAATCTTGATACAGATCATCCTTGCCAAATTTTGTCCAGCCAGGGGTTCAACAGACTCGCCAAAAATCTTTCAACTGGAACATGGTGATGATATGCACAACTAGGCTTGGCACTGATCATCCATACAACGTTACTCTAAAATCCGGCAAGGGCTTCAGTGGAACTAGTCTGGACAAAGTTTGTGAAGCAAAACCTTTAAAGGGCCATAACTCCACCAAAAATATTTTAACCGGAACACGTTGATGATATGCAAGAAGTTCTTCCCGTAATATTTAAAACTCATCCAACAAGGGCACCTAAGCCATTTAAAAGAGAGAAAAAAGAAGTCTTATGAGGGAAAAAAATGTAAAAAAATAAATCATTCATTGATAGAAAGACACTGAAAAAGTTAAATAAAGATCAAATAATAAATGAAGTTGCTAGAGTGTTCAAAATGGATTTTTTTTTTTAAATAAATAAATGAAACAATTAAAAAAGATTAAGAGAGAAAAAAAGAGGTCTTATGAGGAAACAAAATGTAAAAAAATAAATCATTCATTGATAGAAAGACACTGAAAAAGTTTAATAATAAAAAGTTTAATAAAGATCAAATAATAAATGAAGTTGCTAGAGTGTTCAAAATGGATTTTTTTTTTAAATAAATAAATGAAACAAATAAAAAATAGAAACAAGAGGCCCAAGAGGGCCTGTGGACGCTCTACTGGCTAATATGGCTCTTATGACATCAATGAAGCGAGTGACTATCGTCTTAAAGAGGCAAAATATAGCATTTTAACTATATCAAGAGCCATAACTCTGTCATTACTGTTCCGATCTGGCTGGTTTTCCAAGTTGGCCAGTAGAGATAAAAAAAAAATCAAAGAAAAATAAAAAAATTAAAAAATAAAAAATTAAAAAAAAATAAAAAAAAAAATAAAAAATAAAAAAAATAATAAAAAAATAATAAAAAAAATTAAAAAAAAAATTAAAAAAAAATATATAAAAAAAAAGAATAAAAAAAGAAAAGAAAAAAAGAAATTAAAAATTTAAAACAAGCATTGATGTAAAACTGTGACCCCGGGGCGGGGACAGATGTGACCCCAGGGTCAGCATTTGAACAAAATTGGTAAAGGACCATAAGCTTATAGCAACAGCAAAATATTAAACCTCTGGCTCTTGCAGTTTCAGAGAAGATTTTTAAGTTTTTCCCTATACATGTCTATGTAAAACATGTGACCCTTGGGGCGGGGCTAAATGTGACCACAGAGTCACCATTTGAACAAACTTGATAAAGGACCATAAGCTTATAATAAATGTAAAATATCAAACCTCTGGCACTTGTAGTTTCCGAGAAGAAGATTTTTAAAAAAAAAATCCTATATAAGTCTATGTAAAACTGTGACCCTCGGGGGCGGGGACAAATTTGACCCCAGGGTCACCATTTGAATAAACTTAGTAGAGGACCATAAGCTGATGCTACATGTAATACATGAGAGCTCTGTGCCATGTGGTTCCAGAGAAGAAGAACTTTTTCAGATTTTCCCTATACAAGCCTATGTAAAACTGTGACCCCCTGGTTGGGGCCAAATGTGACCCCTGGGTCAGCATTTGAACAAACTTAGTAGAGGACCACAAGCTTATAGCAAATGCAAAATATTAAACCTCCGGCTCTTGCAGTTTCAGAGAAGAAGATTTTTTAAGTTTTTCCCTATACATGTCTATATAAAACATGTGACCCTTGGGGCGGGGCCAAATGTGACCCTAGGGTCACCATTTGAACAAACTTGGTAAAGGACCATAAGCTTATAGTAAATGCAAAATATCAAACCTCTGGCTGTTGTAGTTTCCGAGAAGAAGATTTTAAAAAAAATCCTATATAAGTCTATGTAAAACTGTGACCCCCGGGGCGGGGACAAATTTGACCCCAGGGTCACCATTTGAACAAACTTAGTAGAGGACCATAAGCTGATGCTACATGTAATACATGAGCGCTCTGTGCCTTGTGGTTTCAGAGAAGAAGATTTTTTAAAGTTTTTTCCTATATGTCTGTATGAAAAACATGCAAAACCTCAATATACAGACTTTGGACCCCTAAGGCACGGCCATTTTTGATCCCGGGGACTTTATTTGAACAAACTTGATAGTCTAGGCGTTGTCGATCATTTTAAAAGAAAAACTGTTGAAATCTGTCCAGCGGTTCTGGAGAAGAAGATTTTTTAAGGTTTCGACTATATATGGTAATGGCAGCCATCTTGGATGTAGTGCGGACCTAATTTTAACAAATCTAAAAAGCATTCATATAAAAATCATCCATGTGAAGTTTGGTCAAAATTAGCCAAGCGGTTTCTGAGAAGAAGTCGTTTGAAGAAAAGTTAACGGACGACGGTCGACGGACGACGGAAGACGGACAACACACCATCCCATAAGTATGGAACGCCAATGCTGCCTTCTGATGGTACTGGTCCGTATGTTCTGTGCATTTACCAAGTTGTTCTGTGTTAACTACATTTTGTCCTGTAGAAACATCATTTTGTTCTGTACATTTGTCATTATGTTATGTGCATTTACTAACTCGTTCTGTACTAACGACATTTTGTTGTGTGCATACACCATTTCGTTCTGTGCATTTGTCATTATGTTATGTACTAACGACATTTTGCTGTGTGCATACATCATTTCGTTCTGTGCATTTGTCATTATGTTATGTACTAACGACATTTTGTTGTGTGCATACATCATTTCGTTCTGTGCATTTGTCATTATGTTATGTACTAACGACATTTTGTTGTGTGCATACATCATTTCGTTCTGTGCATTTTTCATTATGTTATGTGCATTTACTAACTCGTTCTGTACTAACGACATTTTGTTGTGTGCATACATCATTTCGTTCTGTGCATTTGTCATTATGTTATGTGCAGTTACTAACTCGTTCTGTACTAACGACATTTTGTTGTGTGCATACATCATTTCGTTCTGTGCATTTGTCATCATGTTATGTACTAACGACATTTTGTTGTGTGCATACATCATTTCGTTCTGTGAATTTGTCATTATGTTATGTGCAGTTACTAACTCGTTCTGTACTAACGACATTTTGTTGTGTGCATACATCATTTCGTTCTGTGCATTTGTCATTATGTTATGTACTAACGACATTTTGTTGTGTGCATACATCATTTCGTTCTGTGCATTTGTCATTATGTTATGTACTAACGACATTTTGTTGTGTGCATACATCATTTCGTTCTGTGCATTTGTCATTATGTTATGTGCATTTACTAACTCGTTCTGTACTAACGACATTTTGTTGTGTGCATACATCATTTCGTTCTGTGCATTTGTCATTATGTTATGTACTAACGACATTTTGTTTTGTGCATACATCATTTCGTTCTGTGCATTTGCCATTATGTTATGTGCATTTACTAACTCGTTCTGTACATTTTGTAAGTTGTGATGTACATTTGATAAGTCGTTGTGTGCATTTACTAAGTTGTTCCGTTCTGACGCCATTTTGTCCTGTGCATACATCATTTCGTTATGTGCAAACATCGTTATTATGTTCGGATACATTACACTGGGCAACGAAAGGGGTAACACCGGGGGTAGTCATACGGTACCGTAACACCGGTGCGAAAAAACGGAGTGTCTATTGACACGTTTGTAATAATAGCACAACCGTAAGAGTAGGTCGATAGCGGTTATCACGCCCGTAATATTTACATTATACTGTTATGAGTTCATATTTGTTGCCAATTTTATATAAAGTCGTATAAAGTTTAATTTTTGTAATGTATTGGTTATATTATATATATGTTTGTAAATGTTCTTTCCCAAATGGTCAAGAAACTGTATCTTAAACGTTCTTATATTAGACATTGTTATTGTGATATATTAAACATATATTAATGTGCTTGTCAGTAATTAAAGAAAGAAAATGTATCATATCTTACGTGTTTTTTTTAATGATTATCGTTCCTGAGTTATTTACACGTATGCGATTCAAGTACAGACAACGTAGTAGTAGATACGTTTCCCATTCTCACTTCTATTATACGTGTCACTAACGATTATCGTTCCTGAATTATTGACACGCCTAATATACAAATTATCGTTCCTGAATTATTTACACGTATACGATTCAAGTACAGACAACGTAGCAGTAGATACGTTTCCCAATGTCACTTCTATTATACGTGTCACTAACGATTATCGTTCCTGAATTATTGACACGCCTAATATACAAATTATCGTTCCTGAATTATTTACACGTGTACGATTCAAGTACAGATAACGTAGTAGTAGATACGTTTCCCATTCTCACTTCTATTATACGTGTCACTAACGATTATCGTTCCTGAATTATTGACACGCCTAATATACAAATTATCGTTCCTGAATTATTTACACGTATACGATTCAAGTACAGACAACGTAGCAGTAGATACGTTTCCCATTGTCACTTCTATTATACGTGTCACTAACGATTATCGTTCCTCAATTATTGACACGCCTAATATACGAATTATCGTTCCTGAATTATTTACACGTATGAGATTCAAGGACAGACAACGTAGTAGTAGTTTACTGGATTATCGTAACTGAATAATTGACACGCTTAATATACGAATTACGCACCGGTGTTACGGTACCGTATGACTACCCCCGGTGTTACCCCTTTCGTTGCCCAGTGTAATGTATCCGAACATAATAACGATGTTTGCACATAACGAAATGATGTATGCACAAGACAAAATGGCGTCAGAACGGAACAACTTACTAAATGCACACAACGACTTATCAAATGTACATCACAACCTACAAAATGTACAGAACGAGTTAATAAATGCACATAACATAATGACAAATGCACAGAACGAAATGATGTATGCACACAACAAAATGTCGTTAGTACATACCATAATGACAAATGCACAGAACGAAATGATGTATGCACACAACAAAATGTCGTTAGTACAGAACGAGTTAGTAAATGCACATAACATAATGACAAATGCACAGAACGAAATGATGTTTGCACACAACAAAATGTCGTTAGTACATAACATAATGACAAATGCACAGAACGAAATGATGTATGCACACAGCAAAATGTCGTTAGTACATAACATAATGACAAATGCACAGAACGAAATGATGTATGCACACAACAAAATGTCGTTAGTACAGAACGAGTTAGTAAATGCACATAACATAATGACAAATGCACAGAACGAAATGATGTATGCACACAACAAAATGTCGTTAGTACATAACATGATGACAAATGCACAGAACGAAATGATGTATGCACACAACAAAATGTCGTTAGTACAGAACGAGTTAGTAACTGCACATAACATAATGACAAATGCACAGAACGAAATGATGTATGCACACAACAAAATGTCGTTAGTACAGAACGAGTTAGTAAATGCACATAACATAATGACAAATGAACAGAACGTAATGATGTATGCACACAACAAAATGTCGTTAGTACATAACATAATGACAAATGCACAGAACGAAATGATGTATGCACACAACAAAAAAATGTCGTTAGTACAGAACGAGTTAGTAAATGCACATAACATAATGACAAATGCACAGAACGAAATGATGTATGCACACAACAAAATGTCGTTAGTACAGAACGAGTTAGTAACTGCACATAACATAATGACAAATGCACAGAACGAAATGATGTATGCACACAACAAAATGTCGTTAGTACAGAACGAGTTAGTAAATGCACATAACATAATGACAAATGCACAGAACGAAATGATGTATGCACACAACAAAATGTCGTTAGTACATAACATTATGACAAATGCACAGAACGAAATGATGTATGCACACAACGAAATGTCGTTAGTACATAATGACAAATGCACAGAACGAAATGATGTATGCACACAACAAAATGTCGTTAGTACAGAACGAGTTAGTAAATGCACATAACATAATGACAAATGCACAGAACGAAATGATGTATGCACACAACAAAATGTCGTTAGTACATAACATAATGACAAATGCACAGAACTAAATGATGTATGCACACAACAAAATGTCGTTAGTACAGAACGAGTTAGTAACTGCACATAACATAATGACAAATGTACAGAACAAAATGTTTCTACAGGACAAAATGTAGTTAACACAAAACAACTTGGTAAATGCACAGAACATACGGACCAGTACCATCAGAAGGCAGCATTGGCGTTCCATACATAAGCTCTGCTGGCCCTTGGCCAGTAGAGCTAAAAATAGAGAAAACAAATAATCATATAATAAAAATAAAAAATAAATCAATACAAAAACAATAAAATAAAAATGAAATCAAAAATAAATCTAAAAATAAAAAAATAAATCAATAAAAGCTCACATTAAGAAGAAGAAAAGTTTAGTTTTATGAGAGAATAACAAACGGATTGGACACTTTCTTTCTGAAACAATGAAGTGGCCAAACTTTCACATATCACCTTAACTTTTTCTTCGAACTACTCTTTCAAACATTCATAGATTTTGAAGAATACATTCAAAGATTCATATTAAGATAAATGGCAATATGGGATATATAATTGTTTTTCTTAAAATTTATTTTCTAAATAAGAACTTGTATAAAAATACACAAAAGGACACTTAGGCTGTGTCATTCGTGAATTAAAACTTAATAAAATCCCTAGCAAAGATGCTATATATATTACAATAGAATCCGATAAGTTTTGACATCCATGAAAAAAATATTAAAAAATATACCTACCTACCTACCTTAATTTTTTCAACTGAGTAACCAGAAACACAGGTATTTTTCTTTCTGGCCTTATACAAGTCTATGAAAAAACATGCAAAATCTCCACATCTGTCCAGCGGTTCTTGAGAAGGTTTTTTAAGGTTTTGATCATGTATGTAATGGTGGCCATCTTGAATGTTGCAATGACCTAATTAGTACAATTTATTTTGAAAGGCACTACATCAGTATCATCCATGTGAAATTTGGTCAAAACTGGCCAAGCGGTTTCTGAAAAGTAGTTATTTTGAGCAAAAGTTAACGACGGACAAAGAGTGATCCCAATAGATCACCTTGAACAAGAGCCAAACCTTGAGCCTTTGGCTCAGGATAAAAAAAAATTGGCAGTTGAGTGGGGCATATTTTACAGACATATCTTTTTTAAAATTTGACTCCACCTGTCCCAATCTTGCTTTAATAAAAAGCATCTTGAACTTTTTTGGTAAACAACATTTCCTCCTCTTACTTTTTTCAATATTGTTATGTTTTGGATACATTTGTAGAAGAAGTTTATCTTAAATGTAAAATGTAGCACATTTTAGATAAACTTGTTCTACAAATGTATCCAAAACAGTACCTTTATGGCATAGTTTCATATCCCAATCTGTGATTTCTGCCTAAAAACACTGTTCCCCCAATATCTCGAAATCACACTATTTTTTTCCACTTTTACCTGACTTTTTCCCCTATTGCCTCTTCTCCTATTTGATTTTCTGAAGAAAAAAAACACAACCTGATACTGTATGTTGTATACACTTTAGTGCCACGTCTTAAAGAAATCGAATCCAGAAGCTTTTATGCATGTATAACTTGTCGCTGTAAGATGTTTGTGTTACCATCCAATGCTAGTTGTCAATGCCTGACAGAATAATATACTATCAGTCACAGACAACCACTTAAATATACAAAGGATGAACAACACGTTTCTGGATAAGACCACTGCTATACGACTTGTCAAACGTGGAAACCATCCTCTTTGCTTGTCATGGAAACCCCATTGCACAACAGTACATAATTATATGGTAAAATTGTTGTGATTTTTTGTGTGTGTACTTATCCAATTCTGGTTGTAAATGCCGACAGCAGAAAAAGCACATATCAGTCACAGACAACCATTTAGGATAGAAGACACTTTATTTTCCTAGGGAGACTGTTTTCCTGTATTTGTCAGTTAGACACAATCTCATCCTTGCTTTTTACAGGAAACATCATGATAGCCATTGAAAAGCTCCAAATATGGTACATGGGACACTACTGCTTATATCCAAATCCATTTGTATGCGCCCCGAAGAAATAAATGCAAATTGCAGTAACAGATAACAAATGAGCTGGGTTCAACTCGGTATCTGTTGTTATTGCACCTCCTGTTGATATCATCCCAAAGACAGTGTTAATGTTGATTCCGTCCGTCCCTGACGTATGTTCTTATTTGCTATTGCAATGTAAAGTAACCCTTTAAATTCTATGGATGGCGGGAGATGTACCGTACTGGTTCTACCCAGGAAAAGTGGATGGTCGGCTTCCACCGCAAAATATCGACTATCATATATAACCTTACAATATCATGTGTTGAAAATGACGTAAAACACCATACAAACAAAAAAAAATAATGATAATTGTTAAACAGTGTAAGTATTAAACGTACTTTCTCGTCAATTTGTAAATCTTAAGTCGATATTTGATGACTTGGTGTTGTCGGCTTATTGACATCCTCTGCATATAGCGATGCTGTCCAACAGAAATTAATAAAAATATATATATATATCTTTATCACACAACTTGCTGTGTGGGAGTGAAGAAGTCCATGACATACGCTAGTGTAATAAATAGGCAAATGAAGGTCGAATCATCATTCAGTATTTTCCCATCAGCTTGATGCGCTTGGTATTGTCTCGTCGACTTCTTTAAACTATATAAAAAAATACCAGATAATGTAAATTTCTGAGGCAGTACCGTTGGTCGGTGTCGTACAGAGAAGATTGAAGCAAACATACAATATCATCATATGACAGCGATATATATATAGATAGGCAGCTACATTAATAAATGTATGTTAGGCCAGATTTTGTTTTCGGTTTTCAGTCCCTCCGACCCTATGTTTCGTAAAGAACACGTAAACAACACAAAAAAAAACTTTTTTTAAAACACAAACAAATCTATACAAGAAAAGTAACCAGCATCCGTATTTATTCCTGTCTATTTAATAATGTTGCATTTACTATATACTCAGATAAAATGTATCTGATACTCATCTCACATAAGTTTATTCAGGATCCGTCTATATTATAGGATCCGTCTATATTACATGTATATGAGTCCCTGTCCCTGGTTTATTCAACGATCAATCAGTAAACATGTACTCATCATCATGTCAGATCCTGGATATCATTTTGTCATGCATTAAGGATTTACAAAATTATTATTTTTTATGATCTGTCAAACATAAAATAATGCAGTAATAATTAAAACACAATTTGATTAATCAGACATTAATTTATTTATTTTAAGTCAAGAATCTAACAAATTAATACAAAATAAAAATAAAACTTTTTTTTAATTAAAAAAAGTACTTTTTTTGTAGTTGCATTCAGCTTGGTGAAGTTAACTTCAGAAAGAACTTCAGAAATAGTACAGCCAATACACACATCATGGGCATTAATGGATGCATGAATAAAAGCATAAAAGTTAATATATGTAGGCATAATTGAGTTCTAATGTTTAGCAGGAACGTTATATATATATTAAACGTTAGTTTTTAGCCATCCGGTTAGCTTACGCCAAAAAGAAAAATAGGTGCGTTTCCTACTGCATGCTCTATAAAAATAGGGTACTGTAGGTCGGTATTTTTTTTTACAATGAGAAAGTTTCTCTGTGATGTTGTCAGTTTACCTCAATATAAGACCGCCCTAGTTAAATTACGTGCTCTTGTTACAAATAATAGGACACAACTTTAAACCAGAAGACTATTGTTTGACATGCATTTCACAAATTAGTTTAATAGTTTTAATATTAGAGTGGCATTGTTTACATGAAAGAAAAACATTCAACTTGAAACATTTCGTATGACATTCCAGGCAAATGATATGGTTTACCTAAATATTTACACTTTAGCTGTGTAATTCGATAATAATTTACATAGTTATACCACCAGTGCTCAGTGGATTAGAGATAATATAGAATGGTGTTATATTTCACTTCCATGATGTAAGCTATGTGTTAAATCATTGTTCAGAACAAATTAAAATTAAATAATAACAATATTTTTTTATTTAGGCCATCCTTAAAAAAGTGTTTATTTGCTGTGCCCCGACTGACCGTTTTTGTTTTTTTTAGACTTTTCGGAATATTATTTCTTTTTTTTACTAAAAAAATATTTGTGAAGAACTATTAATGAGGTTATTTACAGACTTCATTATCATACATTGAGATAGGAAATATTGATATGTAAAAATGCTTACCCAGGACTGTGGCAAAAAACAAAACAAAAAAAAAACCTACCTACCCACTTTAAAGATTTAGGGTAAGGATGGCCTTATTTTGGCATAAAAAGTTTTAGGTTCGGCCCCTTAAAAATAGGGTCGGTCGGGCAACTGAAAAGTGGAAACACCTCTATTTTTCTATAAGGTAAAACACGAACTCTTTTATACGCAACGTTATGTGTGAGACGCGACGTTACGTCACATATTTTATGACGTTTTAGCGCTAAAGTGTGTCTGATGTCGTGGCGGTTCTATGTCCATCTGAAATAATTTTTGCTAATTTGATTGCAATGTTATGTGATAAAAGGATCTTAAACTCGTTCCCATTCCATATAAGATTTATGAAACTCGTTATGAATTATTTTTAATTCATAACTCGTTTTATAAATCTTATATGAAATGGGAACTCGTTTAAGATCCTCTATTTATTAATATAACACATTATTAGTGTAAATGTCATTGTATGCTCAGCTGAATATGGACCCGCAATCAATTCAATGCAGAAAAGGGCCTTTAATGCTATATACTTTGCTGCTGCAATATCCTCGACCTCTTAGTTTACGACCACTTAACGACAGTTGGCTACATGTACCAGTAAATCATTATATATTTCACATAATATGATGTTAGCTTAAATATTAATAAAGTATTCAAACTGCAACAAAAGCTACCGCGACTTTGATTGAATTCTGTTTATTTTCAAACCGGTAACATCTGTAAATGGATTACCTCAATTTGTTTATTTCCAGTAAACATCACGTGTTTCCGATCACCTTATTTACTATAGTTTTTTTCTTGAGATGCAGTATCTTCATACGGGAAATTTTATGCAAATTTGTTGACCTAAATTCATACTGGCTGACAGCGCAGAAAAAAACACCTAATCATCCAACTATATTTTAATTTTTGTTTTATTTTAACAGGAAGACACAAAGCCCTAATTATTTTCTATGAAAAATATGAGTACCCTCATCACCTTAAAATCTATCTTCTTCAATGCTGTGGAGTCTGTAAATTATTGGCTTCTGCAGTTTTCATAACATGACGGCCTGCTTTCAGGAATTTAGGTCACATGTCACGTGGGAAATATATTAACATAAAAAAATACCAGATGTTTTAACACAAACAACGATATTTCATCATGTTTTATGCAGGGTACCACAGCCCTTGACATAACACATTTACCATTGCTCATTTTACGATTTAATAAAACGTGTTGATATCTTATGAAGGCAAAGGATTAAATCATCATTGCATCATAAATATTTTATTTTGTGTAAGTCTGCTTTAAAATGGGATAAATTTAATGGCGAGAACACCGGTAGACAGATAAAATATCCATTGGAAAATTATCCACAGCCTTAAAAAGTCTTATTTGCAAGTTTTTTCTGTTGATGTTTAGAACTATTCATTAAGCAGACGGTCATAAAGGTTGATGAAGAAATTTGCACAATAAACGCGTGCAGACGCGATTTCCGCCATCGGTCGAAATCACATGGTGGTCGAAAACCGATAGAAAGACGATATATGATCCTGAAGGTTTCATGATAATTCCTAAATATTTATATTCATTAACAATTTCAACCAAACCATTATTATATAGGAACTGAAACTTTTGAAGCAATTTACCCGACTTATTGAAAATCATAACTTTAGTTTTCTTAATATTAACAGATAAATCCCATTGAGCAAAATATACTCAATAATGTTGCAACTTATCAAGTTGTGTTTGCAAGCCCTGTGCACTATTAGATAATAGAACAATGTCATCAGGCAATATGGTTTGGTGTAGTTACGGAACTAACGCATGCCTAACTAGATTTTAAAACAGGAATAATGCAAACACTTTCAAACACATGTTCTATGGGGGCCCTAAGTTTCCTATTTAGCTCCCACTATACGACTCGTATCTATTAAAAATCTGTTCAGCCAAGTCAAAGCTCATTAAGCCTTTCCTGACGCTTTCGCGATAAAGTGTCGTTATTTAGAATCCTCTGAACAGCAGAGAAATAAATATCACAAATCTGGTCATGTTCCTACCGCCTGCTTGCATGGCTTGAAGGAAGCCATTTGTAAACAATGCAGTGCTGCCGTCTATCGGTAACAAGTGTTTGTGAAGGACGTTCCCAGACGCTCACTCCGTTCGCTCAGAAAAGGTGGGCATGCGGCTGGGTGATAGCGACTACTAAGGACGGGATTGCAATATAACGCGGAAGTGAAGTATTAGTGCTGGGAACTGTACCGGAATGACTCAGCTATATATAGCTTTGAGAGATAAAATAGCGTGTGATATAGCATACATATATCATAAAGACAGATATCAGATATTCAGTCTGATTAAAACCGAACAGTTTAATCTAACGTGTAGCGAACTATATTTTAAGACATGATTTAAATTTGTTTATTCTTGATTCTTCCTTGGTGAGTTGTCTCCACTTGGTCCATCTTGTTACATTACAAATACTATCAATGTAGAAAGTGAGGTAGTGACGTCAGGAATATCAAACTGCGGACCATGCCATGCTATGACTTGTGAGTGTTTATATACAAATCCATATTTACATTTCTGTTGCAACTGTTGTAAATTATAAATACTTATAAATGCTAATTGCGGATAATTCCTCATAGAAACTCATTATGATTGTAAATGTGCCCAACTCGTACGTAACGTCTTTGTACATCAGCGTGGTATCTTATGTCAGTATTATACGGAATAAGTAGCTTTAAATTAAATTGTATTTGCAACAATCTATCTTGTTATTAAAACTGAATAAAAACACGTACTCTTTTTATGTAAATGTAAGGAATTATATCGATATTTCGATCTTTCATCGGGAAATAAACCTTTGCGGCTTCACATTTTAAATTACTTTAATGTGTTTCATACCCAGGTATATCAAAATTACTTTTTTAAACTTCCCTCGTTGTAAAAAAACAAACTCGATGCAAGCTAAACAAAGATCTTGTCACGTGGTTAGCATAAATCATGCAATTTGCGTAACTCATGAAATAGTATAGTTTCGGGATATAGTTCAGGATGGACTAAATAGGAATAAAATCTCAAGGTAAGGACTTAATATAAATATTATAATAGTTCGACAAAACCGATACTTGATTTGACATTAAATATCATGATATCGGCGAGGTTAAAGGGACAGACGACAGTCTTCATTTGTTTAAATTTCGCTACGTCCCTTTAGTTTTTTTAGTTTTTCTACATTATTTGCATTGTTTTATCATTAATATTAATTATTACAATAGTTTAAATAAAAATTGTTTGCACATATTACTAACTGTTGATTATATTGCACCAATAATATATTTAAACGTTGAGTAGAAAAAATAATTGAATTGAATTGAATGTTGTTTAACGGCTCATCAACACAGTATAGGTTATTTAGAGCCGCCCCAGAGAAAGGGATACATAGGAATCCGGGAACCGTGCCCTACTCTTATTATCGAATAGACTCCTATGTTTTTTTAACGCGCTCGGAAGATAGACCGATACACGGAACCGCCCGGTTTACGTCCCCATCCGACGGACGAGGCTAAGGGAAAGTGTCTTGCCCAAAAACACATCGACGAAGCTCAGTGGCACCACGGAGAATTGAACCCGGGACCTCCGGTTACAAATCCGTCGCGCTACCGATGCGGTAGAAAAATGAAGACAAATTAGTATTCAAAATTATACTTTAACGTGCTCGGAGGATAGACCGATACACGGGACCGCTCGGTTTACGTCCCCATCCGATGGACGAGGCTAAGGGAAAGTGTCTTGCCCAAGAACACACCAACGAAGCTCAGTGGCACCACGGAGAATTGAACCCGGATCCTCCGGTTACAAATCCGCCGCGCTACCGATGCGGTAAAAAACGAAGACAAATTAATATTCAAAATTATACTTAATACGGTCCAATCTCATGCAGTTTTAGTATGTTCTAACAAATAAATTGAAACGGCCAGTAATTTTGGACAAACTGTTCAATACAAAAGATATATTATAAATATCGGAAATTTTGTTGAGATGTTTAGACAATAAATAACGTCACTGAGAATTAGCCCCGAGTTATTCATACTAATAGCAGGCAGGATTGAATTCAAAATCATACTGAATTAATAAATTGAGATACAAATGATTATGCTTCATATAAAATTCAAAATTGCCCTGTGTCCTTTTAAAGCTCATTCTGGGTAAACATTGATTGGCATAAATGGGATCGATAAAAAATAGTTGACACTGAGTAATGAACTAATGCCGCCGCTCTGTGTAAGCGTATACTCCGATAATCACCATATCCAGACAAAAATAATTATCCCGCATTTCCAAGTTTTGGTCACCGTGGTGAACGTGCGTGCGTGTTTTAACATGCGTGTTTTATCTTGAATTTACTGATGACGTTGATATAATATGCACCTGGCCATTTGCGTATGTTTCTATCTTATCAGATTATATTTATTACATTATTCGCTTTGCTAGAAAGGTAATAAATCTTATATTCCTTAATCAGACCATAAATAAAAATAAAATAACAACAGCACACAAAAAATATTGTCAGAGGCGTAGAATCCACACAAATTATTTTTGTCATGTTTGCCCTGTTCATTAAAGGTCTTCATCATGACCACTGTCCTAACTACATACAGTGGTAGTAGAAATCAATGACCGTTGCTCTAGTGAACAAATTGAGTGTTTACAATGGACTTCTGCAGTTCTACAGCCGAGAAGGTTCTATAGGGGGTTGGGGTGGGGGTGGGGATGCAAGGGGGTTCTCATAACAGGATAACAGCAAATTGAATTTACTGATATCAGTTAACAATAAATTAAAAACCACTGAAAACAGTTAGCAGTACATCTAATAACAGATAACAGAGGGAGTGGGCAAGGGGGCATTCTCATAACAGGATAACAGTTAACAGTAAATTAAAAAAACACTGAAAACAGTTAACACTACATGTAATAACAGATAACAGTTAATATATTTTCACAAAAACAGACAACACAATGTAAATTTCGCCAATAACAGGATAACAGAAATATCACCTCCCCCTCCATTCCTCCCTCTTCTATGTCCATTCTGCATATTTTTATCGAGATGTAAATGGCGTGTGAGCCTGGAAATTAGCATTCCTGTTGGCGCCATATAACCTTGTTGTGTTGGTGCGCCGTGAAAATACAACTCATTCATGTGCCATAGAAAAAAGGCATATATTCCATGATCTGTGTACGAATTCCGTGGTACTGCCTATGCCTAGAAATATACTGATAACATCACGGGAATGAAGTTGTCTGTATAGTTAGAGTCTTGATCATCTTCGACGCTTGAGTGTAAGTACAAAGTATTGACCGCTTGTGTAGAAACAAACTTGAAACCGGAAACACGTTACCGTAATAAGCATATAATGATGAAGTTTCCCTCTTTGTTTATTTTACATTTATTGTCTTTCTGCTTTTCGGCATATCTTGGATAGCAGGTGTTCTATCTCAGCCAATCAGAAACGATTCCAAAATCTTGGCAAAAGTCAAGCTTTGTTTAGGAGAACTGTTCTAAACTTTTATCTTGAAAACAAGCAAGCGTCGCAGATGATCTAGACTAGTAGAGTAATAGCAACGATTCTTCGCGATTTCTCTTTCTTCCCCGTCCCCCTCCCACCACCAACCCCTAAAACATCCATATCAGATTAAAATTATTCAGACTCTAATTTTACCATTTAATAGTAAATATATATATATGCAGTCATATTCAATAATCAGATGCATATTGTTTTAAAAAGCATCCAGTATCCAGTATATTACAGAGCTGTAGATAAGCTAAGTTTTTGAGCATTTTACTCATATCTTTTTATTTATTTATTTTTAGAAAAAAAAACAGTTTTCTAAAAGTGTGAGTATCTTTACTCATCATCTTATTACAAATACTCAAACTTTTGAAAACGCATGAGTATTAAATGTGTATGTATTGTCCTGTGGAACCTTACATGATGGACATTGTTCTAAGCCTGGGCCTTACATTAGGAACAAAGGCCATACAGTATTTCTTTTTACATCAATTTAATCAGAATGGTTGTTTCTTTGAAAATGTATTAAATGGATTCATATTCATTTTGGAAGCATATTAAACTATTTAAAAATATGTTTGACTGAATACATGTGTATTTAATCACGAGTACACTTGTACTTAATCATGCAAACATGTATTTAATCACGAGTACACTGTGTACTTAATCATAAGTACACTTGTACTTAATCAAGAGTACATGTGTACTTAATCATGAGCATATGTGTATTTAATCATGGGTTCACTTGTACTTAATCATGAGTACATGTACATAATCACGAGTACACTGTGTACTTAATCATCAGTATATGAGTACTTAATCATGGGTACATGTGTATTTAATCATGAGTACACTTGTACTTAATCATGAGTACATGTACTTAAGCATGAGTATACTGTGTACTTAATCATGATTACATATGTACTTAATCATGAGTACAGGTGTACTTAATCATGAGTACATGTGTACTTAACCACGAGTACACGTGTATTTAATCATGAGTACGCTTGTACTTAATCACGATTACATGTGTACTTAATCATGAGTACATGTGTATTTAATTATGAGTACACCTGTACATAATCATGAGTATACTTGTACTTTATCATGAGTACATGTACTTAATCATGAGTACACTACGTACGTAATCATGAGTACTTGTGTATTTAATTATGAGTACACCTGTACATAATCATGAGTATACTTGTACTTTATCATGAGTACATGTACTTAATCATGAGTACACTACGTACGTAATCATGAGTACTTGTGTATTTAATTATGAGTACACCTGTACATAATCATGAGTATACTTGTACTTTATCATGAGTACATGTACTTAATCATGAGTACACTACGTACGTAATCATGAGTATACTTGTACTTAATCATGAGTACACTACGTACGTAATCATGAGTACTTGTGTATTTAATTATGAGTACACCTGTACATAACCACGAGTACACGTGCACTTAATCATGAGTACGCGTACAGTACCGGTATATGCATTATGCCGTAATAAATTAATTGCTAGATTATCATACCCGTCCGCCCCCATTTTTTTTATGCCGCCGGCTTTTACACCGATTTTCACTGTTTTAAGAGCCGCGTTTTAAACCAGACCTCTGAAACCCGGAAACGTAATAACCGGTGTTGAGGTACACAATTTCTTCACAAAACGACGTGAAATTGGCAAATTTAATGGGGAAAAACTGGTGTTTGTTATCATTAAAATGTATTGCAATTATGAAAGACTGGTTTAGTTGTAATATTGTGGAGGATATAACATTTTTACTAGACATTTTTACCGAATGCATCGATCAAAAAGTGCCGATTTCGGCAAAATCCTTCTCAGTTTTCAATAAATCTTCGTCGTGTGCCGTGTGTCGCTAGATGCAATTTCATTGGTTGGTTGCATGATCGTAACCCCGCCCTGATCAATTTGACACGCGACAGCTGTTTGACATGAGCTAATCAAATGCCGTGTACTGCAAATTATCGCAAATTACAGGCAATTAACCATCCTCGGCAAATAATTGATTTCCGGGAGGTTTTGAACGGCTTCCGTGTGATCGGTAGATCAAAGGCAAATCCGGTAGTCTACCGGAGAATGCGAGAGATTTGTCATGTATGGGATTCAAACCCGTAGCTGTGACAGGCGAGAAAGTTTTAGACGTAGCTTCTTTACTGTCCCGGCCAAGGATGCAACAGACATAAAGTGGGCAGTCCTGCGTATTGAAGGTTTTATGATTCCTATATATCCTTCTCCTCTGCCTCGGGCGGTTCTAAATAACGTTAGATAATGTGTTGATAAGCTATTAAACAATATCTGTTCAAGAAGCTACTGTTTCACACTGCAAAAAGGAAAATATTTCCTGGCAGAGGGATGTTAACAAGCATGTACTTGAGTCAGGCATATGAAAGACTAGATGAATCCATTGAAGAATTGATTTGCGAATGTCATCATTTTTTAAGGATTTAATTCAGTATTTCGATCTTTCAACAGGCTAAGAAAAACATTTAGGCTAGTTTAAAGTGTGTGAAGTCCCAGGCACTTCTCGCTAATTTTAAACTAGCTAAATGTTTTTCATACCCCGTAAAAATATTGAAATATTGAATTCAATCCTTTTATGTACATTTTGTTTGTTCTGCATGTTATTCAGACTTTACTCATGTAAATTTATATGTAATTGTGCTAAAAATATAGTTTTAAACCTGTTATACATACTGTTGGTAACAGTGAAGTTGCCAACCTTGCAGAATGTTTTATAGCAACTTACGACAGTTAGCATGAGAAAGTCAAAAATGAGATATAGGGTCCTATAGAAACCACAGCGTCCGAGCGCAATGGCATCGTAGGTCCACACTGTACTGCAAACAAGGACTTGAAAATACAATGAAAGAGACAAAAAACAACAGAAAGGGTGGTGAAGACAGGGTTACCGACTTGGAACGGTCAGTAGGCAATAAGGCGTACTGGTTAGCTTGAATCGATTTTATATGCGCACAATCCTCGCTATTATCCTGTTTTCAACGCCCAAATAAATAAGACAGTGTAAACAAAACTACATCCCATCAAAAGGAATTCTCTAACAATAAAATCCACATCCTGAGAAACTAACTAAAGAAACACATACACAATAATAAACATCTCAGGATGTATCCAGAATCGTACTGAACAACTATAGTAGTTGCAGCTAAAGAGAAAACCAATCTAGGGTACGACCAGAAAACCCGAGGGACGAAAGCTCATGCACCCACCTCCCTTAGTTGGGGTTTCAGTAGGTACAATCATAGAGTCCCAAGAGGTAGTCCAGTCATCGCACAAGTGAAAATTGAAGCGTAATGACTGACTGTAGAGGGGTCAATCACTAAACATGCAGTGCGCTGTAAAACCAAAGGGTTATATCCTTTTCTGACGAACTTCCTGATTAAATTTGTAAAGCGGTCAGGAAACCCGTCAGACCCCTTTAACTTTCGAAGTTTATAGACCACATCTCCATAAAACGAGGGTTGTGATATGACTAGTCACGTTCTGACACCTTTACGGTTATGTTATACAACCAAAACAAGTTATTCAAACGAATAAACTACACCTTGTTTGTTTTAACTCTGCCCAAAACGTAAACGTTTTTTTCACTGAGAATTTAAATGCAACAAAAAAACATGTTTCATTTAAGGTCAATGCAATAGAAATGTAAATATTTGGATTTGAACGGTGGTAGTGAGTGGCAACTTTACCATAAATAGCTTTATGGTACATTTTCCATTCACTTTGCATTTTATGGTAAATTTGCCAACCACTGCCGTCGTTAAAACCCCAGGAATACTGAAAATTAGTGAATCAATTCTTAAATATACTGTTTATATTATTTACCTGTTCGTATATTATCTACAATAATGTGCCTTGGGAGGTTGGTAATGATAAAATCATAAACATTGCCAGAAAGATGACATATCATCAGTGTTAGTGATGTACCGAGTATTCGATTGTAACCGAATCGATCATCAGTTACTTAGGAATCCGATTATGATGATCGATTATAAAAGTCTATAATCGATCATCGGTTGCATGTTAAAATGCACGTAATGTTCAAAATAGAAATAAACATGATTTTTCATGAGACCACACTTGTGAAAATGAACAAATAAACAATTTTATATCAATTATAATTATTTTGCTGTTGAAATGGCAATGGTATAAGACACAAGACAGGAAAGAATACCTGATTAATCAGTAATAATTCTAAGTTCAAGGCCTCAAACGCAGATTAACATACACATGTTATGTTTCATATTGACTAACCGATTATAACCGATGACTGATCGGTTACATCCAACCGATTGTAAATGATGATCGCTGGTAAATTTCAACCGACTGCCCATCACTAATCAGTGTATTTTTAGACCACAAAATAGACATTTTCTATTCAGGTATGCCAGATGTTTGGGCAATTAGTTTCATAAATCGAAAAGTGAAGTTTATTCGAAATGAGACGCATATATATTTTTTTCAAAATTGTTCTAATACGATGCAAAAACAAGGTAAGATTCAAATTATGTCATCTGTCATTTACTAGTGATGGGCAATCAGTTGAAATTTACAATCGGTAATTGGTTACCATTGGTAGGGTGTATCGGTAACCGATCAATCATCAGTATTAATCGATTAGTCAATATGAAGTATTGTTCCAGGCCTTGAACTTAGAAAAACTCTATTAAAGTATGTATTCTTTCCTGTCTTGTTTCTTAATTATGGCATTTTATTTTAAACAATAAAATAATTCCAGTTGATATGCGTTTAGTTGTGTACTATATTTGTGTATATGCTCATTTTCACAAGAGTACAAGTGTATTTCCTAACTCTTCTCTCCTTGCTGGATTATCATGTTTGTTTCTATTTTTAATATTAATTCAAATGCATTTTTCCCCACTAGACTGCCACGGGCCACACTCTCAGATTATTGGGCTCCCTGGCACTCCACTTCTTTTCCTACGCCAAAGCATTTGTCAGAACTTAAAAGAAGTGAATCATTAAACACATATAAGGGAAAGCACATCTGAGTTCAAAATAAAAATGCGCATATTTCTTGGAAACTTGGCAACAGCAGTGGTTAAAATTTCCCCACCCACCGACTTTACGGTACAGAATAACTAAATATATATATCACTAAAGTGCGATGCGTTTTCATTTAATCATTTTATTTTAGACTATCGATACTGCAGTAGCTTTTAAAGTTTAGGTAGATCTACTGTTACCTTGACTTTCTTTATCCAGCTGGCAATAATTTATAAATTGCCAGACGGTTGTTTATCTAACGACGTCACATTAATGATGAAATCTGGTAACCTGCCAACTGGATGGACTAGCTCCAACGTGAATAGAGGTGGGCCGGATACCAAACCCAGATGGGAGTTAACTGCGTTTGGAACGAATAAAGACATGACCTCCTCTTAACAAGGGAGTTAACTGTGTTTTGAATAAGGGAGTTAACTGTGTTTTGACTTTTTTTACCACGGTTTTTTTCCCCCGTAGTATTTGCTACTCGCGTTACAAGTCAGAGCAGCAGGAGGAGAAAAAATGGCACGATAAGACACTATTGAAGACAAACACTTAACGGTGCCATCCCTTTCCGGATTTAGGTAGGCGTCGTCATAGTATCCACAATCTGTCGGATCGTCGCACAATCAAGGAGAACGCATAGTGACGAACTGTAACCTTATAACTACTCAACACGCAGTTCCTTACGAAATGATAGGAGCATAACCTCTTTTGATAAAATGGTCAACACATTTCACAAAGATTGAATGAAATTGAGCATGATGAAGGATCTTACGAAGTTTACCATAGACGTCAAGTTGTAACAGTTTTGTCGCGGAATAGTTCTTAAATTACTTTTATATTTTTAAAGTATATCACGAATACAATAATAGTTTTATAAAGGTTTTTGGAAGCTTACGGATACCCTGATGGAATAACGTTTTCAGTTATACTATGGATACGAATATTAGAATCCTCAACTCGATTACAAGCTCTAGAAAGTAGGTGCAAAAGACTACCAGAAAAGAAAAAAAAATTGGGCATGGATTTTGGTAGATTTTGGGCAAAGATTTCTTGTTTCAGAAGTTACACTATACACATATACTTTCGTGCCATATTATATGTTTATAGTGTAACAACTGAAGCTAAATTTGGTAGATTTGGGTACGTATTTTGGGTAGATCTGGGTATATTTGGGTGGATTTGGGTATATATCGGTATTTCGTGTGTGAAATGTAGCATTCACAGTACACAGTCAACCAAAACAAACAACAGTTTCAAGGATAAATACAAGCAAAGTATGGGACAACAGAAACGTAAACGGGGTTGACATTAATGGTACCGCCGTAGAACGGTCAGTTGCAAAATGCCGCTTTGTGTTTAAATCAGGTTTTAGGGTGCACCAAACCTCGCTCTTACCCTATTGTCATCACAATTAGATAAGGAAATCTCCTCTCACAAAACAGGTACTGTTAACAGGTGATAAGAATAAAACTGATCATGTATATATGAATATAAAAAAGCCTAAAAACCCACAAAGTACGTTTTCAAACTTCACTCTTATCGCATCATCCCATTTAACGCTTAACCCGCTAAGCACGTACATGGAATAACTTTTAGTTTTGTTATTCACGGGGGTTGTTAGATTCCTAACAGAAGAAACCTGATATAGGCGTTCAACCATTCGGTATTTTCTGTTAAAATGAGCTATTCAAAACGACGAAATATTAAACGCCGGAGATACACGCACCCAAATCCTTTGTACCAGTATGCTTCATACATACGTTCTCGTTTCGAACATACATACTCGTCGATTCTGCAGATGTTACACAGACATTTTAGGCGTATTGTTTTAATGTAGTCACATAATTCAAAGTACGTATACCAAGGTGCGGCTATTTCTAGCTCTGCAGGCCAAAGACTCGTCGTCCGTAGGCTTATTCTTGTTCATCTGACTTTAGTAAACGGCTTCTGATTTTCACTATACGAGATGTGAGGGTTTATTTCATAATATTTCTGAAAATGTGGCAGCAAGTAAAGTCCACCGAGTTATTGCCCGAGTTATTGCCCTTGATTACTGACAGATAAAAAAACGCGATATCTTTAATAAACGGTTTCTGAATTTCACAAAACTTGATTTTAAAGAAACTAAAACTGAAACCTGCAACCTTATCTAACTCATAACTTAGTAAAATATTGGCCTATGGTCATGAAACTCTATACTGTTCCTCCTTATGCATTATCCAATATTATGCAAAGTTATGCACGTTTTCATCAACTTTAACAATTACACAAAAAAAATCTGCCCCATAATTCATGAAGGATTGCACCCCCTGTCTTCAAACTTTATAGTTAGATTGTCCTTGTTGAAATAAGCACACGACAGGCGATACAAGTGTTCCGTGGAAAACCTTTTAGTCTTCATTACGTGGTCCCGCATTAATTCCATTAAGCGATGGGAAAGCTTATATTAGCAATATATTAGCAGAATTTTATAACAGATATTTCGACAATAAAACACATTTAAAAATAAGTTTTTACTGAAAGAAATGCGATAACCTATTTAAAATTAACAAATTTGTTAAGCCAAAATTAAGGTTTTATTTCATACCACAGCCAACTTGGATGGGGTATGAAAGTTAATACTCGGAACACGTAATGGGAATATTTAATTTACTCTTATATAGTTCATGATACAGTACAGACCTATTGCGGTACCATTGCGTTTGGGTGTTTTGGTTTCTATAGTATAGTTTTCTCAATTTTGTTTAGACCATCCTTAAAAATATATTTGTTTGCTGTTTCCCGACCCTGGATTTTATTAGTGGGTAGGTAGGTAGATAGGTAGACAGTAAAAACCTTTAGAAATGAAAGAAAAATATACTAAAAATAGTAAAAAAAAAAAAGATATCTTAAAGAAATGCTATAAAAAGTTTTGGGTAGGGCCCTTTTTCGTGGGTAGTTAGGGAAACAGCAAACCAACAATTTTTTATTTTCGGCCTTAAGTGTCTACATAGAACCCCTCAATAAAATACTCGTAACATGTCACAAATAGTCAATGATTCTATACCTATTACTAAAAGGTACAATATTTTCAAGACCAAGGAAGAAACACACATTGGTAAGTGTAGCCTAAGACATTCATGACATTTGCCTATTTCTTTATTATTCAAGGGCAATAATTCTAAAACGCAAGCGTCAATATTGCATCATTTGTTTCGAGTCTTTTAGGATCTGACTGGAAAAAAAGACTTCATGTTAACTGTTTAGAAAACTTCGGAACCCATTTACCAAATGTATTGCAATCAAAAGCTGAAATGTTCTTATTGTTAAAGAAATTAGCCCCCAAAATAATGACACAATCGTTTATGAAAGCTCGATCCAGGTCTTCAGGACATATAATAATGTATATATGGAGATTAAAATCATAGGTTTGTTAACGGGGTTCTTAAAATACCCTTGATTGAATATGCGTAAAATGAATTATGAGTTGGTAACTTTTAATTCGACGCTCCAGTTGTGGGGTTTGGCTTGGCTGGTTAATGCCGTTTATATTGTATCGATGGAGTTTAGATTCTCAAAATATGCTAGTTATATATATATACCTCGTCATCAGTAGGTAAAGAAAGATAAAATAAATCTTTACTTTTATTTGGCACATGTGCATTATTATATGACCGAATAACCGTTTTGTAGTGTAATTTATGTACTTGGCGGGTTAAAGTTTTGACTACGATGGCAAGACAGATTGTGGATCATAAAGATGTCTAACGTTATCTTGAAAAGGATGGTAACTTTTAAGAATTATGCCCCCTTTTGTGGAATCCCATTGAAAGTACATTAACAAAAGAAAAAAATTAGAATTCAAATAATCCGGAATATTTTTACACATGTAACTTGCAGTTTAAATAGGTTTACACTTTTATCTAGAGAGTTCTATACTTTAATAATAAATACAAACTTGATAAATTGTGTATTGATCCATACTCAGCTTATGTCATGCTCAAGGTGTGGGTATGGACTAATTCACATATTTATCAAGTATGTGTTTATAATCTAAGGCTAGCACTGCCCAGATAAAAGTGTTAACATATAAAACTGAACGTTTCATGTAAAAATATTCAAGAGAATTTGAGTTCTAATTGTTATCTCTTTTAAATGCAATCTCAATGGGGACATTATCCTTAATGTTTCTATTAGTATAGATAGAGTATACATTCTTTATTTCCTCCAATGTACAGGTTTCATAGTTTGTTATGCCGTGAGGGCTGGCGTGGCGCAGTCGGTAGCGCGGCGGATTTGTAACCGGATGCCCCGGGTTCAATCCTCCGTGGTGCCATTGAGTTTCGTCGGTATGTTCTTGGGCAAGACACTTTCCTTTAGCCTCGTCCGTCAGATGGGGACGTAAACCGGGCGGTCCCGTGTATCGGTCTATCCCCCGAGCACGTTAAAGTACCATAGGAATCTATTCGATAATAAGAGTAGGGCACGGTTCCCGGATTTCTATGTATCCTTCCCGTTTCTCTGGGGCGGCTCTAAATAACCTATACTGTGTTGATGAGCCGCTAAACAACATTTCAATTGTTATGCCGTTTTAAACATTTGCATGATTATCTCCATCGGCTATTAATGATGTCTCGTTTTAGACGATACTGTTGTGCTGGTATTTCCTTATTTACACGGTTCCATTTTATCGGGATGAGGTGGGGTGGGGTAGAGTGAGAGAGAGGAAATACGCTGACGACACTGATTCGAATGTATTTGAATGAAAAATGTTCGTTTTTATGATGTCTAGATACATTCTCGCGTTGCTCGTATTTAAATTAGGGAATACCAATTATGTACTTATTTTATTAACAGGGACATTGGCGTTGTGGCAAATTGTGTGAGCAAAATATTAGAAACTAACTTAAACATATGGTGAGATAGATGGAGCACAATGCAGTATTTAAATGTTCTGTTTTACCCAAGAAAAATGGGTGATCTGCCTCCACCACAAAAAAATCAACCGTCATATATAACCTTACATGTGTTAAAAATGACGTAAAAACACCATACAAACAAATACAAATACAGACAATGTCCATTACACCACCCCTCACCCACCCAGAACCCCCACCCACACACGCCTCTATACTTCTTATATAAACTGAACAAAACAGACAGACACACATATATTAGTGATCTAGAGGCAACTCGGAGTGTTGGATAGTGAAGACGTGGCACCCATCTTGGTTATCGCCCGTCTTGGTGTATGTCGACGCTAGAGTGACACTATGTTGAGGGAACGTTGGCCGTGAGCGACGAGAAACGTGGCTTTGTTGCGGCTTTGAATGTGTTGGCGGAACGTCGGACGTCGATCGATGGGTATGTCTGGAGTAGTTGGTTAACCTGATGTGGACAAGCTCGACGAGAGATCAGGCCAGTGATAAACGATATAACTGATATGTGCGGATAGTGATACGTTATAACGGTATATACACTTAACGACTTGGAAATAAACTAAGATAACTGACATATTTCAATAGAAATTAAATGTTAATGTCATCTATTCTATTTAAGAATATCTACAGTTGATTTGCTGAAAATTTCATTCAAATTGATCAACAATAAACTTGCTAAATTCAAAGCATAACAGTACGACCCCCAAAAGCAAAAGTCACAAAACTAATACCCGGTATATCCCAATATGCGTAGGAGATGTTAGGCGTGCATTGCCGCTAATGGTTGATAGTGTGACTTTTGCTTTTGGGGGTAGTACAGTTATATTTTGAATTTAACAAGTTTAACTCCAATAAACCTGTGACTGAACTCTTAGGACAGTGTAATTAATTGTTGTCGTGATTATAGATTAACTTGTGAATATAGATTGAATTGTAAATGCATTTTAATAAATGCAACTGGTACACTGCGAAATCTTCATTCTTCGAAGCTTAAGTCTAACTGTTAAATATCTAGGTATCCATATGTGTCAATGATCGTTATTTAAATTTAAATGAAATATGTTAAATTGCCAATTCCAGTTTCATTTCTCCAAAGACGTTCTGACGAATATTCAACTTTGTGATTGACCTATCAAATAGACACTGTCAGTGTGTGTAAGTAATTGAAAAGGTCACTCTGTTAAACAACATTCAATTCAATTCACTCCCTGCTGCAGCTTCCTTAATGCTGTTTATGTATACTCGACTATGGATAATTGAAACTGGCACACACGAGGCAAAACGGATTACTCCAAATGAATATTGTAAAGATGTATGATTTATTTATAGTTTACGATTTGATGTAATCCAAATGAATATTGTAAATATGTAGGAGTTATTTGTATGTGTTCGCATGGTCAGTACATATATTGTTAACGATGCTATAGAAAATATCATATCCAGGTTGTTTGACGTCTATTTACAACAAAATCTATAAATCATAATGTCAAAATAACGTACGATAAATGTATCAAGGGATAAACTTAATCTGAAAGTTGTTCTCCCACTTTATAGGCACTATATAACGGTGCTCAAATTTAGATAATATACAACTGAGTGCTAACTTAGTTCGTAGTAATATTATTTATATATTTACCGGTTTTTGTCATAAATATGAAAGTACTTGTATAACTCAGCAAAAATAGAAACGTCCCTCTTTTAATCTATGATTTGCATAGGGTTGACTTTGTTACACTTTGAACACCAATCTAGATAAAATTTCATCATTTTATACTTATCACTCAATCTTTCTGATCAATATTCATAATCATCAGCAAACAAAGTTTGTCTGTTGCTGCTAAAACATGTTTAATTCAAATTGCGAAATTTTTATTATAAAGGGAGGTAATCTGAAAATATTCGTTCTTGAAAGCTGTATGGCGCAAAAATGAGTGAAAAGATTAGCGTCTTTTCTCTGTTTTTGTGGTGATGAGGTCATTCTCTGTTTATTTCAATATAACAAAACTGTGTTAACTCAAAGTTTTAACCACAAGACCCGGAAATGCTGTTTAAACCAAATCAAGGGGATTAAGTTTGCCCACAAGTTTGATTAAAAAAAATTGTTTTCATAACAGTGCTGGCCTTTAACAAAGTTATTGGCATATAAGATTAAATAAAATATAATTTCATTGAGTCTAAATCTATGGGTAAATTTGGGGACGTTTCTAATTTTGCTCAGTATATTATCACACACTATCATAAAATATCTCTTTATCTTTTCTGTCGCTTACTCGCCATAATGATTGTTAAATATGATGTATTTCTATATATCCATTGCTGTTTACATATGTAAGTCTTGGAATAAACGTTTTTGAATTGAATTGAAATAAAATTTACACCTACTACACTTAAATATTGTAAAGTGTACACATCTCAGTTGTCAATCTCACCTTGCTCGACCCATCCTGCGACATTATAAGCTGAAGTCAGGGTCGCGAATAGTGTACATTTTGGACGAAACTGTAAATCATTACAGTTGGCTATTCTACCTGTAACAACGAAACGTGATATGAGCGGACGCATATCGGTCCTGGTGAACAGAATACTAAAGTATTTGTTAAATACCATAATACGTTCACTGAGGCGCTTAGCTACGCGTAGGTCTGCACATTAATTTAAACATGCTGGAAAATGCAATAAGCAATGAGAAGGGGTATACCGTATTCGATATTAACTATATAATATCATTCAATGTATAACAAATAGGTTAAAACGAAACATTCTAAATCAACAAAACATTTGAAGTCCGCTCATGGATTTTTTTTGTTTGGTGTCAATGATATTTATGGCTCCTTCACACAAAGTGTGGTAGGGGAGCCATGTAGATGTTGTGCTTTCTGTATGTAGGTCTGTCTGTAGGTATGTCTGTGTGTTGATCTGTGTCACAAACGATTTCCGATAAATAACTAGAGAATGGTTGGACCTAGGGTCCTCAAACTTAGAAGGATGGTTGGTCAAGATCAGTAAATGACACCTATTGATTTTGGGGTTACTAGGTCAAAGGTCAAGGTCGCGGTGACCTTGACTATCAAAATGATATCCGATCAATAACTTGACAATGGTTGGTCATAGGGTCCTCAATCTTGAAAGGATGGTTGGTCATGACCAGTAGATGACCCCTATTTATTGTGGGTTCCCTACATCAAAAGTCAAGGTCGCGGTGACCTTGACTGTCAAAACTATGTCCGATCAATAACAAGACAATGGTTGGTCATAGGGTACCCAAACTTGGAAGGATGGTTGGTCATGACCAGTAGATGACCCCTATTGATTTTGGGATCAATAGGTCAAAGGTCAATGTCGCGGTGACCGTGACTATCAAAACGATGTCCGATCAATAACGAGACAATGGTTGGTCATATGGTCCTATTGATTTTGGGTCACTAGGTCAAAGGTCAAGGTCGCGGTGACCTTGACTATCAAAACGATGTCCGATCAATAACTAGACAATGGTTGGTCATAGGGTCCTCAAACTTTGAAGGATGGTTGGTCATGACCAGTAGATATTACTGATACAGATAGTAGTCACAGGGATATTGATTATCAAAACGATCTCTGATCAACAGAGAACGGTTGGACCTAGAGTCGTCAATTGTGTCTGTTCGGGCGAGTGGGGGAGCCATACGTTTTTGTCCCATGGACAATACAAATTTCTAGTTTATCTTCTTTTCAGAAAATGTTAGGCCATATAATTATGACAGTCGATTTGTTTGTGGTAGGGGCGGACCATCCCATTTTGTTCTGGGTAAAACCAGTCCTGCATACCGCCCGTCATCCGTAAGATTTGTTTTGGTGGTTTAGGGCTCATTCAATTCATTCTTATTCATAAGTTTCATACAATACTTAGGCATTTAAAAAAAAGAAATTTGGACGTACCTGATGTATCCATTTGTGGACTTTGATATATATTGTGTATGAAAACACAGTAGTCAGTACAGTACAGTGCAGTACTCAGTTCCATTAAAACACACCTAAACTGCTTGACCGGAACAGTAGGAACATATCTCACCGTGGTGTAGAATGGTCTACCAAGAATAGATTAAGCCCTTCACAGTTATTATGCGACTTAATTTTATTTTCCTTTTTTAATGCACCTTTCAATACATTTATGTTTCTGAAACCTACGAGAGTAAAATATGCTGTACAAAGGGAGATTATTATATTACGATGCAGATAGTTATTTAATGTAGATATCTGCTATTCGCCCCTATACTGTACTTTTGGAGGGATTCCTACAATTATAACACACTGTACACGTCAATCCCATTAAAATCAGATATTTTATTCCGTTTCCCTGAATAATGAGTTAACTGCCATCCATAACAGTTGAAACAGCTGTTTCACACACACATTACAATTTTAAAAAGAAAGTTATAACGCATGCGTTATATGTAGATGATTTTTAATAATGGGTTATTTGTGGAGGCTTTGATCAAGTCACATACATGTAGTCGTCTATATCAGCAAATCAGAGATATTGAGATATCATCAAACTAGCATATTATTAAAAATCGTCTACATATAACGCATGCGTATACTTTTCTTGTTAGTTTTACTATTACCAGAAAAATAAGATTAAAACAGTTTATTTCTTTCTATGAATTATTTGGGAGTGCCGTGTTCTCGGAAAATAACGCGAAACAGTTATTATAAATATTAAAGGACAATAACATTACAAAGATGTTTCCAACGCAAAACATTTTATCATATTTAAATTAAAAAAAATATTACGTCATTCAGCTATGCCAAACTACACGATTTGTTTGTGTTTCAGAATCCCGAAATGAAGCGACTAAAGAAAAGAGATATGATTGTGGTAATAGTGTTTATGACGTTGCAATTATGTCTAACATCAAGTATTGACACGTCATCAACGACACTGACGTCTACTGCAACATCTAGTATTGAAGCGTCATCAACGCCACTGTCGTCTACTGCTACATCTAGTATTGAAGCGTCATCAACGTCACTGGCGTCTACTGCTACATCTAAGATTGAAGCGTCATCAACGTCACCGGCGTCTACTGCTACATCTAGTATTGAAGTGTCATCAACGACACTGGCGTCTACTGCTACATCTAGCATTGAAGCGTCATCAACGACACCGGCGTCTACTGCTACATCTAGTATTGAAGCGTTATCAACGACACTGGCGATTACTGCAAAATCTAGCATTGAAGCGTCATCAACGACACTGGCGTCTACTGCTACATCTAACACTGAAGCGTCATCGACGACACTGGCGTCTACTTCTACATCTAGTATTGAAGGGTCATCAACGACACTGGCGTCTACTGCTACATCTAGCATTGAATCGTCATCAACGTCACTGGCGTCTACAGCTACATCTAGTATTGAAGCGTCATCAACGACACTGGAGTCTACTGCTACATCTAGTATTGAAGGGTCATCAATGACACTGTCGTCTACTGCTACATCTAGCATTGAAGCGACCTCAACGTCAACGGCGTCTACTGCTACATCTAGTATTGAAGCGTCATCAATGTCACTGGCGTCTACTGCTACATCAAGTAATGAAGCGTCATCAACGACACTGGCGTATACTGCTACATCTAGCATTGAAGCGTCGTCATCGTCACTGACGTCTATTGCTACATCTAGCATTGAAGCGTCATCAACGACACCAGCGTATACTGCTACATCTAGCATTGAAGCGTCATCAACGACAACGGCGTCTACTGCTACATCTAGCATTGAAGCGTCATCAACGTCACCGGCGTCTACTGCTACATCTAGCATTGAAGCGTCATCAACGTCACCGGCGTCTACTGCTACATCTAGTATTGAAGCGTCATCAACGACACCGGCGTCTACTGCTACATCTAGCTTTGAAGCGTCATCAACGACACCGGCGTTTACTGCTACATCTAGCATTGAATTGTCATCAACGTCATTGGCGTCTACTGTTACATCTAGTATTGAAGTGTCATCAACGACACTGGCGTCTACTGCTACATCTAGCATTGAATCGTCATCAACGTCACTGGCGTCAACAGCTGCATCTAGTATTGAAGCGTCATCAACGACACCGGCATCTACTGCTACATCTAGTATTGAGGCGTCATCAACGACACCGGCGTCTACTGCTACATCTAGCATTGGAGCGTCATCAACGTCACCGGCGTCTACAGCTACATCTATTATTGAAGCGTCATCAACGACACTGGCATCTACTGCTATATCTAGCATTGAAGCGTCATCAACGTCACCGGCTTCTACTGCTACATCTAGCATTGAAGCGTCATCAACGCCACTGGCATCTACTGCTACATCTAGCATTGAAGAGTCATCAACGTCACTGGCGTCTACTGCTACATCTAGTATTGAAGCGTCATCAACGACACTGGCGTCTACTGCTACATCTAGCATTGAATCGTCATCAACGTCACTGGCGTCTACAGCTACATCTAGCATTGAAGCGTCATCAACGACAACGGCGTCTACAGCTACAACTAGTATTGAAGCGTCATCAACGTCACCGGCGTCTACTGCTACATCTAGTATTGAAGCGTCATAAACGTCACTGGCGTCTTCTGCTACATCTAGTATTGAAGCGTCATCAACGACACCGGCGTCTACTGCTACATCTAGCATTGAAGCGTCATCAACGACACCGGCGTCTACAGCTACATCTAGTATTGAAGTGTCATCAACGTCACCGGCGTCTACTGCTACATCTAGTATTGAAGCGTCATCAACGACACTGGCGTCTACTGCTACATCTAGCATTGAATCGTCATCAACTTCACTGGCGTCTACAGCTACATCTAGTATTGAAGCGTCATCAACGACCCCGGCGTCTACTGCTACATCTAGCATTGGAGCGTCATCAACGTCACCGGCGTCTACTGCTACATCTAGCATTGAATCGTCATCAACGTCACTGGCGTCTACAGCTACATCTAGTATTGAAGCGTCAATGACGACTCCGGCGTCTATTGCTACCTCTAGTATTGAAGCGTCATCAACGAAACCGGCGTCTACTGCTACATCTAGTATTGAAGCGTCATCAACGACGCTGGTGTTTACTGCAACATCTAGCATTGAAGCGTCATCAACGACACTGGCGTCTACTGCTACATCTAGCATTGAAGCGTCATCAACGACACTGGCGTCTACTACTACATCTAGTATTGAAGGGTCATCAACGACAGTGGCGTCTACTGCTACATCTAGCCTTGACTCGTCATCAACGTCACTGGCGTCTACAGCTACATCTAGTATTGAAGCGTCATCAACGACACTGGAGTCTACTGCTAAATCTAGCATTGAAGCGACATCAACGTCACCGGCGTCTACTGCTACATCTAGTATTGAAGCGTCATCAATGTCACTGGCGTCTACTGCTACATCTAGTAATGAAGCGTTATCAACGATACTGGCATCTACTGCAACATCTAGCATTGAAGGGTCGTCATCGTCACTGACGTCTATTGTTACATCTAGCATTGAAGCGTCATCAATGACACCGGCGTCTACTGCTACATCTAGCATTGAAGCATCATCAACAACACCGGCGTCTACTGCTACATCTAGCATTGAAGCGTCATCAACGTCACCGGCGTCTACTGCTACATCTAGCATTGAAGCGTCATCAACGTCACCGGCGTCTACTGCTACATCTAGCATTGAAGCGTCATCAACGACACCGGCGTCTACTGCTACATCTAGCTTTGAAGCGTCATCAACGACACCGGCGTATACTGCTACATCTAGCATTGAATCGTCATCAACGTCATTGGCGTCTACTGCTACATCTAGTATTGAAGGGTCATCAACGACACTGGCGTCTACTGCTACATCTAGCATTGAATCGTCATCAACGTCACTGGCGTCTACTACTACATCTAGTATTGAAGCGTCATCAACGACACTGGCGTCTACTGCTACATCTAGCATTGAATCGTTATCAACGTCACTGGCGTCTACAGCTACATCTAGCATTGAAGCGTCATCAACGACACCGGCGTCTACAGCTACATCTAGTATTGAAGCGTCATCAACGTCACCGGCGTCTACTGCTACATATAGTATTGAAGCGTCATCAACGTCACTGGCGTCTACTGCTACATCTAGTATTGACGCGTCATCAACGACACCGGCGTCTACTGCTACATCTAGCATTGAAGAGTCATCAACGACACCGGCGTCTACAGCTACATCTAGTATTGAAGCGTCATCAACGTCACCGGCGTCTTCTGCTACATCTAGTATTGAAGCGTCATCAACGTCACTGACGTCTACTGCTACATCTAGTATTGAAGCGTCATCAACGACACTGGCGTCTACTGCTACATCTAGCATTGAATCGTCATCAACGTCACTGGCGTCTACAGATACATCTAGTATTGAAGCGTCATCGACGACACCGGCGTCTATTGCTACCTCTAGTATTGAAGCGTCATCAACGACACCGGCGTTTACTGCTACATCTAGCATTGAAGCGTCATCAACGATAACGGCGTCTACAGCTACATCTAGTATTGAAGCGTCATCAACGTCACCGGCGTCAACTGCTACATCTAGTATTGAAGCGTCATCAACTTCACTGGCGTCTACTGCTACATCTAGCATTGAAGCGTCATCAACGTCACTGGCGTATATTGCTACATCTAAGATTGAAGCGTCATCAACGTCACCGGCGTCTACTGCTTCATCTAGTATTGAAGTGTCATCAACGACACTGGCGTCTACTGCTACATCTAGCATTGAAGCGTCATCGACGACACCGGCGTCTACTGCTACATCTAGTATTGAAGCGTCATCAACGACACTGGCGTTTACTGCAACATCTAGCATTGAAGCGTCATCAACGACACTGGCGTCTACTGCTACATCTAGCATTGAAGCGTCATCAACGACACTGGCGTCTACTACTACATCTAGTATTGAAGGGTCATCAACGATACTGGCGTCTACTGCTACATCTAGCATTGAATCGTCATCAATGTCACTGGCGTCTACAGCTACATCTAGTATTGAAGCGTCATCAACGACACTTGAGTCTATTGCTACATCCAGTATTGAAGGGTCATCAACGACACTGTCGTCTACTGCTACATCTAGCATTGAAGCGTCATCAACGCCACTGTCGTCTACTGCTACATCTAGTATTGAAGCGTCATCAACGACACTGGCGTTTACTGCAACATCTAGCATTGAAGCGTCATCAACGACACTGGCGTCTACTGCTACATCTAGCATTGAAGCGCCATCAACGACACTGGCGTCTACTACTACATCTAGTATTGAAGGGTCATCAACGACACTGGCGTCTACTGCTACATCTAGCATTGACTCGTCATCAACGTCACTGGCGTCTACAGCTACATCTAGTATTGAAGCGTCATCAACGACACTGGAGTCTACTGCTACATCTAGTATTGAAGGGTCATCAACGACACTGTCGTCTACTGCTACATCTAGCATTGAAGCGTCATCAACGTCACCGGCGTCTACTGCTACATCTAGTATTGAAGCGTCATCAACGACACTGGCGTATACTGCTACATCTAGCATTGAAGCGTCGTCATCGTCATTGACGTCTATTGCTACATCTAGCATTGAAGCGTCATCAACGACACCGGCGTCTACTGCTACATCCAGCATTGAAGCGTCATCAACGACACCGGCGTCTACTGCTACATCTAGCATTGAAGCGTCATCAACGTCACCGTCGTCTACTGCTACATCTAGCATTGAAGCGTCATCAACGACACCGGCGTCTACTGCTACATCTAGCTTTGAAGCGTCATCAACGACACCGGCGTCTACTGCTACATCTAGCATTGACTCGTTATCAACGTCACTGGCGTCTACAGCTACATCTAGTATTGAAGCGTCATCAACGACACTGGAGTCTACTGCTACATCTAGTATTGAAGTTTCATCAACGACACTGTCGTCTACAGCTACATCTAGCATTGAAGCGTCATCAACGTCACCGGCGTATACTGCTACATATAGTATTGAAGCGTCATCAACGTCACTGGCGTCTACTGCTCCATCTAGTAATGAAGCGTCATCAACGACCCTGGCGTATACTACTACATCTAGCATTGAAGCGTCGTCATCGTCACTGACGTCTATTGCTACATCTAGCATTGAAGCGTCATCAACGACACCAGCGTCTACTGCTACATCTAGCATTGAATCGTCATCAACGTCACTGGCGTTTACAGCTACATCTAGTATTGAAGCGTCATCAACGACACTGGCATCTCCTGCTATATCTAGCATTGAAGCGTCATCAACGTCACTAGCGTCTACAGCTACATCTAGTATTGAAGCGTCATCGACGATTCCGGCGTCTATTGCTACCTCTAGTATTGAAGCGTCATCAACGAAACCGGCGTCTACTGCTACATCTAGTATTGAAGCGTCATCAACGACGCTGGTGTTTACTGCAACATCTAGCATTGAAGCGTCATCAACGTCACTGGCGTCTACAGCTATATCTAGTATTGAAGCGTCATCAACGACACTGGCATCTCCTGCTATATCTAGCATTGAAGCGTCATCAACGTCACCGGCGTCTACTGCTACATCTAGTATTGAAGCGTCATCAACGACACCAGCGTCTACTGCTATATCTAGCATTGAAGCGTCATCAACGTCACCGGCGTCTACTGCTACATCTAGCATTGAAGCGTCATCAACGTCACTGGCGTATACTGCTACATCTAAGATTGAAGCGTCATCAACGTCACCGGCGTCTACTGCTTCATCTAGTATTGAAGTGTAATCAACGACACTGGCGTCTACTGCTACATCTAGCATTGAAGCGTCATCGACGACACCGGCGTCTACTGCTACATCTAGTATTGAAGCGTCATCAACGACACTGGCGTTTACTGCAACATCTAGCATTGAAGCGTCATCAACGACACTGGCGTCTACTGCTACATCTAGCATTGAAGCGTCATCAACGACACTG
Organism: Cyrtodaria siliqua; assembly: GCA_037043455.1. Lineage (NCBI taxonomy): Eukaryota > Metazoa > Mollusca > Bivalvia > Adapedonta > Hiatellidae > Cyrtodaria > Cyrtodaria siliqua. Next base: position 116,743 of record JAWPHD010003217.1, read on the forward strand.
GCGTCTACTACTACATCTAGTATTGAAGGGTCATCAACGACACTGGCGTCTACTGCTACATCTAGCATTGAATCGTCATCAACGTCACTGGCGTCTACAGCTACATCTAGTATTGAAGCGTCATCAACGACACTGGCATCTCCTGCTATATCTAGCATTGAAGCGTCATCAACGTCACTGGCGTCTACAGCTACATCTAGTATTGAAGCGTCATCGACGATTCCGGCGTCTATTGCTACCTCTAGTATTGAAGCGTCATCAACGAAACCGGCGTCTACTGCTACATCTAGTATTGAAGCGTCATCAACGACGCTGGTGTTTACTGCAACATCTAGCATTGAAGCGTCATCAACGACAGTGGCGTCTACTGCTACATCTAGCATTGAAGCGTCATCAACGACACTGGCGTCTACTACTACATCTAGTATTGAAGGGTCATCAACGACACTGGCGTCTACTGCTACATCTAGCATTGACTCGTCATCAACGTCACTGGCGTCTACAGCTACATCTAGTATTGAAGCGTCATCAACGACACTGGAGTCTACTGCTAAATCTAGCATTGAAGCGACATCAACGTCACCGGCGTCTACTGCTACATCTAGTATTGAAGCGTCATCAATGTCACTGGCGTCTACTGCTACATCTAGTAATGAAGCGTTATCAACGATACTGGCGTCTACTGCAACATCTAGCATTGAAGGGACGTCATCGTCACTGACGTCTATTGCTACATCTAGCATTGAAGCGTCATCAACGACACCGGCGTGTACTGCTACATCTAGCATTGAAGCATCATCAACAACACCGGCGTCTACTGCTACATCTAGCATTGAAGCGTCATCAACGTCACCGGCGTCTACTGCTACATCTAGCATTGAAGCGTCATCAACGTCACCGGCGTCTACTGCTACATCTAGCATTGAAGCGTCATCAACGACACCGGCGTCTACTGCTACATCTAGCTTTGAAGCGTCATCAACGACACCGGCGTATACTGCTACATCTAGCATTTAATCGTCATCAACGTCATTGGCGTCTACTGCTACATCCAGTATTGAAGGGTCATCAACGACACTGGCGTCTACTGCTACATCTAGCATTGAATCGTCATCAACGTCACTGGCGTGTACTACTACATCTAGTATTGAAGCGTCATCAACGACACTGGCGTCTACTGCTACATCTAGCATTGAATCGTCATCAACGTCACTGGCGTCTACAGCTACATCTAGCATTAAAGCGTCATCAACGACACCGGCGTCTACAGCTACATCTAGTATTGAAGCGTCATCAACGTCACCGGCGTCTACTGCTACATCTATTATTGAAGCGTCATCAACGTCACTGGCGTCTACTGCTACATCTAGTATTGAAGCGTCATCAACGACACCAGCGTCTACTGCTACATCTAGCATTGAAGATTCATCAACGACACCGGCGTCTACAGCTACATCTTGTATTGAAGCGTCATCAACGTCACCGGCGTCTACTGCTACATCTAGTATTGAAGCGTCATCAACGTCACTGGCGTCTACTGCTACATCTAGTATTGAAGCGTCATCAACGACACTGGCGTCTACTGCTACATCTAGCATTCAATCGTCATCAACGTCACTGGCGTCTACAGATACATCTAGTATTGAAGCGTCATCGACGACACCGGCGTCTATTGCTACCTCTAGTATTGAAGCGTCATCAACGACACCGGCGTCTACTGCTACATCTAGCATTGAAGCGTCATCAACGATACCGGCGTCTACAGCTACATCTAGTATTGAAGCGTCATCAACGTCACCGGCGTCAACTGCTACATCTAGTATTGAAGCGTCATCAACTTCACTGGCGTCTACTGCTACATCTAGCATTGAAGCGTCATCAACGTCACTGGCGTATACTGCTACATCTAAGATTGAAGCGTCATCAACGTCACCGGCATCTACTGCTTCATCTAGTATTGAAGTGTCATCAACGACACTGGCGTCTACTGCTACATCTAGCATTGAAGCGTCATCGACGACACCGGCGTCTACTGCTACATCTAGTATTGAAGCGTCATCAACGACACTGGCGTTTACTGCAACATCTAGCATTGAAGCGTCATCAACGACACTGGCGTCTACTGCTACATCTAGCATTGAAGCGTCATCAACGACACTGGCGTCTACTACTACATCTAGTATTGAAGGGACTTCAACGACACTGGCGTCTACTGCTACATCTAGCATTGAATCGTCATCAATGTCACTGGCGTCTACAGCTACATCTAGTATTGAAGCGTCATCAACGACACTTGAGTCTATTGCTACATCCAGTATTGAAGGGTCATCAACGACACTGTCGTCTACTGCTACATCTAGCATTGAAGCGTCATCAACGCCACTGTCGTCTACTGCTACATCTAGTATTGAAGCGTCATCAACGTCACTGGCGTCTACTGCTACATCTAAGATTGAAGCGTCATCAACGTCACCGGCGTCTACTGCTACATCTAGTATTGAAGTGTCATCAACGACACTGGCGTCTACTGCTACATCTAGCATTGAAGCGTCATCAACGACACCGACGTCCACTGCTACATCAAGTATTGAAGCGTCATCAACGACACTGGCGTTTACTGCAACATCTAGCATTGAAGCGTCATCAACGACACTGGCGTCTACTGCTACATCTAGCATTGAAGCGCCATCAACGACACTGGCGTCTACTACTACATCTAGTATTGAAGGGTCATCAACGACACTGGCGTCTACTGCTACATCTAGCATTGACTCGTCATCAACGTCACTGGCGTCTACACCTACATCTAGTATTGAAGCGTCATCAACGACACTGGAGTCTACTGCTACATCTAGTATTGAAGGGTTATCAACGACACTGTCGTCTACTGCTACATCTAGCATTGAAGCGTCATCAACGTCACCGGCGTCTACTGCTACATCTAGTATTGAAGCGTCATCAACGACACTGGCGTATACTGCTACATCTAGCATTGAAGCGTCGTCATCGTCACTGACGTCTATTGCTACATCTGGCATTGAAGCGTCATCAACGACACCGGCGTCTTCTGCTACATCTAGCTTTGAAGCGTCATCAACGACACCGGCGTATACTGCTACATCTAGCATTGAATCGTCATCAACGTCATTGGCGTCTACTGCTACATCTAGTATTGAAGGGTCATCAACGACACTGGCGTCTACTGCTACATCTAGCATTGAATCGTCATCAACGTCACTGGCGTCTACTACTACATCTAGTATTGAAGCGTCATCAACGACACTGGCGTCTACTGCTACATCTAGCATTGAATCGTCATCAACGTCACTGGCGTCTACAGCTACATCTAGCATTGAAGCGTCATCAACGACACCGGCGTCTACAGCTACATCTAGTATTGAAGCGTCATCAACGTCACCGGCGTCTACTGCTACATCTATTATTGAAGCGTCATCAACGTCACTGGCGTCTACTGCTACATCTAGTATTGAAGCGTCATCAACGACACCGGCGTCTACTGCTACATCTAGCATTGAAGATTCATCAACGACACCGGCGTCTACAGCTACATCTTGTATTGAAGCGTCATCAACGTCACCGGCGTCTACTGCTACATCTAGTATTGAAGCGTCATCAACGTCACTGGCGTCTACTGCTACATCTAGTATTGAAGCGTCATCAACGACACTGGCGTCTACTGCTACATCTAGCATTCAATCGTCATCAACGTCACTGGCGTCTACAGATACATCTAGTATTGAAGCGTCATCGACGACACCGGCGTCTATTGCTACCTCTAGTATTGAAGCGTCATCAACGACACCGGCGTCTACTGCTACATCTAGCATTGAAGCGTCATCAACGATACCGGCGTCTACAGCTACATCTAGTATTAAAGCGTCATCAACGTCACCGGCGTCAACTGCTACATCTAGTATTGAAGCGTCATCATCTTCACTGGCGTCTACTGCTACATCTAGCATTGAAGCGTCATCAACGTCACTGGCGTATACTGCTACATCTAAGATTGAAGCGTCATCAACGTCACCGGCGTCTACTGCTTCATCTAGTATTGAAGTGTCATCAACGACACTGGCGTCTACTGCTACATCTAGCATTGAAGCGTCATCGACGACACCGGCGTCTACTGCTACATCTAGTATTGAAGCGTCATCAACGACACTGGCGTTTACTGCAACATCTAGCATTGAAGCGTCATCAACGACACTGGCGTCTACTGCTACATCTAGCATTGAAGCGTCATCAACGACACTGGCGTCTACTACTACATCTAGTATTGAAGGGACTTCAACGACACTGGCGTCTACTGCTACATCTAGCATTGAATCGTCATCAATGTCACTGGCGTCTACAGCTACATCTAGTATTGAAGCGTCATCAACGACACTTGAGTCTATTGCTACATCCAGTATTGAAGGGTCATCAACGACACTGTCGTCTACTGCTACATCTAGCATTGAAGCGTCATCAACGCCACTGTCGTCTACTGCTACATCTAGTATTGAAGCGTCATCAACGTCACTGGCGTCTACTGCTACATCTAAGATTGAAGCGTCATCAACGTCACCGGCGTCTACTGCTACATCTAGTATTGAAGTGTCATCAACGACACTGGCGTCTACTGCTACATCTAGCATTGAAGCGTCATCAACGACACCGACGTCTACTGCTACATCAAGTATTGAAGCGTCATCAAAGACACTGGCGTTTACTGCAACATCTAGCATTGAAGCGTCATCAACGACACTGGCGTCTACTGCTACATCTAGCATTGAAGCGCCATCAACGACACTGGCGTCTACTACTACATCTAGTATTGAAGGGTCATCAACGACACTGGCGTCTACTGCTACATCTAGCATTGACTCGTCATCAACGTCACTGGCGTCTACAGCTACATCTAGTATTGAAGCGTCATCAACGACACTGGAGTCTACTGCTACATCTAGTATTGAAGGGTTATCAACGACACTGTCGTCTACTGCTACATCTAGCATTGAAGCGTCATCAACGTCACCGGCGTCTACTGCTACATCTAGTATTGAAGCGTCATCAACGACACTGGCGTATACTGCTACATCTAGCATTGAAGCGTCGTCATCGTCACTGACGTCTATTGCTACATCTGGCATTGAAGCGTCATCAACGACACCGGCGTCTACTGCTACATCCAGCATTGAAGCGTCATCAACGACACCGGCGTCTACTGCTACATCTAGTATTGAAGCGTCATCAACGACACTGGCGTTTACTGCAACATCTAGCATTGAAGCGTCATCAACGACACTGGCGTCTACTGCTACATCTAGCATTGAAGCGTCATCAACGACACTGGCGTCTACTACTACATCTAGTATTGAAGGGACTTCAACGACACTGGCGTCTACTGCTACATCTAGCATTGAATCGTCATCAATGTCACTGGCGTCTACAGCTACATCTAGTATTGAAGCGTCATCAACGACACTTGAGTCTATTGCTACATCCAGTATTGAAGGGTCATCAACGACACTGGCGTCTACTGCTACATCTAGCATTGAAGCGTCATCAACGCCACTGTCGTCTACTGCTACATCTAGTATTGAAGCGTCATCAACGTCACTGGCGTCTACTGCTACATCTAAGATTGAAGCGTCATCAACGTCACCGGCGTCTACTGCTACATCTAGTATTGAAGTGTCATCAACGACACTGGCGTCTACTGCTACATCTAGCATTGAAGCGTCATCAACGACACCGACGTCTACTGCTACATCAAGTATTGAAGCGTCATCAAAGACACTGGCGTTTACTGCAACATCTAGCATTGAAGCGTCATCAACGACACCGACGTCTACTGCTACATCAAGTATTGAAGCGTCATCAAAGACACTGGCGTTTACTGCAACATCTAGCATTGAAGCGTCATCAACGACACTGGTGTCTACTGCTACATCTAGCATTGAAGCGCCATCAACGACACTGGCGTCTACTACTACATCTAGTATTGAAGGGTCATCAACGACACTGGCGTCTACTGCTACATCTAGCATTGACTCGTCATCAACGTCACTGGCGTCTACAGCTACATCTAGTATTGAAGCGTCATCAACGACACTGGAGTCTACTGCTACATCTAGTATTGAAGGGTTATCAACGACACTGTCGTCTACTGCTACATCTAGCATTGAAGCGTCATCAACGTCACCGGCGTCTACTGCTACATCTAGTATTGAAGCGTCATCAACGACACTGGCGTATACTGCTACATCTAGCATTGAAGCGTTGTCATCGTCACTGACGTCTATTGCTACATCTGGCATTGAAGCGTCATCAACGACACCGGCGTCTACTGCTACATCCAGCATTGAAGCGTCATCAACGACACCGGCGTCTACTGCTACATCTAGCATTGAAGCGTCATCAACGTCACTGGCGTCTACTGCTACATCTAGCATTGAAGCGTCATCAACGACACCGGCGTCTACTGCAACATCTAGCTTGGAAGCGTCATCAACGACACCGGCGTCTACTGCTACATCTAGCATTGACTCGTGATCAACGTCACTGGCGTCTGCAGCAACATCTAGTATTGAAGCGTCATCAACGACACTGGAGTCTACTGCTACATCTAGTATTGAAGTGTCATCAACGACACTGTCGTCTACTGCTACATCTAGCATTGAAGCGTCATCAACGTCACCGGCGTCTACTGCTACATATAGTATTGAAGCGTCATCAACGTCACTGGCGTCTACTGCTCCATCTAGTAATGAAGCGTCATCAACGACCCTGGCGTATACTGCTACATCTAGCATTGAAGCGTCGTCATCGTCACTGACGTCTATTGCTACATCTAGCATTGAAGCGTCATCAACGACACCGGCGTATACTGCTACATCTAGCATTGAAGCGTCATCAACGTCACCGGCGTCTACTGCTACATCTAGCATTGAAGCGTCATCAACGACACCGGCGTCTACTGCTACATCTAGCTTTGAAGCGTCATCAACGTCACCTGCGTCTACTGCTACATCTAGCATTGAATCGTCATCAACGTCACTGGCGTCTACTGCTACATCTAGTATTGAAGGGTCATCAACGACACTGGCGTCTACTGCTACATCTAGCATTGAATCGTCAACAACGTCATTGGCGTCTACAGCTACATCTAGTATTGAAGCGTCATCAACGACACCGGCGTCTACTGCTACATCTAGTATTGAAGCGTCATCAACGACACCGGCGTCTACTGCTACTTCTAGCATTGGAACGTCATTAACGTCGACGGAGTCTACTGCTACATCTAGCATTGATTCGTCATCAACGTCACTGGCGTCTACAGCTACATCTAGTATTGAAGCGTCATCAACGACACTGGCGTCTACTGCTATATCTAGCATTGAAGCGTCATCAACGACACTGGCGTCTACTGCTATATCTAGCATTGAAGCGTCATCAACGTCACCGGCGTCTACTGCTACATCCAGCATTGAATCGTCATCAACGTCACTGGCGTCTACAGCTACATCTAGTATTGAAGCGTCATCAACGACACTGGCGTCTCCTGCTATATCTAGCATTGAAGCGTCATCAACGTCACCGGCGTCAACTGCTACATCTAGTATTGAAGCGTCATCAACTTCACTGGCGTCTACTGCTACATCTAGCATTGAAGCGTCATCAACGTCACTGGCGTATACTGCTACATCTAAGATTGAAGCGTCATCAACGTCACCGGCGTCTACTGCTTCATCTAGTATTGAAGTGTAATCAACGACACTGGCGTCTACTGCTACATCTAGCATTGAAGCGTCATCGACGACACCGGCGTCTACTGCTACATCTAGTATTGAAGCGTCATCAACGACACTGGCGTTTACTGCAACATCTAGCATTGAAGCGTCATCAACGACACTGGCGTCTACTGCTACATCTAGCATTGAAGCGTCATCAACGACACTGGCGTCTACTACTACATCTAGTATTGAAGGGTCATCAACGACACTGGCGTCTACTGCTACATCTAGCATTGAATCATCATCAATGTCACTGGCGTCTACAGCTACATCTAGTATTGAAGCGTCATCAACGACACTTGAGTCTATTGCTACATCCAGTATTGAAGGGTCATCAACGACACTGTCGTCTACTGCTACATCTAGCATTGAAGCGTCATCAACGCCACTGTCGTCTACTGCTACATCTAGTATTGAAGCGTCATCAACGTCACTGGCGTCTACTGCTACATCTAGTATTGAAGGGTCATCAACGTCACCGGCGTCTACTGCTACATCTAGTATTGAAGTGTCATCAACGACACTGGCGTCTACTGCTACATCTAGCATTGAAGCGTCATCAACGACACCGACGTCTACTGCTACATCAAGTATTGAAGCGTCATCAACGACACTGGCGTTTACTGCAACATCTAGCATTGAAGCGTCATCAACGACACTGGCGTCTACTGCTACATCTAGCATTGAAGCGCCATCAACGACACTGGCGTCTACTACTACATCTAGTATTGAAGGGTCATCAACGACACTGGCGTCTAATGCTACAACTAGCATTGACTCGACATCAACGTCACTGGCGTCTACAGCTACATCTAGTATTGAAGCGTCATCAACGACACTGGAGTCTACTGCTACATCTAGTATTGAAGGGTCATCAACGACACTGTCGTCTACTGCTACATCTAGCATTGAAGCGTCATCAACGTCTACGGCGTCTACTGCTACATCTAGTATTGAAGCGTCATCAACGACACTGGCGTATACTGCTACATCTAGCATTGAAGCGTCGTCATCGTCACTGACGTCTATTGCTACATCTGGCATTGAAGCGTCATCAACGACACCGGCGTCTACTGCTACATCCAGCATTGAAGCGTCATCAACGACACCGGCGTCTACTGCTACATCTAGCATTGAAGCGTCATCAACGTCACTGGCGTCTACTGCTACATCTAGCATTGAAGCGTCATCAACGACACCGGCGTCTACTGCAACATCTAGCTTTGAATCGTCATCAACGACACCGGCGTCTACTGCTACATCTAGCATTGACTCGTTATCAACGTCACTGGCGTCTGCAGCAACATCTAGTATTGAAGCGTCATCAATGACACTGGAGTCTACTGCTACATCTAGTATTGAAGTGTCATCAACGACACTGTCGTCTACTGCTACATCTAGCATTGAAGCGTCATCAACGTCACCGGCGTCTACTGCTACATATAGTATTGAAGCGTCATCAACGTCACTGGCGTCTACTGCTCCATCTAGTAATGAAGCGTCATCAACGACCCTGGCGTATACTGCTACATCTAGCATTGAAGCGTCGTCATCGTCACTGACGTCTATTGCTACATCTAGCATTGAAGCGTCATCAACGACACCGGCGTCTACTGCTACATCTAGCATTGAAGCGTCATCAACGTCACCGCTGTCTACTGCTACATCTAGCATTGAAGCGTCATCAACGACACCGGCGTCTACTGCTACATCTAGCTTTGAAGCGTCATCAACGTCACCGGCGTCTACTGCTACATCTAGCATTGAATCGTCATCAACGTCACTGGCGTCTACTGCTACATCTAGTATTGAAGGGTCATCAACGACACTGGCGTCTACTGCTACATCTAGCATTGAATCGTCAACAACGTCATTGGCGTCTACAGCTACATCTAGTATTGAAGCGTCATCAACGACACCGGCGTCTACTGCTACATCTAGTATTGAAGCGTCATCAACGACACCGGCGTCTACTGCTACATCTAGCATTGGAGCGTCATCAACGTCGACGGAGTCTACTGCTACATCTAGCATTGATTCGTCATCAACGTCACTGGCGTCTACAGCTACATCTAGTATTGAAGCGTCATCAACGACACTGGCGTCTACTGCTATATCTAGCATTGAAGCGTCATCAACGACACTGGCGTCTACTGCTATATCTAGCATTGAAGCGTCATCAACGTCACCGGCGTCTACCGCTACATCCAGCATTGAATCGTCATCAACGTCACTGGCGTCTACAGCTACATCTAGTATTGAAGCGTCATCAACGACACTGGCGTCTCCTGCTATATCTAGCATTGAAGCGTCATCAACGTCACCGGCGTCTACTGCTACATCTAGTATTGAAGCGTCATCAACGACACCGGCGTCTACTGCTATATCTAGCATTGAAGCGTCATCAACGTCACCGGCGTCTACTGCTACATCTAGCATTGAAGCCTCATCAACGTCACTGGCATCTACTGCTACATCTAGCATTGAAGCGTCATCAACGACACCGGCGTCTACTGCTACATCTAGCATTGAATCGTCATCAACGTCACTGGCGTCTACTGCTACATCTAGTATTGAAGGGTCATCAACGACACTGTCGTCTACTGCTATATCTAGCATTGAATCGTCAACAACGTCACTGGCGTCTACAGCTACATCTAGCATTGAAGCGTCATCAACGACACCGGCGTATACTGCTACATCTAGTATTGAAGCGTCATCAACGACACCGGCGTCTACTGCTACATCTAGCATTGGAGCGTCATCAACGTCACCGGAGTCTACTGCTACATCTAGCATTGATTCGTCATCAACGTCACTGGCGTCTACAGCTACATCTAATATTGAAGCGTCATCAACGACACTGGCGTCTACTGCTATATCTAGCATTCACGCGTCATCAACGTCACCTGCGTCTACTGCTACATCTAGCATTGAAGCGTCATCAACGACACTGGCGTCTACTGCTATATCTAGCATTGAAGCGTCATCAACGTCACCGGCGTCTACTGCTACATCTAGCATTGAATCGTCATCAACGTCACTGGCGTCTACAGCTACATCTAGTATTGAAGCGTCATCAACGACACTGGCATCTCCTGCTATATCTAGCATTGAAGCGTCATCAACGTCACCGGCGTCTACTGCTACATCTAGTATTGAAGCGTCATCAACGTCACCAGCGTCTACTGCTATATCTAGCATTGAAGCGTCATCAACGTCACCGGCGTCTACTGCTACATCTAGCATTGAAGCGTCATCAACGTCACTGGCATCTACTGCTACATCTAGCATTGAAGCGTCATCAACGTCACTGGCGTCTACTGCAACATCTAGTATTGAAGCGTCATCAACGACACATGGATCTACTGCTGCATCTAGCATTGAAGCAGCATCTACGACACTGGCGTCTACTGCTACATCTAGTATTGAAGCGTCATCAACGACGACGGCGTCTACTGCCACATATAGTATTGACGCGTCATCAACGTCACTGGCGTCTTCTGCAACATCTAGTATTGAAGCGTCATCAACGACACTGGCATCTACTGCTGTATCTAGCATTGAAGCGTCATCAACGTCACCGGCGTCTACTGCTACATCTAGTATTGAAGCGTCATCAACGTCACTGGCGTCTACTGCTACATCTAGCATGGAAGCGTCATCACAGGCGTCTTCTGCCACACCCAGTATTGAAACGTCAACAATGACACCGGCGTCTACTGCTACATCTAGAATTGAAGCGTCATTAACGACGACGGCGTCTACTGCCACATATAGTTCTGAAGCGTCATCAACGTCACTGGCGTCTACTGCCACACCTAGTATTGAAGCGTCATCATCGACACTGGTGTATACTGCTACATCTAGCATTGAAGCGTCATCAACGACACTGGCGTCTACTGCTACATCTAGCATTGAAGCGTCATCAACGTCACTGGCATCTACTGCTACATCTAGCATTGAAGCGTCATCAACGTCACTGGCGTCTACTGCTACATCTAGCATTGAATCGTCATCAACGTCACTGGCTTCTAATGCTACATCTAGCATTGAAACGTCATCCACGACACTGGCGTCTACTGATACATCTAGCATGGAAACGTCATCAACGACACTGGATTATACTGCATCATCTAGTATTGAAGCTTCATCAACAGCGGTGGAGTATACACTTACATCTAGTTTTGTTGCGTCATCAACCACTGTATCACTGTCAACCACAACGTCATCTTCGACCACTATAACACCGTCAATAACAACGTCATCTTCTACCACTATAACAGCGTCAACAACAACGTCATCTTCGACCACTATAACACCGTCAGCTACTACTGCTATATCATCGACAACGACAATGTCATCTACTACCACTATATCACCGACCTCAACACCGACAACAACACCGTCATCTACTACTTCTACAGTGCCGACAACAACCTCGATAACAACCCCGACAACAACCACGTCGTCTACTACCACTTTAACACCGACTACAACAACTGCTCCAACTACTACTGCAGCACCGACGACAACAACAGCCCCATCGGATAGCAATGGTAAGTGAAGTAAATGAGGAGCATATATTTTTAAAAAATTGATGAATGCTGTTTTCGTCATTTTTAGCACATTTTTAAGGCTATATATGACGTTTAATTTTTCGTGGTTGAGGCAGACCACCCACTTTTTCCGTATTGAACCAATCCCGTATACCTCCCGCCATCATAGATTGCTACACAACGTTTATATATAAACTTGTTTGAGAGAAACGGAACATGTGCAGTGAAGCAGTCTAAGGCCATTGGCGAGGAAGTTTTCGAATTCAAACGCAGCGTCTTAATCATCCCGGCCAGGCAGGCGATTTACACATATGTCTGACAGTTAGCATATATATATATACTAACTGTCAGGCACTATTAATGATGAATTTGTTACGATAATACCCCGTTACATGTAAAGTAAACAGTTTTTTCCATATTAACCCTTTAACTGCTGTGATAGATTTTTGGATAGTTGAATATTTGAACTGGCTTATTAATATTGTCTTGGACTGATGTGATCTCAATAAGTATTATGGTCGAGTATTGGGTTGGGGGAGAGGCTTGCAATCCAAATCCAAATACAATCATTATAATCCAGTTCCGTCCGGTTTAAGTATTGTTAATAGAATTGTTTGTTCTAAAAAATATATAACTTTCCTTATACGAGTCTTAATCATAATATAAATTCACGTGGTTATTTAAAGGTTATGAAACGTACGTGCTTTGTGAATTACGCACATCATACTGCATGGTTTATAAAAAATGGCATCTAAATTAATTATAAAGTTATAATTGTATTATTGTCTCGCCTTTTCGAAGGAAAAAAGAGACATGGGTGTTGCTTTTCTGGCGGCGGCGGCGGCGGCGGCGGCGGCGGCTTCAACATTCAAGTTTTGCGTTTAGGTCATTTTCTCACAAACAGTATATACTAGACCTTTCAAACTTTTCTTATAGTTGTATCTTGGGTTGTACATCGCAACGTGACAAATCAAATGTGGAAGTGACCTTGACCCTTCAAGCAAAGGGCAGATAACTTAATAATTTTACCTTCATATTTTGCGTTGAGGTCAATTTCGCGCAAACTGTATGCACTAAACCTTTCAAACTTTGTTTATAGTTGTATTTAGGGTGGTACATCGCAACGTGACAAAGCAGATGTAAGTGTGACCTTGACTCTCCAAGCAAAGGGCAGATAACCTTATAATTTTTATCTTCATCTTTGGTGTTTAGGCCACTTTTTCACAAACTGTATGCACTAAGACCTTTCAAACTTTGCTTATAGTTGTATCTTGAGTGGTACATTACAACGTGACAAAGCAAATGTGGATGTGACCTTCAACATCCAAGCAAAGGGTAGATAACTTTAATTGTTACATTTACACTTTCTCATGAACTATAATTATGCACTAGATGTTTTAAACCTAATTTATAGCTTAAATTTTGGAAGAAAAAATATTCTATTTTGACATAGCTGTGTCTTGGGTAGTGCATCTTTTTGGAGGCATGGATTTCATCTATGACATTGACCTCCTTTTTGGAGCTGATGATTTTTAGCTCTACTGGCCAAGGGCCTTCATTTTTCATCTGATCTTAACAAAACTTTAACAGATTGTTAATATCAATGAAAGCTCGGAAAAGTTCGAAAACATGCTAGATCGGACCAGAAACAGAAGAGTTATGGCCCTTGATTTAGTTCAAAATGCTATATTTTGCCTCGTTAATACGATAGGGCTTTTATTTTTCATCTGATCTTTACCAAACTTTACCAGATGTTTTGCCTTTTATTTATTATTAGTATATTGTTTTGTTTTTTAGTTTTTTTTTAATAGATATTTTTTTTTTTTTTTTTTTTTTTATTATTATTTTTTTTTTGATTATTATTCTAATAATTTTTTTTATTTCATGTTTTTTTTTAAATTACTTTTTTAATAATTATTTTTTGTGTTAACGCCTTGTTAGCAGGAAGCATTGCTATGATTTCTGGTTGTGCCTGTTGCGTTGCGATTTTTGTCTTTTATTTTGTATTATTATTTTTTATTTCTTTATTTATTTTTTTAATTTTGTCTTAATTTTTTTTTCTTTTTATTTTAATATTTATTGATTGATTTATTTATTTTTTAAAATTTTTATTTCAAATTTTTTTTTAATTACTTTTTTAAATTATTTTTTGTGTTAACGCCTTGTTAGCAGGAAGCATTGCTATGATTTCTGGTTGTGCCTGATGCGTTTTTTTCCATTCGTTGATTTTTGATGGAGTCACGGCCCCTTGACATGTTTACTTTTAAATTTCTTGTCGGCGCTACTTCTCCTAAACGCCTAGATGGATTTCGACGAAACTTGGCAGGAAGCATCGGTAAGATGTCTAGTTTTGCATATCGCGCTTTTGTTCCAGTTCGCTGATTTATGGCGGAGTTATGGCCCTTTGACATTTTTACTTTAAATTTCATGTCGGCGCTACTCCTTCTAAACGGCTTTTTGGATTTCTACAAAATTTGGCAGGAAGCAACAGTAGGATGTCTAGTTGTGCAGAGCGCGGTATATCGATGAAATCTTGGACAAGTTCGAAAACCAGCTAGATCTTGTTAGTAACGACAGAGTTTAATGGCCCCTGATTTGTTGAAAAATGCTATATTGTAATTTCCTTTTTTAAATCTGTAGTTACTTCATTTTGATCTGATATTTACCATATGTGTTTAGAATGTTAATATAAACCCCTCCCCGCCCATTTTTATGAAATTTCATTCATAGAAGAAAGTGGGACAAATTAAAAAATACCCATGTCAGACTAGACACTAGCAGACTTATTGCCCATGATTACCAGGTGAGCGATCTAAGGCCTGTTGTTTTTGCAATGTTTTAAAAGAAGTAATGATGGGAATTTTATGTGGACAGCCCTTGATATAAGAGCCGTTTTAGCAAGTAGAGCGTCCGAAGGCCCTCTTGTGCCTCTTGTTTTTAATAGAATGGCATTTTGTTTTTAAACAAATGCACTTAAAAGTCATCTCGGCAAATTCCGTTGTTTTTAGTTACTAAAATGTTTCCAAACTTTCATTTAAGCATCACTGACGTTTTTATTTATAAGTCCAGCCCCCGTTAGGTGATACATGTGAATCCGCGGATTTCCTGTTTATAAAATGTCAGATCATCCAGCGGGAATAACTCCTTATTAGGATGTTATAATATATATAAATAATATTATAACATACGACAAAATAATCTAAATTTACTTGGCTGCATCGTATACACCAAACATGATTCAATGCTTTAACTTTGCATAAGATTGGCCACCGAATAATGCCGAGTCAAACATACTTTGCTTCTAGAGCCTTTAACTTATCGCATTTTATTTGTCTAGCTTGTAAACTTCCCATCCTAATTAATCAAAACTATATGGAACCGTCCGCTCATAATAATGACCCGGTCGGCCAAAACCAAGACTGTGTGCTAAACATCCATTTATCATGCAGATATGCACTTTTCTGCCTAATAAAGGGATGACCTTATACATTTTGCTTTATTAGGCACTGACCATTAAAGCAAATCAATGCGGAATCCCTCGGCGTTTATTGCACGTAACGTTATTTGACGTCATGCAGGTAACGTTGCCTGACATAAAACAAACAAAAAACAACAACATGGCGGCGTCCTCGATAAGCGTAACATTCTGAGAAATAGGTAATAATAGTAATTCATACAGAAAATGTGGATAATCTGCATGAGGCCTAATAAAAAACAGTCATTTTTCCTGTAACATGCCCAAAAAAAACGGGGGCCGGTAGGTCGGATGTTTTTCTTTTTTTTCCCTTTTTTTTTAATAACCTCAGTCATGTGTTTCAAATTATATATAACTCCAGAGTTAAAGACTTTAAGTTGACTGTTGCATAAAACAAGTCTATTTTTTGTGTTGTGTTTCTTTGGTACACATAGAGAGCTGCAGATACAGGATCCTGGGAAAACTTCCAAATTCCTACCCAAAATCGTCTTGGTGTAGATGTCGAGTGCATTGCGGTCTACAGTAGCTTATGTAAACTTTAAGCGATATTTATGGGAAGCCATAACCGTCAAAATGTGGATATTTACAAACCATTCAATGACAGGCCATTTAATTCAACATGAAGTCATTTGATGACGTACATATTGATTCGATGCGACGTGTAAACTCGGTTCATTCGTTAGAACGTGAATTGATACGGTTCTAAGTGAAATGATACGGTGTACAATTTCAAACCATACGACGCAAAGTCATTTGATGACGTACATATTGATTCGATGCGACGTGTAAACTCGGTTCATTCGTTACAAAGTGAATTGATACGGTTCGAAGTGAAATGATACGGTGTACAATTTCAAACCATACGACGCAAAGTCATTTGATGACGTACATATTGATTCGATGCGACGTGTAAACTCGGTTCATTCGTTACAAAGTGAATTGATACGGTTCGAAGTGAAATGATACGGTATAAACTCGGTTCATTCGTTACAAAGTGAATTGATACAGTTCAAAGTGAAATGATATGGTGTACAATTTCAAACCGTACGACGCAAAGTCATTTGATGACGTACATATTGATTCGATGCGACGTGTAAACTCGGTTCATTCGTTACAAAGTGAAATGATACGGTTCGAAGTGAAATGATACGGTGTAAAATTTCAAACCATACGACGCAAAGTCATTTGATGACGTACATATTGATTCGATGCGACGTGTAAACTCGGTTCATTCGTTACAAAGTGAACTGATACGGTTCGAAGTGAAATGATCGGGCGAAAACACAGTCGGTGCGATGCAAACGCAATCCGTTCGACACAAACTGATTTCATTACGTGCAAAGTGAAACGGTGCGACATCTGGCGGCGATATTTGCCACATATCACTTGCAGGGTTATTTCACCTACATATCATATATATTATGATAAATCAAAGTACTAAAAGTACTGAGAATGCAAGGTTTGATAGGAAAGAATGTATGAATATTTGCACGATCAAATTTCCATAAATTTTACATAGTTTTAACCAACTTGGCGATCTTTGGCGACCTACCAAAATCTTCGAGGGTCAATCCATTCCAAATATATTGTGATCAATTGTCATTCAACTGTTTCAAATCTAGACTAGAACATTATTTTATGAAATTGCTGATGGATAGACAGATTTGTGATTTGTGTTTCACACTTTTTTTTTTCACTCAGTATATCAATAACCCATCGAAACAACGTACAACTCTTATGCTGTGCTAATGAAAAATTAGAAATGGTCTAATGGAATCCATATCATCAAAACACAGTCTAATGATTACCTTAAATCAATTTTTCTGTATACACAAGTGAACGCATATAACGGTACACGTAATAGGCAAATCGAATATTTAACATATATTTAGAAACAAGGATTTCACAAAAAAAACATTCTATTTTAAATTTTCAAAAATGGAAGTTGTTTTAAAACCCAAAAGAGACTGACATAGCATGCTTCCTTTGCGTTTGCATTGCATGACGTATTTTCCATATTCAACTAAACAAATTTACCAATATCAGATTTAAAGAAACTAACTTGCAAAATAAAATTACATTGCATCAAAACTCTATTCAGGTTTTACTTTTCAGATTATATAACTATGTATATGTGCTGATTAAAAGTATAGGTTTATTCAAGTTTTTTTTTAAATACCCGTGATCGAATATGCGTAAAATGAATTATGAGTTTGTAACTCCTAATTTGACGCTCCATTTTTGAGGATTGGCCCGGCTGGTTAAAGCCGTCTTTATTGTGTTTTTACAGTCGGTTCTCAAAATATATAGGTTATATATATACCTCGTCGTCAGTAGGTTAGGAAACGTTGTACAAATATTATAACACTTGACTATTGATGGCGGGATAGGGACATTAACTTAGACTCTTTGATATTAGGGTATTGTATAAAACCACCATAGACATATATTTAATGCAAGCTAATATTGTTTGTAAACAGTTTCAAACTGTGATTTGATTCGAACCAAGATGTATGCATTTTATTTATTTTACAATATATTGCAAACAAAGTTACAGTACAGTGAGTTATGTTAATCAATATATATTTAAGGTAACCTTGACTGAACCCCAGCCAAAAATGTTTTACTAATTACACTGTTTCATAGCCGTTTTTACTAACACGCATTATACTGTTTTGTCCAAAATGACTTTAAACCTGGGTTAACCCCCAGCGGCCGTTTTGCCACTGACCTGTCTAATGATACAGTACTCCTTTCTAATGATACATTACTCCTAGTGTCTATCCGTTTGCGTGTGATGTTGCACACTTTGCTCTTATTTGTCATTGTGATTGTTGTTTGTTTTGAATGTGTGTTTTGGTTGACTGTGTTTTGTGACTGCTTTATTTATGGTTCGACCTTCATACCTACTTTCAGCCTGTCCGAACGGAACATGGGGAGTCCAATGTGCAAACACGTGTGGTTGCAATGCCACGTACTCTTCCCAGTGTAACCCAGCCACTGGTTGTGTGTGCAAGACAGGTTGGCATGGAACCACGTGCAGTGACGATATCGACGAGTGCGTTGATGGAACCAGTCAATGTGATTTTATACAGAATCAAGGCTGCCACAACACAGAAGGGGGGTTTAATTGCTCCTGTTTCGTGGGATATAAGCCAAACATCACCAGTGAAAGCTGTGAATTAAGTAAGTATAATTACCATGCTAATAATTGCCAAAACCATTAATTTTATGAATATTAAATGAATTTTAAATGAATTAACATACCATACACCTTTCATTACTGTAATAATCAATAGGTGGAGTCTGGTCTCAGAAAATTGGTTCATTTCATTTTAAATAATCAACGAGTGGAGACAGATTGTCTGTTTTGTAGTGTGGTGACCCTGTTAGAATAACTACCGTTCTTTAACTACCATTTATTGGACGTTACAGCATATACCATGCTCCGCCCCCTTCTGGATTAAATGATTTAAATATGTGCATTCATCAAAGAACATTTCACCAATCATACTTCAAGGTATGTTATATAGTACGTAATTATAATTTAACAATGACTAGAAACACCAGTATGGCTTCTAGTTGTGATGTGGCATACGAGTTGTGGTGTGGCATACTAGTTGTGGTGTGGCATACTAGCTGTGGTGTCGTACACTAATTGTGGTGTCGTACACTAATTGTGGTGTGACATACTAGTTGTGGTGTGGCATACGAGTTGTGTTGTGGCATACTAGTTGTGTTGTGGCAAACTACCTGTGGTGTGTCATACTAGCTGTGGTGTGGCATACTAGCTGTGGTGTGGCATACTAGTTGTGGTGTCGCATACTGTGTCGGATACTAGTTGTGGTGTGGCATATTAGTTGTGTTGTGGCATACTAATTGTGGTGTGGCATACTAATTGTGGTGTGGCATACTAGTTGTGGTGTTACTAGCTGTGATGTGGCATACTAGCTGTGGTGTGGCATACTAGTTGTTGTGTGTCATATTAGTTGTGGTGTCGTACACTAATTGTGGTGTGGCATACTAGTTGTGGTGTGGCATACTAGCTGTGATGTGGCATACTAGCTGTGGTGTGGCATACTAGTTGTGGTATGGCATATTAGCTGTGGTGTGATATACTAGCTGTGGTGTGGCATACTAGTTGTGGTGTGGCATACTAGTTGTGGTTTGGCATACTAGTTGTAGTGTCGCATACTAGTTGTGGTGTGGCATACTAGTTGTGGTGTGGCATACTAGCTGTGGTGTGGCATACTAGCTGTGTTGTGGCATACTAGCTGTGGTGTGGCATACTAGTTGTGGTTTGGCATACTAGTTGTAGTGTCGCATACTAGTTGTGGTGTGGCATACTAGCTGTGGTGTGGCATACTAGCTGTGGTGTGGCATACTAGCTGTGTTGTGGCATACTAGTTGTGGTGTGGCATACTAGTTGTGGTGTGGCATACTTGCTGTGGTGTGGCATACTAGCTGTGGTGTGGCAGACTAGCTGTGGTGTGGCATACTAGCTGTGTTGTGGCATACTAGCTGTGGTGTGGCATACTAGCTGTGTTGTGTCATACACTTGTGATGGTGTGGCATACTAGTTGTGGTGTGGCATTCCTTGTAATTGTCATTTATTTCGACGCGAGCTGTGTGTGGCATACTAGCTGTGGTGTGGCATACTAGTTGTGGTGTGGCATACTAGCTGTGGTGTGGCATACTAGTTGTGGTGTGGCATATTAGTTGTGTTGTGGCATACTAGCTGTGGTGTCGCATACTAGCTGTGGTGTGGCATACTAGTTGTGGTGTGGCATACTAGCTGTGGTGTCGCATACTAGCTGTGGTGTGGCATACTAGTTGTGGTGTGGCATACTAGCTGTGGTTTGGCATACTAGTTGTAGTGTCGCATACTAGTTGTGGTGTGGCATACTAGCTGTGGTGTGGCATACTAGCTGTGGTGTGGCATACTAGTTGTGGTGTGGCATACTAGCTGTGGTGTGGCATACTAGCTGTGGTGTGGCATACTAGCTGTGTTGTGGCATACTAGCTGTGGTGTGGCATACTAGCTGTGTTGTGTCATACTTGTGGTTGTGTGGCATACTAGTTGTGGTGTGGCATTCCTTGTAATTGTCATTTATTTCGAAGCGAGCTGATGGTTGACTGTGTTCTATGAGCGCTTTATTTTTCGTTCGACTTTTAGACTGGTTTTATAACCTACTTTTATGAACATACATGTTATATAAGTATCTTCCTCAGAAGAGACTTGGTATGTTAACCACCAACTTGAAACCTGAATTAGTGATACTAAACTTGTTTATGTTCTTTATCTATTTGTTTCTTTCTCGTAAACATGTACTATGTGTGTTATAAAATACTGTTTACTATCACGTGTTAATATGTATTTAAAAATATATTTTAATATAGGTTTTACAATTTCCCCTATTCTATTCTTTTTACAGCATATTGTTTATAACCACGTGTTCAGGTAATTTGTAATTAAAACGTGTGCTTTAGTATACGTCTTCAGTACCACGTGCTACAGAATTTAATTAAGTATATGTTTGCCTTTAAGGTGACGTGACGACTACACCTGTTGTGCCACAAGGTCAGTTGACTGAATTTCTTTATTATTTTAATAAATCTTCTATTTCAACTAGGGTATGTTTAAGTGTATGAATCAATGTGATTGCTTTTAATTGTTAGTTTCTTCTATTTTGCAATGCTAACACATACTAGGAACTGTGCGTAACTGTACACGTACCGTTCCAATACATTTTGTCAAGTTGTGCAATATATTTCAGGAAAAAACATCTAAATCATTTTGGTTGAAATAACATGATGTGAATATGTACTTTCAGCCGGTGAGATTGTGGTACTGCTATTCCTTAAGCTGAACTATACAATACCTGAATCCTCCAACCTTACCATACAGGCCACCCTGGATGCGTTAATTGCAGAATTAGAATCAGCGGTAAGTACTGTACGAACAGACTACTGTACGAACAGACTACAACATTTATATTGCATAATTGATAGTGTAAAAAATCCATGATAACTCTAGTTTTATATAGACAGTTACAATAATAAATGTTCCTTATGAGGCATTTTTTGAAGTATTTGATAACTAGAATCTCACATTCGTGCCACTTTAAGGCACATACGTACATTTCACGATCGTATTTTTAAAATTAGTATTCGGAATTACCCTTAATTATTAAAGTAATTTCAACTATTGTTCGGGGCGCTTGTTTCAGTCTTAGGTTTTTCAGTCTTAACATGAATACGTATATACATAATATATCATTGGAACTGGTGTTTTTAGTGGTAAATAAAAATACCTTAGTTTTGAAAACCTGTTAAGAAATAAATGGTACAGCTAAAACGCTTTTTTAATGGGGACTTTCCCATGTAAACTCATTGTTGCTGGGACAGAAAATAAAGAAATCTCGAATCTCTCATGTTAGCCTCAACAGTTTGCGTTACAACTTTAAGAATGTCTTAAAGGGCTTTTGTACAACACATTAAAGCCAGTTTTGGATAACAAATCTGCAAACCATATGTTTTCTAATGTTTGATGCAGCAGAATTTTGCACTGAAAATGGCGCACTATCAAAACAACTTTCGCGCGTATTTTTTTTTATTCCACAACCAAAGCAGCTTTGACTGAAACTAGCGCCCCGAACAATAGGTGTGTTGTACAAAATCATAAAAGGGTGTATATCTTTACAATTACATGTTATATTGCTGCATGAAATGGAATTAAACTTAAACAGTCCTATAAAACAGTCGATGCCCATAAAAATAAAATGCTTAAATTGTTGTAAAGTAAATAAATACAAAAACAAGAGGCCCACGAGTGGACGCACTACTGCCTAAAATGGCTCTTATATCAAGGATTGTCGTCATACAATTATGCAATGAAATAGGCTGGTTTGGAAAACTAGACGACTCTGCTAGTGTTTGTTATATAATCATTAACGTTAATTCATGTGATGCTTTAAGGTTCTGATCAATTCTTGTTTTGCGATCGAACTACACCTTATTTGAATTATACACACACGTGTTAGCAACATAATCGCCATTTGAATTATACGCACACGTGTTAGCAACATAAACATAATCGCAATTTGAATTATACGCACACGTGTTAGCAACATAATCGCCATTTGAGTTATACGCACACGTGTTAGCAACATAATCGCCATTTGAATTATACGCACACGTGTTAGCAACATAATCGCCATTTGAGTTATACGTACACGTGTTAGCAACATAATCGCCATTTGAATTATACGCACACGTGTTAGCAACATAAACATAATCGCCATTTGAATTATACGCAAACGTGTTTCATGTAGCAACATAATCGCCATTTGAGTTATACGCACACGTGTTAGCAACATAATCGCCATTTGAATTATACGCACACGTGTTAGCAACATAATCGCAATTTGAGTTATACGCACACGTGTTAGCAACATAATCGCCATTTGCTTTATACGCACACGTGTTAGCAACATAATCGCCATTTGAATTATACGCACACGTGTTAGCAACATAATCGCAATTTGAGTTATACTCACACGTGTTAGCAACATAATCGCCATTTGAATTATACGCACACGTGTTAGCAACATAAACATAATCGCCATTTGAGTTATACGCACACGTGTTAGCAACATAATCGCCATTTGAGTTATACGCACACGTATTAGCAACATAATCGACATTTGAAGTATACGCACACGTGTTAGCAACATAAACATAATCGCCATTTGAGTTATACGCACACGTGTTAGCAACATAATCGCCTTTGAGTTATACGCACACGTGTTAGCAACATAATCGCCATTTAAGTTATACGCACACGTGTTAACAACATAATCGCCATTTGAGTTATACACACACGTGTTAGCAACATAATCGTCATTTGAGTTATATGCACACGTGTTAGCAACTTAATCGCCATTTGAGTTATACACACACGTGTTAGCAACATAATCGCCATTTTAATTAATATTTATGAATCGCAACACAAACCCGCCGAGTCGTTGGGATTTCAAGAACAAAACATTTTCATGAATAGTTAATTCAACCGAATTAAATATGCAGCTTATTTAATGCATGTGAACATTACATATGAAACTGAAGCACATTATGAGATTTATCTCTTGAATTTATTTTGGTACCAATTATACTTCCAGATCACTTCCAGTCCATTTTAAACATTTTATATGCTTTTCAGTTATTGACGTTCCACAAGCAGAAGATGAGCAACAATGTAAAGTCAGCGCATGTGACGCATATCGAGTAAGTAAAATACAGATACGGGTAACCAAGGTAACCAACTCTGTATGAGTTGCGCATTGGGTTTTCATCACCTATGTTGTTATGTATATTTAATTCATAATGTCAAGACAGTTATAGAATATTATAGAATTAACTGTTACTGTATTAAAATTCTAGTTGCGACGATAAATTAAAAGTTCAAATTGTGTCAAATTTTGTTAAATGGCGAGAAAATTACATTACGAATTATAAGGGCATATGTTGATCACAGTTGGTCGGCACGGTCAACACCATTCATATGTTGCGTGTACATTCGTACAACTAGGGGACACTGTACCTGCTTTACCAAGCCGTCTTTCTGTTGTATATGTACTGCAGTGTTGTCGACTGGGGTGACATTAGTTGAAAGTAACAATACGTTCCTTTTGTCCCTCCAGGCTGTACAAACCTTGTCCCCTTTTGTCGAATTATAGAGCCCTTGAATTTTTAATTTATTATAGTTTATTTTATCTGGCAAACCGATACGATGAGCTCGAACTGTTCCGCATGCATACGTGCCACCCTAAAGTAGTTCGTCGAATAATCGTACTAACGTCAAGTAATTATCAACGTCCACATGACGTACACTAATCGATGCGGATTAATTATCTTGCTCAAGGTTAAATAACGTGGCCGCGTCAAGGATCAAACCCACGACCTAGCGATCTGGAGTTCGGCGCTCTACCACTGGACCACGCACTCTTGTAAATGCCATAGGTAGTTTCCATTAAAACTACGTTAACCATAACCTTATTAATAAGTGTACCATAATTTCAACTCTATTTATTTCAGACGCGGTAGTACAAACGTTAATTACACCGTAATGATATCCGATTCACAGGAATCAAAAACACAGCTGGCAGACTCTATCTACAGTCTAGTGCAGGGTGACGCTGTTGTAATACATGGTTCACCAACAACCGCATCTGAACTGGTAGTCGGCGGAAACACAGGTTCGCATTTTTTATTTATAAGTGTGGATTTGCTATTTAAAATTTCTTTGCCCATCAATAAGTTTGCAGTTGTGCTCAAATATGGAATAGTTGTTGAAATTGTATAGCTTAATAGACACTTGATATTTTCAGTATTTTTACCAACTGATACAGAATTTCATATGCAAACGCTAAGAGCAAAAGTCGAAAAAATGTATTCTCTATAATTATGATGAGATACTGTATTAGACGACGCTTCCGTTTGTTTTCTTTTCTTTGTGTGACTCTTATATCATATTATGCTTGTTTATGTTTTGTTTGTGTTTTCAGTTAATATTGGTACGGACTCAGAGACGACCATTAAGTGTTTGACATATCTACAGTCTAATGGGGCGTGTGACGCCACATCTGAATGTGTTATAGTAAACCCAAACCCTGTTTGTCAGTAAGTAGATTTTATTGGTATACGACCGTTCATATGTACATTGCCCTAGGTGAGAGGAGGATCCCTATTGTTTTTGGGGTCAGTAGGTCAAAGGTCAAGGTCCCACGGACCTTATATAGACAAACGCTTTCCGGATGATAACTTCGAAACCATATCACACGCATGAAACTTCACATTGCCCAGGTGAGATGAGGACCATATTGTTTTTGGGGTCAGTAGGTTAAAGGTCAAGCGAGCGTGACTTTATTTAGAAAAATGCATTCCGGGCGATAACTTCGAAACTATAACTCCTACACTCGTGAAACTTCATAGGTACATTGCCCAAGGTGAGAAGAGGACCCCTCTTGTTTTTGTGGTCAGTAGGTCAACGATCAAGTTAATCGTGACATTATATAGACAAACGCATTCCATCTGATAACTTTGAAACCATACCACCTACACTTATGAAACTTCATAGGTACATTGCCTTTGGTGAAAGGTGGAACCCTATTAATTATGGTTCAGTGGGACAAAGGTCAAGGTGACCGTGACAATATATATGGAAATAGGCATTTCGAGGGATAATTTCAAAACCATAACACCTACACTCATGAAACATCATAGGTACATTGCCCTTGGTAAGATAAAATATTGTATTTCATCTAAGTTAACTTAGCAGGTCAATGGTCATAGTCACTATGACCTTATATGGTAAAATGCATTCTGCGCAATAACGTCAAAACCATAACACCCCCACTGATAGAACTTTGTTTATGCATTGACGATGGTAAGAGAAAGAAACTTATTTTCTTTGGGTATGTAAGCCAAATGCCAAGGAAACCATGACCTTATATGGAAATACACATTCCGCCAAATAACGGTGAAACCACAACCGTCACACTCATGAAACTTCATAGATAGTTTCGTTTGGTCAGAGGAGAAACCCTGTTGCTTTTGGGGTCACTAGGAAAAAGGTCAAGGTCACCAGTTCATATTCCAAGTGATAACTCCAGGAATACAGTACAGAAACTCATGAAACTTTGTAGATACATTGCCCTTGGAAAGAGGAGGAATCCTATCATTTTAGGGCTTAGTAGGTCAAAAGTAAAGGTCACCATGCCTTTATATGGACATAAACATTGCAAATGATAATCTCGGAAATATGATACCCACACTTATTAAACTTCATAGGTGCGTTGTCATTGGTCAGAGGAAGAAGCCTATTACTTTTGGGTTCAGTAGGTCATCAATGTCGCATTGAACTGACAATGACTGGATCCTAAGACATTTTCCTCACTGTAACTTTTAACTAGTAGATCTATATTTTTGAAACTTTACAGAAATAGAACCTATGTTAAAACAACAACACCTCTATTAATTTTAAGTTTAGTAGGTCGGATATCAAATCACTTGAACTGATCATGACGGATTCTTACCAGCTGTTATTCACGAATATTTGATCTACGGTCTTGAAACTTTTTATACCAATAGTGCTCTTGGATAAAAGACATCCCCTATCAGTTGTTTTTTTTTTGTTAGAAGGTCAAAGGTAAGGGTGTTCCATTGACCTGACACCTCGGAAATGCTTTTAACATAAAAACTGTAGGAAACGGGCGTATAATGCCCCGTTAGGCGGCGCTCTTGTTAAGATGTCATTCAGTACATTCAAAAAGTAAAAAGGTAACTATCATTGTGTCGCCTGCGTGGAATGACATACACTTAGGGATCACTTTGTCCGTAGTCGTGCGTAGTAGTCCGTCACACTTTAACCAGCAACCTAACGCTGGCCATTACTTAAACAATAGTTGACCTAAGTTCATAACACTTCACACACATCTTCATCTCATCTCAAGGAATGTCGTTTATTATATCTTATTATTATGCCCCTTTTCCTAAAACTTTAACGTGCAACCTAACCAACCTGATGTGAAATAAGTACGAGGCAGTCGACACAAGTGTTCCGTGGGACACCCTTCTAGTTTAACATATATTGTTTCATATTTCATGTATTTACTAGTCGTACAATACATATTAGTCATATATTATTTAGACCGTTGCAAACCTCCGGCAATTTTTATTGGAAGTATATGAATCCATGTTTCATGCATTTACTAGTTGTGTAATATGTTTTTTTTTTCAGGCCTATAAAAACCTCTGACAACTTTTCGTTGGTGGTCGGTTTAGGTATCGGTATACCACTGTTCTTCCTGGTCATACTGGTAGTTGCCGTAGTGGTTATATATATGGTTAAGAGGCGGAAGAGATATACAGCCGAAGAATTAGAAGGGTTTGTAGCTTTTATCTATTGTTTAGAAATTTTTTGAAGAGAGCTTTTCAATGAGACATTATAATAATCTTCAGTTCCAAGTGACCTCCAGATAGGACGTATATTCTCTCATTTTCAGTAAATGGGATAGGTGTTTACCTCATGTGAAATACCTCAAATTTACATGAGACATCATGACGTCACGATGACGTCACCATATTCAATATATAACGGAAACTCCATTGACCCTGAGGTCCAATTCGTCCCGTCTAAGAGGTCCCCAGTGATCACATATGAGTTATATAGGGAAGAAGTTGATCCTTAGAGCTCTCATATATTACATGCAGCCTAATGATATGGTTATTTAAAGTTTGATCAAATGGTGACCATAGAGACAAATCCGAGGGTCACAGTTTTTCATAAAACGAAAACTCATCTTCTCTGAAACCCCCAAGGCATGGAGCTCTCACATCATACAGGTATCTTAAACATTTGGCCCTCTACCAAGTGTGTTACTTATATTGCCTATTGATGCTGCCTTGTTGGTTAGAGATTAGATCATGGCGGGGATTTATTTATTTATTTAAGTGTGAGGTTTGGTGCACCCTAGAACCGGTTTAAACCCCCAGTGGCCTACTTTGCCACTGACCGTTCCAAGGCGGTAGCCCTATTGTCACCCATTTTTGTGTTTGTGATGTCGTTTGCATTTATTATTGCTTTTGCCTTCTTGTTTGTCTGTTTGCGTGTTTGTTTCTGTGTTTTGTGGTTTACTGTCCTCCTTGAATGCTACTTTCCCTGTCCGATCTTTTTATATTTCTCTTCAAATAGTCACATTTAAGCGTCATGCTGGTGACAGGTTTACATAAAGTTATATAGGAACAACGTTAACAGGTCTTCTTTTCTGAAACTCTATTATTTTGTATGAGCTTAATCTTATATTCCTCTTCCAAGTTTGTTTAAATGGTGACCTTGGGATTAAATTGTAGCATGCTTATGAGTACCAGCTTAAAATAGATTCATATTGGACAATTTTCTTTTGAACTTATTTGACCCCTTATATCTGACCTACTTTTGTTAATGTTGATGTTGACTATGTCCATCAAATACTTGAAAAATGTTGTAGTCAAATGTCTATTTATACAGACTCAATAAAACCAATTTTGCGACTTATATCTCTTGGTTACGTTTATTGCTTCCAAGGGATCTATTGTTCAGTATTTATTGAAGTCAATGTCAAGGCCCAATCATTTCGCAATATCATCACATTCAATTAATACAATGTTAATTTTAAAAACTGTGGCTTTGAGTTTTCTTAGTAACACCATATAGCCTAGAAATTTTCGGAATGTATGTTCTACATTTAAAACTAAAACAGTCTAGAAGAATTTCACTTTCTTATTGTAGAGTTTCCATAGCATATTCAAAATGTGGGCTTTGAAATGAGAGAATTTGACATCTGCAAAGTTGTAAAGATAATAGTATTCTTCAAAATATTATCTGTTTCAGAAGATATAGTGAAGAATTTTTCCCGTTCGGTATGGCAACAAAGATTAACACACGGGGTCGTGGAGGCCCTCTGTATGGTCCTCAAGCGTTTGATGATGAATCATCGACTTCTTCAATAGACGACAGGGTGCATAGACAACGTGGTAGACCAAGAGAGTTTTCCCAGTCAAGAGCACCTGACATGTATGGTAAGTAGTTAATAAGTAGCTTTAACATTGACTTTTATTTAGAATAGTTGTTTCTTCTTTGCAAGCAATTAAATGCCAACAAACATATATCTTGAGATTAAACGGGATTTATGTATGGGATTTAGCAATCTTTATGTCATATAACGGCGGTGTCTAGTTGTTGTAGCAGTGAGCTCAATGTTCAAAAACTGTGTAGAGCTCTCACACTCGAATACCATGCCATCGACACATGCCATAATATATGCCCCACCTAGTCACAGTATTTACAGTGGAATACCATGCCATCGACACATGTCATAATATATGCCCCACATAGTCACAGTATACACTGTGGAATACCATGCCATCGACACGTCATAATGTATGATAGATACCCCACCCGGACACAATATACACACTAGAATACCATGTCATCGACACATGCCGTGTTAGATACCCACCCAGTCACGGCTTACACACTGGAATACCATCTCATCGACACATGCCATGATAGATATCCAACCCAGTCACAGTATACACACATGTCATGATAGATACCCCACCCAGTCACAGTATACACACTGGAATACCATGCCATCGACACGTGTCATGATATATTCACAATCCAGTCACAGTGTACACACTGGAATACCATGTCATTGACACATGCAATGATAGATACCCCACCCAGTCACATTATACACATTGGAATACCATACCATCGACAAATGCCATGATATATACCCCACCCAGTCACAGTATACATACTGGCATACCATGCCATCAAGACGTGCCATGATACTGTCCAGACTATATTGTGCCCATCCCTTTAGAACGTCTTACTGGGTCATCGGGTGGAGGGACGTTAAACGTTAGAACGACACACACACACACACACACACACACACACACACACACACTATGATAGATACCCCACCCAGTGACAGTATACTGGCTACGGGCCGACCAGTCCTAGAACTACTATTTGTATTGTCTGTGCTATGACCCGGTCGTCAATCGAACCCACGATGTTTTTTACTTGCCGAACAATTATTAATCTTTTCAAAGTTTACATTTAGGTCGTTTGTTTATGTAATAACATACATTTCATAATAACTCTACTTGTTGTTGTTTTTTCAGAATATGATAATGGCATACAATCAAATTTTTCCTGGGATTTCTTGTACAACTATATCAATCCAAATGAAACGGTAAGCATTTTAAAGACATTGACAGCGTTTTCGACGCCAAGTGCACGTGTGATTTTCGTTCATTGCGGAATGACTGTAAACTGTAATGCACGATTATGTTCCCAGTATTGATGCATACATTAATATATACCTATCCATATAAATATTCGAATTAATTTTGAGTATGATCCCCATGAAATATTTGATTTTTAAATTGCCATATTTAAGGCTTCAAGAGATTTGTCCATCAATGACTTGTGTAACTGAATGTTTTGACTGTTACACCCTATCGAGAACGGTGTCGGATATTGTTTGAACACTGTTATATTAAAAGACACTATAGTTTCCGATGTGTTGCTTTGTTGTTTGGATTCCCACTGATGATCCGTTCGCCGACTGCCAGGTAACGTTCAATGGTTGATCGACCAGGAGGTCTTGCCCAACTGTTAATTACAGTTTGGAATGCCCAGCTCTGCAACTGCTGTGGTAGATCTGGTTTACGTAACTGCAACGAAAAACTTGGCAGCAGAATTTGTTTCTTAAGAAAAGGGATGGGTGGGTGGGTAAAGTTCTGAATTGTAGCTTAGCTTTTTTCTTGATCAACAAACCGTCACAAGAGGGCGCACTTTCGATTGTTCCTCTCTCTTGAAGAGTGATCAAGGGGGATAACTTTTGTACTTATTAATGAATCAAAGTACCAAGAGAACTAAAAATGCAAGTTGATAAATTTAAATGAGATTATTGAATACGAGGATTCTGATAATCATTATTAAATAATATACAACTTGGCGTGTGCGTGACGAACGCTTGAGTGGACACCTATGTTCATTCTCCATTGAAGAATGTGAAACCCGGCAATAAGAACTACTTTCTTTCAAATCACATTTTTATTTTACATGTACATCATGTACCATTAACATATGGTAAGTTATAATACTATGTAACAGTAGTGGCATGTATTTTGGCTACAGAGTATATCTATTAGAAATTACAATTTTTTGTTGAGGCCCGGGGAGACAACCGATTGCCCGAGACATACTGGCAAACCAGCGGCCCATGTTAACATAGTGTCCAGTCCCGATACTTACCCGACTACCGTACCGTGGACAGCCATTGGGGACCACCTGTATTACCCTTTCCCCCGCTAGAAACAAGTGCCCAACAGTTGACTGAAACTGGGCCTCCCCTCTATACATAAAGGTGGAGGGGGTTCCATCGTTACCCAGATGTAAACCCCACAATACAACACATACATTATTATTAACCTTGGTAACGTTCACCCTGCAGCTTGGTAGCATGTCAGGTCAGGAGAAAAGGCCAGGTGGCACGCCTCAAATAACATCAGTCTCCCCGGACTGCCACATGAACATCTACCCAGACACACCGATGTTCACCTCCACAAAAACCCACCATACAAATCTGGCCCTACACGGACGAGATGGGGAAGCACGACTGCTTTTCGAATACTATATTCTCAATTCCCCCTTTCCAGTTTTTAAGTAACACCCGGTTGCCAAGTTTTGACAAGTGGGTTCCATCAGTCCTGTACAATACCACATCATGTACAGAAATGCAACTTTCGTTGTCTATCACTTTTCCCCCCATTTCCAACACGAATTTCTTAATAGCACTGTTCACCCTTTTCCGTTTCTTGTCTAACATAGGACCAGCATTCAATGGGGCAAAGTGCCAATAACGGCGAGGAAGTAATGTTGACCAAATTAAACACTTTACATTTTCTATTAATTGTTTCCCCGATAGGTTTTCTGTTGTTAAATCGTTTGACCCACAATGGATTAGTAAATAATCCGGGTGAGGGAGCACTTTACGTTTTTGATCAATTAGACCATCCAATCTGTCCACTGTTAGACCTCGCTCACCAACCCAATATGGGGACAGCCCTCTGCTCCGCAATTCTGACTGGTCCGTTTCTTTTGCTGCAACACCAGCCCAGTATACAAACGATGATCCCACCAGCCAGATATTGGCGGGCGTACCTGCAAAAACTTTGTTTGCATTAGTATCTAGCAGTCTAATCGAATGTATCGGGTATATACGCTAGATTTCCATCTACCCATGGCCATTATTTTTTGTTCTGGAATCCCCTTTTTTGCCAGCTCTGTAGCAGCCCCTATTCTAAAGCTATGTGACCTGTAGTGACCTTTAATGTTGAGGAATGCCAATGCTTTTTTCAAGATCGCATTAAACTGATATCTAGTTAGGGAACTGTGGTTAAGGTGGATAAACAGATCATCGTTACTAGAAATGGGACGCAACTGTAAATAATTGCTCATTAACTTTACCGGACAGTATGATTCACTGATTTTTGGGATGTGGAGAGTAACCGATTTGCCACATTGATCTGTTTTTGACCATCTTATTGTCAGCTGGATTGACCAGCCAACTACCTGCACGTCTTGTATTTTTATCGGTGTAACACTATGGGTGTGTTTATTGCTCTGTGTAAATTCGCCAACCCGCAAAAGTGCAAAAAATGCAAGTGAAAATGCTGCAGCAAATAATGATTCTTCGAAACCGGTAGCACTGATACTATGCAGGCATGCCACTAGTTTGTCAAGTAGATTGAGTGTGATGGGTGCTCTAACGTCCCTATTTACCCCACCTTGTAAGCGACGCAGACCCTCAACTGCCTTTCCAACTATGAAAGATTTTGTTGTGTCATGTGTTCCTTTGACTTTGTGTACGTAAGCAATACCAGACAGAAAAGCTGCAATCGAGGATGCTGAAATACTTTCTATGGACAAGTAGGCCACGAAAATAAGCAGGTCATGAACTGGCACCGGCCATACTTGTTTGAGGCTATATAATTTTCTGAAATGTTCGAGCTTGACAATGGCTGCCTTATATGCGGTCTTTGTATTGTGAGAAATAGAGCTGTCGATTAGATCCTGAGCTAGCTTTGTTAGATTTCCCAGATCTGTGGAGGCACTTTCATTGGCCACTGGTCTGCGTCTGGTGCTTCTCGCCTGAACCTTCCCCACTGAGAACGAGAAAGAGAGTCAGCAATGTGATTTTCTTTAGAGGAAATATTGTGTGTTAGAGTAGTTAAAACCATGTGTCTAACCAAATTCATCACCCTATCTGATTTGCATGTTTTTGTGTTAACCACCTGTACCACGGCTTGGTTATCGATATGGAAGAGTACTTTTTTATTTGACAAAGTGGATGCCCACAGTATGATGGCTGCTACTACTGGGAACAGTTCAAGGAAGGTCATGTCTCTGATAATATCAGAGTCCACCCATTTTTTGGGCCAGACCCCGTGCGCCCATTTACCAGCAAAATAAATCCCGAACCCCCCAGAAGCTCCCCCTGCGCTATCTGTATATAGCTCTAGACTTTCATTGGATGCCCATTTATTATTTGTGATGACCGTGACACCATTGTATGAATCTAGAAACTGTAACCAAAGTGAAAGATCAGCCCTCATATTTTGTGAAATTCTGATCTTATGGAAGGGCTTCTTAACACCTATGGTTGAGTTAATAAGCCTACGGCAAAAGGCTCTTCCTGGGGCAACTACCTTACAGGTAAAATTGAGTAACCCCAGCAAGGACTGCATTTCCGTGAGAGTGACCTTCTTGGTTGTCAAAGTAGATTCAATTTTTTGTTTCAGAGCTACCAATTTTTCTTGTGGGAGTCTTATAACCATTGCAATGGTATCAAATTCGATTCCTAGGAATACTAGGCATGTAGTAGGCGGCTCCGTTTTTTTGCTAGCAAGCGGCACCCCTAAACAAGTGCAGATCTTTTCAAAACTATGTAATGTACCCCCTGGGGTCATTGAAGTAGCTGGTTCCCCAAACAAGAAATCGTCCAGATAATGTAAAATTGCCTTAATTTTGCTCTCTTCCTGTACCACCCAATGCAAAAAAGTTGCAAATTTCTCCCAAACGGAACAACTAATACTAGACCCAAAAGGTAGCATTTTGTCGAAAAAATATTGGTTTTGAAATTTAAAACCCAGTAGTTCGAAGTCTTCTGGCGCTATTCTTAGAAGCCGAAAAGCAGACTTGACATCTGCCTTACTTAGAAAGGCACCTTTCCCAAGTTCATAAATTAGAACAGCTGCTTCGTCTATACTGGAGTACGTAACCGAACAGAATTGTTCATCGATATGAAAGTTAATTGAATCATTCACTGGGTATGACAGGTGGTGGATCATCCTGTAATCCCCATCTTTTTTTGGAACTAGACCTATGGGAGATACCTGTAGAGTAGCGAAAGGTTTGCTTGTAAATGGGCCAGCGATTCTTCCTGCTGCTAATTCTTTTTGAATTTTGTCTTTTAAAACGTAATGCAGTGACTCTGCGCTTTTAAGATTTGGGGATTCTCTAGGCCTTCTGGGGCCTGTGTAATGCATCGAGAAACCTGACGTTAACCCCATTATAAGGTCCGATGCTGCACTTCTGTTAGTATACAAATCAAGGTAGAATATAAGTTTGTCTAACACAAGTGGTGTATTCCCAAGTGTGTATCTATTAATGTTTTCTGCCGAAAATTGTGTGATTGGACTAATATCCTCCCTTACTTTGGCCGACCCTACAGCTGACTTTACTATGTTTCCCTCCACAATTTGAACAGGCATGGTTGAATCTGCAACGAGGGAAGAATGGGCATTCAGATCCATTATTGAAGTAATTGCAGCAATTTGAAGTTGGCCTTGATGCTTGTTTAAATGCTCTATTCGCCGTCAAGGGTTGTTTCGGCCCACTGTGAAAATGTTGCTTATGGATGCCCTCAACATGTTTCGGGGTGAAATGACCGGAATATTTAGTAAATGTTGGTCTAGACTCAGAACTGCTGTTAACGTAGAGGAGCCAGTATTCCGTTTTGATAACACCCCAAGATGAATGGGGGTCCCTGACTTTATTAAGACGAAATTGCTCGTCATATTTACTCCACCCGTCTGACCGACTCGCCGCTAATCGTATGTCCCACATGTATTTGAGTAATTCTTGCCCACGTGTCCTATGCTTTTCCAGCAGGACACTCATGTAGACCATGAAAGCGGAAGTCCACTTCTCGATTTTAAGAGGGGGCTCCGAGATTACCTTTTCAAGGTAAATCAACCCATTTTTTATCTGGATTTCCCCGGGATCACTGTGCTCACTATAACCTTTAATTTCTCTAGCCGATTTAAGCAACATTGGGAAATCCACAAACCCACCTTCCCGAATTTTTTCTTTAACTTTAAGAGGTACGTGACTGCCAACTGGATCGAATACGCTACCCTGTAGCTCTGGTGTTTTGTCAAAACCAAATGCATCTGGGAATTGTAATGTTGTTACGTTTTGAAACATATCATTGACGTCCCCCACTAAATCGTCACTATCATTACCTGAGCGGTCACTTCCGCTTTCCATGTCAACGATCTGAGGCTTCGGCTTGGTGTGTGGGATGACAGTAGGGTAAGTGTGAGGTTTGGTGCACCCTAGAACCGGTTTAAATCCCCAGTGGCCTACTTTGCCACTGACCGTTCCAAGGCGGTAGCCCTATTGTCAACCCTTTTGTGTTTGTGATGTCGTTTGCATTTATTATTACGTTTGCCTTCTTGTTTGTCTGTTTGCATGTTTGTTTCTGTGTTTTGTGGTTGACTGTCCTCCTTGAATGCTACTTTCCCCGTCCGATCTTTTTATATTTCTTTTTACATAAAGTATCTTACTACGAAATGTGCCAATTAATTACGTGAATGTCTCTAAAATGAGCATTATCAAGTATAACTCCTTAGCCGTAAGTTTTGTATTATTATTTATTTTTTCGCACATCTGCATTTTCAGTTTGAGATAACGCGACCTCAGCTTGATACAGATCCCAACCCAATATATACAGTAAGTGTATATCATAAAGGAGTCAATAATGTTGACAAAGCCTATTTCCATTTAAAATCAAACTATTTCGACACGACAATATTCACTTTATAAACTAGTTTCTGTTTCTTTAATATGACTTGTGCGGTTTGAAATGGATTGAATTGAACTGGTTTTATAGTCGCACCAACAGCTAAGGTCATACGCGACTTAAAAGTTGCCATTGGTGGAGGAAAAACTCTTCCGGGTAATGTTCGTGCATAAGCAAGCACCTGGGTAGAACCACCGACGTTCCGCTAGTCAGCTGGATAGGTTTGAAAAGAAATCGATGCGGAGTATTAAATTAAATTTAAATGAAAATCACGAATGTAAAACATTTAAATTCTGTCCATACTTATGTTGATTGAATCAAAATGTACATACACTTTAGATTACGGGTTCGAATCCCTCTGGGAGGTCTTCTTGTAAGTGCGAAAGTGTCGAACATTACGAATGGCGGAAAAAGGGAAAACGTGGGTGGACAGCCTCCACCACGAAATAAATCGACCGTCATATATAGTCTAAATTGTAAGGAAAACGGCGTAACGCACCATTACACCAACAAGCTAAATAATCTAAATCTAAATAAATATATGGCTATCCTTTGTACATGAACTATATATGCAATACCTTTTTACATTTCAGAAACAGTAGTAGAACTTTACTGAGCAGGTAGACACAGAATGGAGATACTGCAAGGAATAAAACAAATGAGATTCGATTGCCTTGAACAACAATATACATGTACTTTGAAAACAACGCTTTCAACCGTCTACTTATTTTGAATTGTTTAAGGTTTCTATATAATCTAAAGTACACAGAAAATATTTATTTGCCTCTTGTACTTTATTTTGCATCTGTCGCCTACGTGATTTTGTTAACCACAACAAAGAATAAACACGCAGCAAGATGCTGGGTACACTAAGGTTTAATAAAACAGTGTGAAGCATTATTAATGTATAGCTTACTAGGTTATTTAATAACCGTTACGCATTGACTACTCAGATATTGCATTGCATTGATTCATATTGATTCTTATTTAATTCAATTAATATATATGCAATTATTTTTTACAATTTTGAGACGTATTACATTGAACGAAGTCTGTTTACAGTGCATAGTTATTCAGGAAGAAACATTACATATTGTGTTTATAATATTACTATCATATGATCAGTGTGTGTGTTTAAACAATAAAACTCTGCACATGTGTTAATGTTAAGAGAACACGACAAGAAACATGAGTTTTTACTGCACCTGTGTTTATGTTACGAGAGTGCTATACGACAAGAACCATGGGTTCATAAACATTTAAATATTTATTGTAATACTCAGTTGAGACGGGTTACTGAGAAGGTATTACATTTCCTATCAATATGTTTGACGTCATGTCCGTTAACCGTCAAAATAATATTTAAATATAAAAAAAGTAAACATCAGAAAAGATGCAAAACAAAGATTGCGTTATTCTAAAGCGAAGTCGCGTCCAAGCAACACATTTAAATTGTTAAAAAATTGATAAATAAAGGATATGTGTTGTTCGGAATGAATTACAAATTTGATTTCATCGAGAAGTGAGCACACTTTATACTTTCACGAATGAATATATGAGAGTTTGATCATTTCGAGACGAAACAAATAATCTGTTATTCACGACACAAATTTTTTTTATTTTATTTCATGTTTTTTGGCGACATCATAGCTTTAGTATTGTGAAGTTGCTTTTTTCAACTCACCATCACTTCTAAAATATTTGACTGATTTCAATTAACTACGGCTAATCTTTTTAGTTAATTTATTTGGTTGTTTTCTAAAACAAAGAACATTTCTACTGTTCTTTACTTACATTACTGTAAATATCAACAATTTCGACTAAAATACTTGACCGAGTTTCAAAAACGTTAGCTCATTTTAATTAGATAAAACTCATTTACAAGTTAAAGATATAACCATTACTGTTATTTGCTCAAAGAGGTTGTTTTGTGCATTAAAAAAAGTAGTTCCGGCAGTAAAAATAAAAATAAAAATATTTTTCACAGTATTGAATAACACATTTATTTTACTGCCATAAAGCAATATTCCATTATTCAAAAAATTAAAGCTGAATATTTTCTTCGTTTGATATTTAGAGAATGACATTTAACGTCGGTTGTGAGAAATTTTATTATTTTCAATATCTCTAAAAGTTGTGTATTATATGCATTAACATCCATTAATATAAGAAATAGTATATTTTCAGCGGGTGTATATTGCGCGAGAGATGAAAACTTGGTATTTGGGACTTGAAAAACATCGAAAAACCCTTAGTATCGATGATCTTCAAGTCCCACCTAACAGGTATTGATCTGGTCCAATTTAAACCCTCTGAAAATATATTAGTTCAACAAAAACATATATATATTAAGCCAAAGCAATAAAAGTCTTTGTTTGACGTCAACCATTTTCTGAAACTAAAAAGGGTACGGTTATGCAAGACCCATGCATTCACATGCTTAAGTTTATGTTTGCGTTCTTAATGATTATTTGGAAGAAATCTGCTGGCATTGTGTACTTGCAAACGTAATTGTCTCAAAACCTTGGAAAAGTATTTCCCAGACATAAATAAATCATATGGCTTTTTGCCTATTGTATAGAAATCGTATATTTGGGTATGGTTTAACTTCATATCTTTCTCATACATTGTATATTGATGCGACCATTTCTTGTCTCATTCAGTGTAAAATAAGCTGCCATGACAGAGGAAGCACAGACAAGTTAAATGTTTGCCCTTAAGAACATATTAAAAACGACGTCAAGTCGACGATATAATTTTTATATAGTTTTTATTTACCTTTTCTGTAAACACATCGGACTATTATACGGCGGTTGATGTCAAACAAAGTCTTTATTTAGTATGACCATTATTACGTGCCAGACTAAATATTGTTTGATTTTAATAAGATTTATAACTGTTGACCTTTTTATTTTATTGTTATGATTTTATTTGAGCTTCCTCGTTTGGTTCCCAGGCAAAAAAGGACACACTGCTTTTCCAGGCAGAGGGGTAAAATTCCCCCACACATGAACTCAAGTTCATTTGTCATTTTTTGTTGTGTTCATAATAGATCTTCGTCATCGTCCTTGTATGGTTAAAGGTGTTACTTTAGTGGTGGCAGAAATCAATAATCGTAGCTCCAACGACAAATGAAGTGTTTACAACATACTTTGAAGCAACTATGCAGGTCAGCTAGTGAGAATGTTCTATGTCCATTTTGCATGTTTTTATCTCGATGTAAGTGGAGGGTGGGCCTGGAATGACTATTCCCGTCAGTGGCGTAGCTGGACTACAAACGATGGTCAACCCCCATGTTGGGTCTGGAGTCGTGCTCCCACCACCCCAGAAAAAATATTTTAAGAATGCATTTGGTGAGCTCTAGTGTATTTTCTGAGCATTTATAATGGTAATTATTTTTGTGGAAAAAATATGTGTTGTGGCTTAAACGCAGCTACTAACTGCCTGTTTGAGTCATATTACATGTTTATGTTAGTGCGCCGTAAAACCCCAATTAAACTCTATTTGAGATTTCCTAGTGTGACAACCATTTTCACGAATATTATTGCATGTATTCGTGCAAATGGTGGTCACACTCGTTATTAACGATAATTAATGCAGGTGACAAATTCTGAATTAAGCTCGATGTCCTAAACGTTACATAACGAGAGTCTGATATTTTGTGATTTTTGATTTTGACCCCTACCGACTTCGCCAGGGTATCAATCTAAAAGTTCTCGTGCTAGCCAGATTTAGTGAATTGATATCGATCCACAAATGAATAAACGTTATGTTTGATTATGATTTATAACTGTAACCCTTTTGCATTTCTGGAAATCTTTACTTAAACAGAGAGGGACGTTTCTATTTTTGCTCAGTATAGCTAATCATCTGACAGTAGTTCGACTTGCATGCTCGAAAGGTTAATGCAAGTTTTTATAGTCACGATGTGTCTTAAAGGAATAAGATACTCGACATGTCGATATGTGTTATATTAATATATCAAACGGAAGCTTATTAAATATATTTTTGTATTTGGTTTTGTTTATAGTCTTTGAGTCAGTTCTGGGGATGGCGGTTTTGTCCAGTGTTAGTTCTGGGGATGGCGGTTGTGTCCAGTGTTAGTTCTGGCGTTGGCGGTTTTGTCCAGTGTTGGAAAACTGTCAGTGGACTGATGTTTATTTAGAGTTGTTTACGTATTCAAAACTGAAAAGGCGCGTACACATTTTGTAAACATTGTCCATTCAATACCAGCCTGGAATTCACCAACCATTCTTCAAACTATTCTTAGACTTGAGCTCAAGTACTGAAAGTTCCATGGATAAACAATCGTAAGAAGTTTCTATTTATTAATATGCGTACTAATTATACATAGCAGCTTGTTATGAACGTTTTATCTGTATACTTACAGTAATATCTGTGATTGAAATTTGCATATTTGAGCTTAAGTCTAAGAATATTCTCAAGAATGGTTGTTGAATTCAAGACCTGGTCTAAATTATCAGTCTAAGTGGACTCTTGCATAGACTCTTGCAACTATAAGATTATGTTGAAGTATCTCTTTATCATTTTTTTGTTTAAAAAAAATGGAATGTCTTTATTGGCTTGAAGGCAAAATGATCATTTTTGTAAAAAGTAAAAAACAACTTTTAAATCCTTGCGACCCAAAAGAAACCACCACTATGACAGCTATGTCGTATGATCAATTTCAGTTGGACAAACTTCGGCTTAAGCTTCACAGTTCCTAAAATACATGTCAGATGTTAACGAAAACAAATATGGTGTATCAAGCTAATGTTGCTAGGCTGGGATGATATGTTTTTCTTTTTTTGAATATATACACGTTGTTTTCGGGCGCTTTAAATGTAGGAAGTGGCTATCGCTTCAGTAATGACGAAATGTTGTCAATGTCGCTGCACGTGGAATATGGGTATATACAAGGAACATTTTATACAGGAAAATGGTCAGTCATAACAAACTCGATTGAACGAAAACATGCAATACACATAATCAATACGACTTCAAATACGCAACATTCAAAGGCATAGATAAAACTAAAAGCCCAAAGTGTATGTTACTGCATGCGAAATAACACACACACATACAAACGAACATATAAAGCGAGTACCTTATATTTAAAATCATAATCCGCATAAATCCAAGTAATATATTGGATCAGCACATGTATGTATGACATTTAAACAGCGACATAAGCGACATCATAAACAGGGTAAATATTAGGGAACAACTATTAAATATAGATATAAAAATCGAACCGGAAAAGTAGCATTCAAGGACGACATTCAACCACAAACACACACGAAAACAAAGAAGAAATTTAAAGTTGAATAAAAGGCCAAATAAGACATCACAATCACAAAAGGGTCGACAATAGGTCGACAATAGGGCTACCGCATTGGAACGGTCAGTGGCAAAAAAGGCCACTGGGGGTTTAAACCAGGTTCTAGGGTGCATCAACCCTCAGACTTACCCTACTGTCAACACAATAAAACGGGACAATGTAAATAAAGAAATCCTCGCCATGAACTATTCTTTACCCAAAAGGAAGCATTAATAGGCAATATAAGAAAAACACAAAGATGCTCGTGTATATATAAATACAAAAAAAAACAATAGCCTAGAAAGCCACAAAGAAAGTACTCAATGACTTGGCAGAAGACAGAACAAGAGAATAAACCATTGAGGGCACATGTTAAATGCGTTTCTCCGGCGAGTACATGTTTACTTCAGATCAATGTATTACCATTAAGGCTACATACACGTGAGCAAATAAATGTTAATGTTTGCAGATGATGCACTCTGAATAACGCTTACATCAATAACATTTATATTTATAAAAGAAAATGGTGGGGGTGTTATAATTTGGACTTGGGTGGATTATTGAAATGTCATGGGATTTATATAAAGCGGATCTATTTTTAAAAAATGTCTATATTATGTTAGTACAGTGTCCTCATGTTTGAGAAATTGCAGCTATGGTGCATGATTGTATCGTGTTATACTAGGCGAAGTAGTCGAACTGAGCGATGGTACAATCGTACACTTCTTTATATAGCGCGTTCAGGTCAGTTCATGTTTTCAAATCAGCAGATTAGCCACTCCAAAATCGTGTCAATAAAGTCAGGTATGGACCGCAAAAATGAAACCACAACTCGACACCCTACACTCATGCACGGCTGGTAGTCAGGGTATATGCAAAAGTGCCTCATCACCACTTCCGAGGTAGTTCCAACGCCAAAAATAAAGATAAACCAGGTGGTATGCTTTGTTATTTCTTTGTTGACTTTTTTTATTAGCTTTGATATGACAAATCCGGGAATTCAGGTCCGTGTGGTTACATGTATGTTTAAGCTTCGCACACGGCCAAAACGAATTCTCGAAATATGCCTTATCTGACGCCAGGGACGTTTAGTCCGTTCGAACGTTGCTGTTTTTCATCAACTTGATCGTCGTCACCGAGATTTTCTCCATTATTTTGCCTATTTACGCTACATATCGACATGAACATATCAACCAGTTCGTGTCCATATATTGCCTGTTGACAAAATAATAACACGGAGAACGTTTCAGGGGGAGGAATACGCGATTTTGTAACGGCTCCAATGCCAGAGATAGTTCCAATGCTATATAGATAACCCACTGACAACTTATGAGGATGTCATTTCTTACCATTGCGTACGACATTGCTCTTGGTTCAAACACAATTTACATTCCGAAACTATTGTTTGCATCAACTTTCTATCCGTTTTCTTTCTATGTTGTACCTAGTTGCAAAT
Organism: Cyrtodaria siliqua; assembly: GCA_037043455.1. Lineage (NCBI taxonomy): Eukaryota > Metazoa > Mollusca > Bivalvia > Adapedonta > Hiatellidae > Cyrtodaria > Cyrtodaria siliqua. The sequence continues at coordinate 160,063 of JAWPHD010003217.1, forward strand.
TAATCGGTAGAAATTATAAGTAAGAAGATTGGTAACTATTTCTTTTGGAGACACGCATATTCTTACTAAATGCAAAGTCTTTGGTCCAATCCCTTCAGTATATTTTCTGCAACCCCATAATTTATACAATTAATAACACGAAATACTGTTAGACAAACAAATGTTTGAGAAAATGCTGTTATTCAACTTTGTATTGGATGTTAACGGCCGTCTAATACAGCTGTTTTATGTAGTTAACATATTAAAACATAGATGCATTTTTTTTCATTATGTGTGCTTGTATTCGCTAAAAAAGTAAAGAACTATCAACACGTATTACGTGTAGCTATAGTGTGTATTTGTACTTTGTTCTTCCTAAATTAGTTAATAGAAATGATTTATATAGCTCTACACTAGCTACTATTCCATTCTTACACGACCTGCGTGTGTTTGTGGTATACTGTCGTCCTTGAATGCTACTTTCCCTGTTCGATATTTTATACATGTATGTATATTTCATATACACAAAGAAGGGAGACAACTGTATGAAATACGGCTGTTCCATTAATTCTCCGCGTATATTTCATCCGTTGGAAGCGCCACGTTACACGACGAACTCAACAGTCAACAGTAATTTTGATGAAATGTTAATTACAACAGACTTGCCATGCTCCCAAACCTTACATCCCCCATATAAACCCATCTGTTGCATCAGTACATTATTAAGCATCTTGAACAAGATGAGAACGTTTGACGTCATACAGCGCAAGCTATACGCATAATTGTTTGTCACGTGACTTCTAGTGTATTTAAACGTACTGTACCGCGCAGTTCTTTGCATACGGGGGCGCCCAATGGAACAGCCTGTAACCCTTTTGTGTTTGTGATGTTGTTTGTATTTATTATTACTTTTGCCTTCTTGTTTGTCTGTTTGCGTGTTTGTTTCTGTGTTTTGTGGTTGAATGTCCTCCTTGAATGCTACTTTCCCTGTCCGATCTTTTTATATTTCTTCATAGCAGCCTCATTACCTTGACCTCCCAGATAATATATAGTGCCCTCACAATAGCGTAAACAATGGGGTTATTGTGTTAAAATCGAAATAATAAATACGTACCTGTATTTTATCGGTGAATAAAACAACAAACTCGTGATTTAATTACTACGCATCCAAACTCCCAACTGTATTTTATTCACCGATAAAATACAGGTACGTTTTTATTATTTCTTAAATAAAATACTAATTTCCATAGACAAACACTGTTATAGAGCCTTCAGTACATATACCTGGGCTATCCAGTCATGAATCATGTTAGTAGTAAATGAGCAAGTTTGCCATGATTTTGCTTCTCACACAGTTTCCAACTGAATTGTTTTAAAAATTTGCAAATTTATTCAGTATCATGTTTGCAACAGTATATTAGCTCATCAACCTCATTAACAGCGCTTTGTTCTCAATTCAGTTGGAAACTGTGGGAGAAGCAACATGCAGATGGAATGTACGTATTTAGGGTCAGATGGAATGTACGTGCTTATGGTCAGATGGAATGTACGTACTTACGGTCTGCTGAAATGTACGTACTTAGGGTCAGATGGAATGTACGTACTAAGGGTCAGATGGAATATACGTACTTAGGGACAGATGAAATGTACGTACTTAGGGTCAGCTGGAATGTACGTACTTAGGGACAGATGGAAAGTACGTGCTTACGGATGGGAAGGACAAGACTTACTATATATCCCACCCCACAGATCATAGAACAGAGGTAGAGGTTCAAGGGACTCAAAATGCTCACATTGGGTTACGCGTAATACCGATAAGGAACAGGACGGCAAATACAATATCTATTCAGTCAGCGCCATTCAAATCTATATTCACATTTAGAGATTCGTTCTGTATATACTCGTATATAGTCGAGAGAAAAAAATCGCATTGACTGATGCAAACGAGTTTCAACTCGTATTAGTTTTCAGAAGATACTTTATAAACATATTTTTATAAAAAAAACGCGAGAGTCTAAGTACTCAGAAATGTAATAATAAACTTTCTCATGCGTGTTTTTAGATCACCTGAGCCGAAGGCTCAACGTGAGCTATTGGGATCACTCTTCGTCCGTCGTCTGTCGTCGTCCGTCGTCCGTCGTCGTTAACTTTTCTTCAAACGACTTCTCCTCAGAAACCGCCTGTCAAATTTGAACGAACTTCACGTGGATGATCCTTAGTTGAATGCTATTTAGATTTGTTAAAGTTAGGTCAGCGCGACATCCCAGATGGCTGCCATTACCATATATAGTCGAAACCTTAAAGAATCTCAAGAATTGCTGGACAGATTTCAACAGTTTTTCTTTTAAAATGATCGCCAACGCCTAGACTATCAAGTTTGTTCAAATAAGTCCCCGGATCAAAAATGGCCGTGCCCCGGGTGTCCAAAATTTGTATATTGAGATTTTGCATGTTATTCATATAGACATATAGGCAAAAACTTTAAAAAATCTTTTTCTCGGAAACCACAAGGCACAGAGCTCTCATGTATTACACGTAGCATCAGCTTATGGTCCTCTACTAAGTTTGTTAAAATGGTGATCCTGGGGTCAAATTTGTCTCCGCCACGGTGGTCACAGTTTTACATAGACTTATATAGGATTATTTTTTTTAAATCTTCTTCTCGGAAACTGCAAGAGCCAGAGGTTTGATATTTTGCATTTACTATAAGCTTATGGTCCTGTACCAAGTTTGCTCAAATGGTAACCCTCGGGTCACATTTGGCCCCGCCCCAAGGGTCACATGTTTTACATAGACATGTATAGGGAAAAACTTTAAAAAAAAATCTTCTCTGAAACTGCAAGAGCCAGAGGTTTAATAATTTGCATTTGCTATAAGCTCGCGGTCCTCTATCAATTTTTTTAAATGGTGACCATGGGGTCACATTTGGCTCCGCCCTGGGGTCACAGTTTTACATAGGCTTGTATAGGGAAAATCTGAAAAAAATCTTCTTCTCTGGAACTGCAAGAGCCAGAGGTTTAATATTTTGCATTTGCTATAAGCTTATTGTCCTCCACCAAGTTTGTTCAAATGGTGATCCTGGGGTAAAATTTGACCCCACCCGTGGGTCACAGTTTTACATAGACTTATATAGGAAACACATGAAAGTCTTCTTCTCTGGAACTACAAGAGCCAGAGGTTTAATATTTTGCATTTACTATACTCTTATGGTCCTTTACCAAGTTTGTTCAAATGGTGACCCTGGGGTCACATTTGGCTCCGCCCCAGGGGTCACGTTTTACATAGACTTGTAATAGGGAAAAATTTAACAAATCTTCTTCTCTGAAGATACTTTATTTAGAAATGATGTCTCGTGTGCCATTTTTTGATAAATGGACAATTCTATGGACAAATTTATTTAACATAAAAAACAAAACATCTTAGAGTAAAATTGCACTAAACTTTTCGAATATAAAGGGCAGTATTTCTGCCAAATACATATTGTTTCTGATATTATGTTCACATCAATAGTGTTGCATTAATGTCATCTATTATATCATTGACAATGTTCATGCCTATAATATGCATTTGGATGAAAATTTCAATTAATCATACCCCATCCATTTTGGATATTTTTCAAAGATGGCTGACCAATAGTCCTTAATTAAAAAACAACAACACATTAACCAAGTTACACCTACAGCGTTAAAGACCGCCATGGTTGTTTACACGGAGTAGACGCTGCACATGTCCGTGTTTTAGCGTTAATTACACCCAGCAGTATAACGTATATAATTGAAAAACACATAGTTATTTAGTTTCTGCATAGACATATGGTTTCGATCACCCAGAAGTTCGCACCATTTATTTATCGATATTTCATTGATATATTTGTAACTGCAATATGTTTTTTTTAGAAAAACTATTTATTTTCATCTCAAATATTTTTATCTTCAATATATTAAGACAGACAATATATTTTTTATAAAGCGAATATATTGTTCAGTATAACATATATATGTTTGCGTCTACAATATATAAAAAGGGGAAAACATGTTTTCAGAGTAACGTATATATTTGCGTCTACAATATATATTTACAAACAGAATATATTTTTCAATATATATTTGTAGGAGTAACATATATATATTTGTATGATATATATTTTTGGACACAATATATATATTTCGGAGTAACGTATATATTTGTCTGTATCATATATACTTTTGTTTTCAATATTTCTGAGTAACGTATATCTTGTCTGTATCATATATATTTTTGTATTCAATATATATATTTTACACACAACGTATATATTTATTTTAAAACATATAGTCACGTATGGCGCCTCATATACACCTAGTAACACATTTATTGATTAATTTATGAATATTAGGGGGTTTGTTTTATTTTATTTTATTGTGTTTAAGTGTAACGATTAAACAACAATAACATTACTATTATCTAAATCGTATTTTATTTGCATCTGTCAGCACAATTGATAACAAACGCTACATACTTGATGGGAAGTTAACGGAAGCAAATAGTTCACACCAACGTTGATTGGATATTGATAATCGATTAGGACTTTGCCAATTTGTTTTTATATGCGCGCATTGTTTTGATAATTAACAATTGTTAGCATGTGATAGCTTCTGATTTGATTACTATGATAACTGCGTACAGACATTAATAAATAAGTGCCAGTCGAAATACCAATATTGTGTTAATATGTCTTAACTAGTGATGGACTGTTGATAGGAGACACGCAAATTCAGTTTATTCAAACGGTTTCTAATAAATACTGATAAAGGTGATCCTTTTGGAGCAACAAACACAATTAAGATAATAAAGCAGCAGACTCGGTTTTATTGAGTCTGTTCATGAGCAATAATGAACGAAGCAACACCTCTCATTCCCCCTAGCACCGGCTTAAGCGGTATTCTACTTCAAAGCCATCTATATTGGGCTCGTTGGTCCCAAAGGACCAGTACAAATAACACTACTGATTCGTAGCACAGGGATACTTTTTACAGCCGCCACACTGCATTAAACGAACGCTAGTGTTAATGTTAATAAATACTGATAAAGGTGATCCTTTGGGAGCAAAAACACAATTAAGAGAATAAAGCAGCAGACTCGTTTTTATTGAGTTTGTTCATGGGAAGTAATGAACGAAGCAACACCTCTCACGCCCCCTAGCACCGGATTAAGCGGTATTCTACTTCAAATCTAAGTTTTTTTCCAAATGTACGGGGCATCAAACATAACTGGTAAGTGTAGTTTTAACAGTTAAATAAAGAAATCAATGAAATAAAAAGGTGTCCGCACAACAATTAACAAAACATAATAGAAATACACAACAAAAGTTTACCTGTTAAAATACTAGTCACAGTTCCTAACAACCTGCCTATGAATATGTCAATAATATTCTCACTATTTTGTGTATTTCTCGTATTTCTCGATAAACTGTTGTATTTCATCTCACATTGCAATAATTCGTCTGCTTGAAATCAATTCGATTTGTTTTCTCAGAAATAAATTATAAAAATTATAGAACTGGGTTCTTAGTATTTTTTAAGTATGAATCATGTTAGCACATTCAATTAAATACAGAGATTATTACAACAAAAAGGTAAACTATACTCACCAAGAAGAAAGTACCTCGTTATTTTGCTGGTATTCCCATAGGCCGGTTTTTGAGGGCGTAGGACAGCTAGAACAGCGCTTTAATTAAACGATGTTCGATGTTTTTAAGCACACTTCACTGAGAACTAAATACGCCTTTAAACAGTTTCAAATTTTTCCAAGCAATATTATTTTATGGATGCTATGGAATCCTAAAAGGGAGGTAATTTGATGATTTTGGTAATTAAAAGCTGCTACCTATACAATCGGTGTTGTGTTTTTCTGTGATTTGTTTTCAAAAGCAACGTATAGAGAATATAGTCTTGGACAAATTGGGGTAATGTTTTTTAGATTTTATGGGGTTTTCCCCAAAAATGCATGGTTTAAGCAAAAGGGGGATAACTCCCTTGAACTTTTAAAAAAAAAATTGTTTGGACTATTTGTGGTTGTAGGTCTAATTATTCTATATACCTCATTTATTATTTCCTGTTTTGATATCAATATAATAATGGAAAGAAAAATGGTTATGTTTTATTTTTGCTCAGTATATGTTATCACATATTTAATATGAATGTAATGTATACATTTAAAAATGTAACTTAGCATGACTGTTTAGTTAACGTTACTCTATACTACGAATGTAATCATGTTTATTCCTCCAATTGAATAAAGCTGACAGATGTGTTCATAGATGTAGTATTCAACCCAATGTATACAAAAATTAACCTAACGGTATAATTCAAAATTACCTTGATTAATAATACTATTAGTAACGAGAGCGCGTCGATGTAGAGTCATCGCATGTCCCCGCACATATTAATTAATGGCTTTTTGTTTATGTTAGTGCACTCCTCTTGCAATGTGATTCAGTTTGATATAATACATGACCCCATTTGGGAAAATGACTATTGACAGCTGTTACTCCACCATGTCCAGCCACCAGTCTATGACCCATGGGGCCCGCGCAAAACCACGTTACATATATATTGAGACAATACCAATGCATACGCAATTTCACACTTACGCCCTTGCACATCTACACATAATAATATTCCAATTATATACAAAAACATCAAGTTTGTACCCCTCAAAACAGAGACGCGGATTTAAACAAACATCAGATATAGACTATGTTCTATAGTCTGACCCCTCTACACCTTTCAAGATAACCCTCGGGCAATTGTTTTGCGTCAGCGCAATCCTCTTGCAATGGCATTCAATTTGATATGCACCTTGACCTTATTTGGGGAACCTAAGCACAAACTCGTCATGTGTGTGTTGACCCTTTAGGCAACGATAATACCTACAAAAGGTCACACTCCTACAGTTAAGCAGTAGTAGGAGTACACATGTAATACCACTCAAACAAACATTAGCTAAGTTTTACATTTTGATCCATCTAGAACATATTTACGGCAGTACACTCCTCTTACAAAGGAATTCATTTAGATTTACAACGTGACCCTAATTTTTGGAAAAAAAGCAAATAAATGTTTCGCTCATGCCTACCTCCACAAAGTCCAGCCCTAGGGCATGACCCGGGAGTCCCACGCAAAAAACGCGTTACACATTTATTGACCCTTGAGGCAACGATTATATACAAAAGTTTACACTCCTACAGTTAAGCAGGTTATTGTTTTTTTATGTAAAATTACTCCAATGCCCTAGTTTCTACCGGGGTAAATTACGAACATGTAAATACAATCTTTCATATCTACACATATATTCCAATAATATAGAATGTTTCAACTTCGAACGAGAAAATAGTTCCAATTACGCACGGATGGAAGGACGGGAACAAATGCTAGGATACTTAATAAGAATAAACATACTACTAAAGCATAAGCGTATATCTCCTGCTTGCAACTGTTTATCACACTAGGGTACTTTTACGACGTATAAAAATGTATAGGACTATTGGTCTGCCATTTTCAATAAAATATCCAAAATGGATGGGGTCAAATTGAAATGTTCAACCAAATACATACTTTAGGTATGAGCAATGTCAAACATATAGTGCATGACAGTAATTCAACACTATTAATGGGAGCATAATATCAAAACGAATACTTATATGGCAGAATGTGTGCTCTTAATTGCCGAAAAGATTGGTAAAAGTTTATTCGGAGTTATTTTGATTTTACGTGAAATAATCTGGTCCATAGAATAGTCAGTTGATCCATCTAGAGCAAACGGGACATCATTTCTAAATACAATAAGCCATGGCATCACATCATCATTTCAAAGAACATCATTGTGAAAAAAAGGAGATATTCTTTCACTGATGTTTGGTTTCAAAATAATCCCCATGCTATAGTATGGTGACATTAACGGACTTCCTGTCGAAATATTATAAATGGAAACTACATTTGTGGATGTGGAAAACACAGCAACGTTGCAAAAAAAAAATAATTGATCATTTGGGATGTCTGTATTCGAACAAAAACGGTCCAAATCAAATTCTAATATATAAATCCGATCAAATCAACTTCATTCAAATGTTTCACCAAACCACATGTTTCAGTTTACAATGTAAGTTTCATAAGTATGTGTTTTGAACATTTAGCAATGGTTTTAGCTTTTGTTCTCCTTTCATTTATGTTTTGAATACTATATATATATTAAATTGAAAGTATTTGATATCTTCAAGGTGAAAATCCGTGTGGTTGTCGGGGTAGAATACAACACTGCAATCTCACAAACACACTGTCACATGCAGAGGGATAGAACCCTCCCCACTCCGTACACCACCCACACCCGCATTCATATTTATTTTGTCATTTTTTTATCATGCTCATTCAAGGTCTTTATCATGACACCGCGTATGCAAACGTGGAAACGTGGCTCCATCGTAAAAGGGTGTCTACTATAGCATTGTCAGCAATATTGCATATCTGATGCAATATTGCAATATCCATTCTGATGTGCTCATGTCTATCGCGTAAGTGGTGCACACTATTTTTTTTCCAAAACCTTATTGAACATGAATTCTATTGAATTTGAAATTCTAATGAAGAAAATGAAATGGTTATTTCATCCACGGATAATGATTCTATAGCAAATAATCTGCCGCGAAAACAGATTAGAAGTAACTAATGAAATTCAGACGACAAACCACATGCGTGACAAATCGTAAACAATCGTTACTATTCGGTTATTTCCGTGAAATGACATTTGTTCACCCTTTATTTCACGCGTGTGATAAAGTTTTATTGCCCGGCAACGAAATCCTGATTGATATAACTAGTTATGTCATTGTCGTATCGTATATTCAAAAACAACGTATTTATAGGGAAGTATATGATAAAAGGATTTAGTATATACCTATAAATAATATATACATAGTACCTTCATTTTCTTACAGTGGAATACAATAACCTGTATCACACTACAGGTTATCACTATGCTACTAAAAATAGAATTCGTATCACTATCTTACTAAGAATAGAACAGCGGTTTTTCCAATGATTCAAGCAAGTTTTACGCCACTATGCGCTAGAACAAGACGACGTTACGTCATACAAACAAAACAAGCAGGTCAGACCAATGAACACCAACACCTTATTTCCCGCTGCACTTTATCGAGAAATAATATGCTTTATTGAATATGTATGCAATATCAATGCAACTATTTCTATGTTAATGATGTGTAAGAAGTATATAATAAAAGGATCATTACTAAAGCTCCGCCTCTAGTGTGATCCTTGATCTGGCTCGAGGTGATACAATCTTCCAGAACACGTTACTCTAGTAATAATCCTATTATATAGAACCTAAATATGCGACACCACAACATAAAGGGTTGATAACAGAGGTACCACTTTGGAGCGGTCTGTGATAAAAAGGCCGCTAGGGGGTTTAAACCAGGTTCAATGATGCAGCAGACCTCGCTCTTACCCTATTGTCATCGCAAATAAACGGGACGGTGTAAATATGAAAGTCTCAGCCCGACTATATCCTCTGACAATATATATATATATAGACATATATATATATATATATATATAATCGTACTCAAATCAGATCGTATTATTTTGATCAAATCGTACTCATAAATATAATGAGAGCGATTTGACATGCAATAAGTACGATTCGACAGAAACGTGAGAGTGAATTGACCAAAGAAGTATGATTTGACACTAGTACGGTTTGACTTAAGTACGATTTGACCAGGAGACATACATCTTAAGCACTATTCTGTAAAAACAAGTTGTTTACTGCATATCTGTCTCAGAAGTGAGCTATACACGTTGGTTATAAGATAAGCTTTCACGTCATGCATAAACATAGCGAAACAGATTCAGATTTGACAATATGTGGAGTATGTTTATAACATCAAATAGGCTAAACAAACGACAACAAAATGTCATGTCCCAAATCTGTCTTCATTATGACTTATTTTAAATATTTGATTGAATAAAGTATTAAAAGCACCTATTTTTCCATTTGTGGTTGAGCTTTAGTTTTTCATGCTTATAACATATATGAATTGCATCACAATGTAGTCATCCTTCCCAAACAAAACTCCGTTTACTAGTCCTTTCTTTTCAAGAAACGTAGTGTGCTCATTACAAAATAAAAAAAAATCCAAGGGAGGAGAAAACATGAAGGAAAAATTATATTTCTTATTAACTGTAAGATAACGACATTATCTCTGTATTTCATATCACAAACGTATCGCAAGCCTAAAGTAAAGGGCCGACGCGACTATACAGATAAGTATTCATGTAAGCAAACAGTCGACAATAATCTGCACTGTCGTAAAGCAATCATTACCCTCACATTTTGTTAATATAATTTATGCTGGCGGGGATTCTTTTATTGACACTATTCCCTTTTATTGGAATGGCAATAGATTAAGGATAAGGTTTAAACCCCAGCGGCCTGTTTTTGCCACTGTTCGTTCCAAAGCGGTAGCCCTATTGTCAACCCTTTTCTGTTTGTGATGTCATACTTTGCCTTTTATTCAAATTTGTAGCTGTTGTTTGTTTCTGTGCGTGTTTGTGGTTGACTGTGGTCCTTGCATGCTACATTTCCTGTTAGACTTTTATATTCACTTTTTGGCAGCCTGGAACCTGCTTTAAACCCCAGCGGCCTTTCTTCCATCGACCGTTTCAATGCGGTATTGTCAGCTCACTTGTGTTTGTGGTGTCATATGCTTCTTATAGACATGCTGTTTGTATCAATGTGTGTTTGTGGTCAAGTTGACTGGTAGTGTGTTCTGTGAAAACTACATTCCTTGTTCGACTTTTATACCTACTTTTATATACCATTTGTGAATAAAATATGTCTAAACTAACACAAAATCTCTTGACTTACATACATTGTTTTTCCCCTCTTATTCTGTCATAGATTTTAATATATTATTGGTGCAATATAATCAACAATTAGTAAAATGCAAAAACAATTTATTTCATACTATTAATAGTAATGACTGAACAAATGCAAGATAAAGAACGACGCCGCGATACTTTAAAACATATTAGGATTGCCGTGTGTCCCTTTAACTGCTACCGCAACATTTCATAACGTCATGCATGTTGATTTAGTTTTACTGTATCCGAAAACGCGATCACTGTCGTTTTGTAGTGTCCTTTAAAGAGGACATACTGTTCTTATACCTTTGAAAAGAAGAAATGCCATATCATTAGTTCGTTTCTATTTGTCGCGACTTAGCTTATCATTTATGCATGCAGTCTTAAGGACCTATTTCGCAATGTTAAATGATCAGCGAACAAGGTGCTCAAGTACTGCAGAGTAATACCCTAACAGGGCTTTTTTTTAGAAACAGTGACCTTGATCACAATTGCAACCACAAACATCTCTTTATATCAGCCATCACACACCAAGTTTCAGGCCAATATCTCATTCCTATGTAAAGTTAATGAGTAGAAAATGTTGTTCTATTTTTAGTTACAATGAACTTGACCTTGAACCCAGTGACCACAAATGCAATCCCATTCATTTTCAAATAAGCTACCTACCCATAAAGTGTCATTAAAATATCTCATTCTTAAGTAAAAATGTTTGAGTGGAAACCATGTTTCTAGTTTTAGTAACAAAGACTTGAGCTTAATACCAGTGACCCCAAATGCAATCCTAAGCTTTCTTTTCATATAAGCTACCTACCCATAAAGTTGCATTCCAATATCTCATTCCTAACTAAAGTTATTGAGCTGAAACCATTTTTCTATTTTTAGTAACAGTGTATTTTATGTAATTGTTTAAGCATTTTTTTTGTAATCAAAGGATCCATACGTTTTGTGTGTTTTTACTATTTATGTTGCCATAGCAACCATTTTTTTTATCAAATCAACAAAATAAAATAACTTGCATAATCCCCTCATGTCAAGTGTGATACAAATATTTTAAATGCTTTTCTCATTATCGCAGGATCCATAATTATGGGATGGATGGACGGAAAGCAAACCTAAAGTCCCCTCCGGTGACACACCGGTAGGGGACTAAAAGTTTTACCGGAGGGGACTAAAAGGCATTGAAAGCTTGCTTATTTACGGCTAACATGCTATATATATATACTGGACCGGTTAGCTCAGCTTGATAAATTGAGGCGCTAGTAAGTTTTTTCTTTGAATAGCATTGTTATATTGAACAGTAACTATTGGACAGCAGTATATAATACTTTGAATTCACTTTTATGAAGAAAAGAACATAAAAACATCCAACTTCTTTAAAATTAGTTGAAATTCATTAGAACAAAAATATAAACCAAACACAACTAATGACAAACCTGCTTTTATGTTTGTATATACTGCCATTATCCAAAAGCTGTATTGGGAATGCTTCATCATCTGATATAAAATAGTATATCTAATAGTGATTTACAGTTTCATATACAAATTCCACCGCCCCAACCCCGCCCGCAAAGCATTGGCGGAATATAAAAGTTCATAAATATTATCAAGTTTTAGGCTATATAGAAGGTCGAATTTTGGTGGTGGAGACATACCACCCACTTTTCTCTGGGTAGAACCAGTACTGCTTAATAACATTTTATTGCAGATATGTTACAATACATCAATTCAACATCATAATATTTTATTCCAACACTTTCTCACAAGTCGAGCTCCCACTGGGATTCAATCCCCCACCGGTGAGAGACGAGAAGGTTTCAAATTCAGCGTCTTTACCATCCCGGCCACGGATTCACTTTTTGAAAGTTGATAGTAAACGGCACTGACAGAGTATTCTTGTTGTCATTCGGCCTTGGGCAATAGTTCACATGATCCTTCCATGTAACTTGGGCAAATAATTTTACTATTGACCGGCAAGCCATTCAATAACTGTTTTATTACATGAGCACCTATAGTTACAGTTCTCTCCATAGTTACAGTTCTCTCCAGTACTGTTTAACTTCCTCATCCGTCAGTGTAACCAACACTTTCTCACAAGTCGAGCCCCCACTGGGATTCAATCCCCCACCGGTGAGAGACGAGAAGGTTTCAAATTCAGCGTCTTTACCATCCCGGCCACGGATTCACTTTTTGAAAGTTGATAGTAAACGGCACTGACAGAGTATACTTGTTGTCATTCGGCCTTGGGCAATAGTTCACATGATCCTTCCATGCAACTTGGGCAAATAATTTTACTATTGACCGGCAAGCCATTCAATAACTGTTTTATTACATGATCTCCTATATATATGTTGTAAGATTGTGTCTAACAAGAGGCCCAAGAGTGCCTGTATTGCTCTACTTGCTTTATGGAGTCTGTGGTTGGGGTTGGGGTGGGGTGGGGTGGGGGGGGTAAATTAGTTGTTGTGGCACTTATGATAAAACCCTTTGCCCTGCCCTGCACTGAGTAAAATGGCCGTCGAGCATATAACTTACTGCAAGTTCCCTAAGTTGTACCCATGTAGAGAGGCCCCTTTAAACAGGAGGAAAAATCCCGTTTTATATATGTTGTGCCTCGAGTCCCTAAATGACCACACCAAATTAGAACCTTTTTTTTTTGCTGGATTACCCCACTAGGGGTACCTAGTGCATGGAGCCAAAATACCAAATATTATTGCGCATCTACACATCCTTAACTAAGAAACACCACACATGAACTTGATATCTCAAAGGGTATAGAAGAAGTTAGAGTCACAACGCAAAAACTATGTAATAGTAAATAATAGTAAGTTCTTTATGCAGGAGGTCACATCCCGTTATATATATGTTTTGCCTCGATTCCATCAATGACCATACCAAACTTTAATCATAACCATTCACATTTGGACAAGATATGCATTTGTTGTAGCTTTTGACCAGATTACCCCTAGGGGGCCCAAGTGGGTGAAGTCAAAATCCGTGACATTAGTGTGCATCTACACACGATACAACAACTTGAAGTCTCAAAGGGTATAGAAGGGGTAAGTGTCATAAAGCCTGAAATAGTAAATTACGGCATGCTCACCAAGTTGTACTCCTGTAGAAGTGTGCCCCTTTACGTAGCAGGACAAACCCCATGTGCATCGAGTCCCTAAATGATCTTACCAGATTAGAATCAAATACATTGACATTTGGACAAGATAAGCAATTTGTTTTCGCTCTATGGAGCCCCCGAGGATGGAGCCAAACTATGAAAACTTATTGCACCTACAAATCCGTAACTAAGAGCTGTAACCAAATATGAGCTGGAACAGAAGGAATTAATGTCACAACAAGCCCAAAACGTGATGTAATAAATTACAGGAAGTTCCCCAAGTTTTACCCCTGAAGAGGGTTAATGCTGGATATCAAAACCAGTGTTATAGATGTTGTGCCTCGAGTCCCTAAATAACCATGATACCAAACTAGAATCGTAACCATTCACATCCGGACAAGATGAGTACTTTTTTTGTGAATTTTGACCCGATTACCTCCCCCAACCCCATCCCCCACCCACCCTTCCTTCCCCCCAAGGGGTTTCAGTGGGCAGAGCCAAAATCTGAGACCTTATTGCGCATTTAGTTATCCTAATTAAGAAATACACCACACATGAACTTGAGGTGAAGGAGTAAGTGTCATAAGGCCAAAACTCTGTAATAGTAAATTACTGCAAGCTCCCAAATTGTACCCCTGTAGAGGGGCCCATATATGCACGCGGACAAAATTCATTTTGTATGTGTTGTGCCTCGAATCCCTCAATGACTATACACAATTAGAATCAAATCCATTCACATTTGGACAATATATGTATTTTCTTCTGATTTTTTACCCAGTTAATCCCAAGGGGACCCCAGTGGGCGGAGGAAAAATCCAAAACCCTGCTGCGCCTCCTTGGGTCATAAAATTAAAAATAAAAAAAATGCCTCCAGTGAGATTTGAACCCACGACCGCAGGTTCTCAATATAGCATATTGCATATTTAAAAACATCAAGGGCCATAAGTCTGGTGTTACTGGTTGGTTCCGGCTGGTTTTCAAACTTGCCGAGCTTTTATTGATATTAACACACAGGCAAAATTGTGTAAAGATTAAATAATAAATGAAGGTGCTAGCGTGTTCACAAGGCAGGAAATGGCATTTTTTCAGCAACGTAAGGGCCATATCTCCGGTGTTACTGATCCCATCTGGTTGGTTATCGAACTTGTCCACGCTTTTATTGATACAAATTTGGTAAAGATAAAGTAATAAATGAAGGTGCTAGAGTGTTCACAAGGCAGAAAAAACAAGGACCATAACGTTGGTGTCACTGATCTGATCTGGCCGATTTTTGACCTTGTCCGAGCTTTTATTGATATTAACAATCTGTGCAAGGTTTGTAAAGATCAAATAATACATGAAGGTGCTAGAGTGTTCACAAGGCAAACTATGGCATTTTTCAGCAAATCAAGGGTCATAACTCCGGTAAAACTAATTCGATCTGGCTGGTTTTCGAACTTGTCCGCGGTTTTATTGACATTAACAATCTGTTTAAGTTTTGGTATAGATCAAATAATAAATGAATGTGCTTGAGTGTTTACCAGGCAGAAAATGGCATTTTTTCAGCAAAGCAAGATCCATATCTCCAGTGTTACTGATCCGATCTGGCTGGTTTTCGAACTTGTCCGCGCTTTGATTTATATTAATACACGGGCAAAGGTGTGTAAAGATTAAATAATAAATGAAGGTGCTTGAGTTTTCACAAGGCAGAAAATGGCATTTTTTCAGCAAAGCAAGGGCCATATCTCCGGTGTTACTGTTCCATCTGGCTGGTTTTCAAACTTGTTCGCTCTTTTATTGATATTAACAATCTATGCACATTTGGTAAAGATAAAGTAATAAATGAAGGTGCTAGACAGTTCACAAGGCAGAAAAACAAGGACCATCGCGTTGGTGTCACTGATTCGATCTGGCTGGTTTTCGACCTTGTCCGAGCTTTCATTGATATTAACAAGCTGTGCAAGTTTGGTAAAGATCAAATAATAAATGAAGGTGCTAGAGTGTTCACAAGGCAAAATATGGCATTTTTCAGCAAATCAATGTCATAACTCCGGTGAAACTAATCTGATCTGGCTGATTTTCGAACTTGTCCGCGCTTTTATTATTCACCAGGCAGAAAATTGCATTTTTCAGAAAAAAGGCCAATACTCTGGTGTTACTGACCCGATCTGGCTGGTTTTCAAACTTTTCCGAGCTTTCATTCATATTAACAATCTGTGAAAGTTTGGTAAAGATCAAATAATAAATGAAGGTGCTGGAGTGTTCACAAGGCTGAAAATGGCATTTTTCAGAAAAACAAGGGCCATAACTCTAGTGTTAACAATTGGATCTGGCTGGTTTTCAATAAAAAAGAGCTTTCAGTGTGACGTCCGTACTCTAAATTCCTCTATCTGATAGTTGTAGTACGGTATAGCCACGCCCCTTTAGTTACCCGAAATTAATCGATTTAATGCTTTGCATTCATCAAAGGAAATGTCACCGACCATGCTACAATTTGGTATATTATACAAACTGTTACGCTAAACGCAGACGCCGCCATAATGTTTTTCCGCTTGGCGTTTTATGACGTCGGATACATTTGTAAACGTACACTAATCGTCGAGATATTCCGCCATGCTTTTTCTTTATCGTCACCTGCCGAATAAAGCAACTCGTTATCAGGCCGAAACGTGCGTTGCCGTATGTGCATGACAAATATAGAACTTAAATATATATGTACCTCACGTCTGGGTTTGTCTTAACGTGGCAGATAAGGCTGTGTAATACAATATTCATAAGACAGAACTAACTTGAATGTCGACTTTAATGGGAAAAGGAAAGGATTTTGTTTTAAGCATTAATCGTATAATTAGACTTATTAAAATCATTAATAAGCATATAAATAGAAATACATGTATCAACCTTTCGTAGATTTATATAGATCTATTATAATAACATAATAATTATACAAACAATACATAACAACGGTGTTGACTTCAAATAATTTGGCTAAAACATCACGAACTTAAAGTTTGATAGTTAACTTAGGGACACTTTTGTTTAACTGTAATGACATATCAGTACAAGAATATGTATAAGTAAATGTACATACTGTTTCTGTTACGTTTAATTATCTGATTTCTTTATTTTAGGATCCGCAATGTTTGCAGCCAGTATTGCCCTACTTGCATTGTGCACAGTCTGCCACGGGTAAGTTAAAGTTTAGCGCTGTCTTGGTACTTAAATATTGAAGGTTAAGTTTATGTTTAACACCATATATATCTGGGTACTTACTGGTCGGATATGTATGCATATTGCTACGTACTTACTGGTCGGATATGTATGCATATTGCTGGGTACTTACTGGTCGGATATGTATGCATATTGCTGGGTACTTACTGGTCGGATATGTATGCATATTGCTGCGTACTTACTGGTCGGATATGTATGCATATTGCTGGGTTCTTACTGGTCGGATATGTATGCATATTGCTGGGTACTTACTGGTCGGATATGTATGCATATTGCTGGGTACTTACTGGTCGGATATGTATGCATATTGCTGGGTACTTACTGGTCGGATATGTATGCATATTGCTGGGTACTTACTGGTCGGATATGTATGCATATTGCTGGGTACTCACTGGTCGGATATGTATGCATATTGCTGGGTACTTACTGGTCGGATATGTATGCATATTGCCTACAGTTCCTTTAGAGGCGCTTCAACACTGTGCGCAGAAATCAGAATGAAATCAGAATGCATGACGACCTAGAAGGCTTTACGAGATTTGCGTGTAATTACAAATTGTAGCTTTTGTCGAAAGATGTAGAAAAACAAGAGAGTATTGCAGAGAAATACACAAACCGGGCATTTTTTTTAGTTATAGAAACTTTGACCGTGATCATAAATGCAATCCCAAACTTGCTTTGCATATAAGCCACATTCCAGGCCAATATCTCACTCCTCAGTAAAGTTAATAAGCACAAACAGTTGTTCAATTTTTAGTAACGGTGAACTGAACTTGACCTTTACCCCCAGTAACCCCAAATGCAATCCCAAGCTTCCTTTTCACATAAGCTACCTACCCATAAAGTTTCATTCCAATATCTCATTCCAAACTGAAGTTAATGAGCAGAAATACTTTATCTATTTTTAGTAACAGTGACCTTGATCCCAGTGAGTCCCAAATGCAATCCCAAGTTTCCAGTTCATATAATATATCTACCCATAAAGTTTCATTCCCATAATATATCTACCCATAAAGTTTCATTCCCATATCTCATTCATAACTAAAGTTATTGAGCGGAAACCATTTTCTATTTTTAGTAACTGTATTTTGTGTATTTTTTACAATTTCGCTTTTTGACATATCAATAAAACAAAATGATGTGCATGATCTCCTCATTCCCTTTTACCTACACACGCTTTTTTCATTAACTTATCTTAAGTATTTCTATTGTTATCAAAGGATTCATTTATTTAGCCTGGAATGTGGCTTATATGCAAAGCAACCATATCTTTTGTCAAATCAACAAAATAAAATAAAGTGCATAATCCCCTCACTGCCTTCTACCAACATACCAAGTTTCATAAAAAATACATTTTCTCATATCGCAGGATCCATATTTGTGGGACTGACTGACTGACGGACGGACGGCGGGAAAACCTAAAGTCCCCTCTGGTGACACACCGGTAGGGGACTAAAAATGTGTTGCTAAAAATATGATTGTATGTTTGTTGTTCATAAACATATACTGAAAGGAAAAAGAAACACATAATCAAACGATTGCCTATACTACACTATTATTTACATCTAATTTCACGTAGTATTCCAGATATATATACAAAAATGGGCTACAATTAATTACACGAAGGACAACTCTGTCATGTAGTAGACATTTTAATCAAAGTATACTTTGTTACACGATATTCATAAATGTTGAAGTTTCGCTTGAAAAAGTCAAGCCATTTCAGCATTGTGATTAATGTTAAGAGATTGCAACGTTTGCTCACCTCGCATTCTGTCGATAATGAAACTTTAAAGGGGTATTTTCATTGGTGTGTTTGGTGCTGTTTAAACCTTATTTCCGAAAGGACAGGCCTAATGTCGTCATGTACCATTCGATTAGCAGTAGCATATTAAACATACAATATATAGCGGAAATACCCATTATGCGTTTCTTTTTCCTTTCATTATATAATCGTTTATATTTGCGTCACATTGTATTTGCGTTGTGAGGTTAATTTACATGTCAATATGCTAATATATGTGGAGACAAAATATCCGCTTTTGGACGGTATGATGTGTTATACAATCTCATGTTCTCGCGTACTTGAAATTTCGATTTTCTTAACATTGTGCGCGCCACAGTGAAAATATTCACATACGACTTGCGTTTACGATAGCACTTGTCTGAATTTTTGATCTGGGGTTTATGTTTAAAAATACCCAATAAAGGGAATTTCCTTTTTTTGGTAGTGAAGTGATCCCACATCTCGATTTCAGGCTAAATATGACCTTAGTGAAGCCGTACGAGCTCAATGCCAAGGTCATGTTCCACGCCAATGATGCCAACCAAGATGGCGTCATTACCATCGCAGAAATCGAAGCAGTGTTTGACTTATACGATACAAATGGTAACAGCTTAACTTAAATACTTTACAAAATAGAAATTATAATACAGATGTTAGAAATACAAAAGTGTATGCAATCCTTTAAATCATAAACTACAAAAGCGTTCTGCAAAACCCTGTATTGGTATGGTGCATCTCAAATCCCAGACAATTAAAGCGTGCTGCTAAACCCGGAATGAACATGGTACAATTGAAATGCAGAACATCTAGAGCCCGGGATTGGTAGGATCCATATACATTTAAATCTAGAACCAATAAAGCGTGCTGCAAACTTCGCATTGGTACTATACAATCCAGTTTAAACCGATTTCAAACTAAAAGTGCATGCTGCGAACCCAGAATTGGTACGACGTATTTTAAACCCATGACTTCTGAGCATGGATGCAAAGTCCGCGTTGTATGACATATATGACGGTCAATGAAAACGCACAATTAACTTCATATATATATGCTATTGGATTATTCGCAACCCATTTGGAATAAAACTGCTGAATATATATATATGTTTAAGTATTTGATCCTGATGTCTAATGTTTATTGGTAGGCGTTTATGACAAACAGATACGCATTTATTTACTTTGTCATTTAACGTTGTTTACTACTATGGATAATCATAAAAAGAAAATTGTTCCACTCAATTTCAACCTGCATTAATCTGTCTCTGAATTCATTTCAATTGATTTTACTGGTCTTGTTATTGTTTAACAAAGGGCAATTAACAATTCCGACAGAAAATGATTTCTTTGAGGATGTAACTCGGAAATGCACGTGCATTTCATAACTACAATGTTAAATGTCGACTCGTTATATGGATTAAAATGCCTCAAATTCTAACTTTTAAAAGAATGTGTTTTGTGGTGCGTTTTCATTGACTGCGATTAACTAAAGCGTTCTACAAAACTTACACATTCGATACGATACATCAAACTCAGAAAAACGTAAGCGTGCTGCAAAATCCGCATTCGGTAGGATAGAGTTCAAACGCAGCACTTTAAAGCTTGCTGCTAAACCAACATTTAGAATGATAATAGTTTTACCAAAAATTATTAAATCGTAGCCTGACATGGTTTTCTTTATTTAAACTGGGATGACAAAAGCGTAAGAGTGAGATTTTGTTCACTCTAAAAGCTGCCTGTTGCAACTGACCATACACCACAATCTCTGACCAGAGTTGTCGTTCATTGCATACACATACATGTCGTTCCTTGCATACACATACATGTAATGGCCTCTGGGAGAGATCGCATACACCCGTTGTACCCTGTTTATGTTTGTGGTGTGACCTGCCAAATCTCCGGATAATATCCGGATTCTCCGCATTTTTCAGTCGCTCTCCGGATCTCCGGATTTAACTCTAGGACTCACACCACAATTATCTCCCTTGAATACAGATGAAGGAGGTAGATAAAAAAACAAGTTCGCTTTTCTACATTTTACAGGATACATTGATTTATCTTTACCAGGTTCTAAATCTACAGCATTTTAGGAAGAGATCACAGAAAAATGCATGTTGATATAAGATTTCTAGCTAATTCTGCCTCATTTTACACATCAGCACTGGGTTGTATTTTTGTCTAAATTTTGATAGGTGTCACGCAAACATGAAATTAAAAAAAGTTCAATCTGGTAAATATTTGTTAAATGTGTTTTAAATTGCAGATATTGGATCAATGAAGAATTTAAGCATAAATACATGTTGTAAAATCTGTTTATCTCTATGCCACGAACAAAAACATTACAATGGGACCCTATGGAAAATTAATTGTGGTGTGAGACGTTAAGAATCTCCGGATAGAATAGAAATGCTGAAATTGCAAATAAATTATTTTGTTTTCTTGCCAAGTGCGTTAATTTTACATGGTAACTGGTAATAAAACCCTATTAAAAACTACATATCGCCGTGAGTCCCTAGTCTCGTGATTTTTCAAGGTGCCCGGATGTGTTCTTCTCCAAAACCAGGGTTTATGTATATAGTCTAGTGGTCCTCTACCACGTTTGTACAAATGGTGACCAAAATATTCTGAAACCACAAGGGCTACAGCCTTGATATTTTGCATGTATCAACATTTAGTGGTCCTTTACCAAGTTTGTACAAATGGTGACCCTGGGGTCAGAATTAGCCCCACCCCCGTGGGGGCGGGGGAGGGGGGGGGGGTTCAAACGTTTTACATAGTAATATAGAGAAAATACATTTAAAAATCTTCTTCTCTGAAACCACGAGGGCTCCAGCTTTGATATTTTGCATGTAGCATCATATAGTGGTCCTTTACCAAGTTGTACAAATGGTGACCCTGGGGTCAGAAAAAGCCCCTCACCGGGGGTCAAACGTTTTACATAGAAATATTAGGAAATACATTTAAAAACCTTCTTTTTTTGAAACCACAAGGTTAGAGCTTTGATATTTTGCATGTAGCATCGTCTAACAGAGTACACTTTGCCTGTAGATCGATTCAGGCTTTCGTGGGCCTCTTGTTTTCAGGGTTATGGCCCTTTGAATATTTTAACAATGGCATTCCGTAATGGAAGGCACTAACTTGTTTTGTTCAAATTCCCCACATTGGCACTGCCGTGTCAACTTTTATCGGAATACCGATAGAAAATTTTATATTGCTCTACTCTCTACCTTACATTTCGCTATTAAAATTATTTCACTTCATGACCATCAATCACTTATACATTGTGCTTCCCCAAACGCGCCGATTATCTTTTTTAAAGATATGTTTTGTTTATGACTGTTTTGTGAATGCTACATTTTTTGTTCGACTTTTGCTTCTGCTTTTATCACTAAACGCGATTTATGTCTATAGGAAATGGCATGGAAACTCGTCACGAGTACACGAGTTACATCTGCGACATGAGCCCCGCCCTGTACCAGCTGGCCCACTATCTCTATGACGACTATGACTTCAATGGCGACCACCATCTCGAGAAAAACGACTACGACATATTCTTTCAGAAGATGGATACTGATAGTAGGTTGATTTAGTTTGGAGTTTGAATTTAAAATAGACTGGTATCAAAATGGGTTTGAAGTAGCTTTCTAAAACAGACTGGTATCAAAATCGATTTAAAGTAGTCTTTCTAAAATAGACTGGTATCAAAAATGAGTTTGAAGTAGCTTTCTAAAATAGACTGGTATCAAAATGGGTTTGAAGTAGTCGTTCTAAAATAGACTGGTATCAAAATGGTCTCAACAAACAACAGAAGTACTGATCAGTAGACTAAAAAGAAAAGTTTATTTCTAACGGGCACTTTTGATTTGTCCCTACTAACCTGTTTGTCCGAAATTCCACGTGTTTACCGTCCTTCACTAAACGTGCTACAAAACCAGGGGCGTGCTGGGCATACGCCTGTACGCACGTGCGTACAGGCTATTAAAGAAGCTAACAAATAAAAAGGGCTAAAAATGTGAAAAATGCAATAAAAACTGAAGGTATAGTGGGGTTAAGCACATTTGTGAATCCAAAACTCGATGGTGCGTATACCTAAATTAGCCCCAGGAACGCCCCTGAAAACCGTCTTTGATGTGATACATCTTAATCCAAGCCTAATAAAGCATGCAAAGTATGATATAGTTTAAACCCAAAACACAAATTCTGCTGCAAAACCCATATTCGGTATGTATTATGAGTGAGGGACAGTTTATGACACATTTGTTGTAGAACTATAACAAACATATTGTCCATGTTATTATATTAAATGGTCGTGTCGACCAGGTTTCATCTCGCATGATGCTGTAATAGTACGGAGTAATTGAAACCTGCAGTAAATATATACTGAATATGACATTGGTTAATCATTTTACTTTTCACATAAATCCTGTTTGTAAATAGTTTAGTTGAAACATTGAATTACTAAGTAAAATCCACATCTTTCAGGAATAAAGAATTTCACTTAAACGTCAATGACAGGATATTTGTTTCCAGAACTTTACTGTCTCATGTGGTATATATTTTCAGGCGACAATTTGGTACAGGAGCAGGAGTTCGTAACCTACTGGGTGAATGTAAGTATTCACTGTCCGCAAATATTAGGACATTTTAACCATTTCCCACCAATGTGAAAACCACCGTCAACAATCACTTCTAACGTGAAATTACTTTTTAAGTATATCCCTGCAGTTAGTAATAAACCGTCAAAAACATAACGTCATTTGAGTGTTAGGAGTGTAATGAAATGCATTAGAAACGGGTTAATAAGTATCAAGTCACATTTTTAATTTTACGACGGTGTATCGGTCGTTTAACGGTCTCAACTCGTGTTTAACTGATAAGATAAATGTAGTATGTTACAAAATTCAAATTTTCAATGCAGATAACCCTTGAACCATTGGCCATAAAGAAAGATAAAAATATCGGACAGGGAAATAGAAAACATTGACAGATTGCCATTGGCCATAAGTAGCACTATATATAGCGTCGACATTCAATGTTTGTGCGACATTTAAACATTTACTAATGTCTACCTAAAATGTCTATGTGTCATTGCCCACTAATATGCCAGTAACATTAATTTCCCACTAATAATAGTATGTTGGTAAAATTACATTGTCCCCCAATGTATGGGAAACAATTAGTAATTTCCCACCAATGTGTAAATTTAATTAATGCATGACACGTAATGGTATATATTACACATAATGGTATAGTCACAATAAAACTGTGCAAAAAAAATTAATACTAATGCCAAGTTTTCAATGCTGAATGTGCACGTTACATTTTTTATGAACAATTTGTATGTTTCTAATATTCAAACAATCTTAAAGTTGTGTAAATACTTACAAGTACGAGTTTTGTCAACCAAATGGTAAACTTTAATCATTGCTCAGTTTACAATTTCCAAAATCTGACGTTACCATGTGTCTAATTAGGCAGACAATAAGCTATCAAATGACGATGGGCATTTCACTAGCACATGTATGTTTTATTTTTCTTAAACCATTGTTTCTCTCAGCTTTTCACTCGATATGAACATATGGATAACCATATCCACGGCAATTCGCACGTGCATGGGGCAGAAAAGTGTCACACAGCAGCGCGGTAATTCACTTCAGCTACTGGACCATCAACATGCAACACTATTCGTTGCTCTTCTGAATTGTAATGTTATACAGTGCACATTTTAAATAAATATAATACGGAAATGCCAGTGTCTTTTTATGCCGCAATCACAATTACTTGTTTGTGTTGCTTTTTTGTTCTTCTCATTCCTCTGTGCCATTCATACAAGTCCATTGTCAGTTCCCTCTGTATGCATTGCAAAGTACCAGCTATCTATATACACCTATCTCTATATCTTGTAACACCCTCTTTCGAGTAGTATGTGCAGCTGCGCGTCTGTGCATAGTTAGTAAAAGAGTGATAGTAAAAGCATGACTGTAAGATGAAAAGTGAGAGAAAAAATATAACAGTGTCAGGTGTAACCGTGTTAAGAATTATGTCCCTTTTTGTGTAATCCCATTGATATTGCATTTGAAAAAAGACAAGAGGTCAATGACCTTGAAGCTTTACTGATAGGTTTTGATAGTTAGATCAGCATTCCTGTGAAGTTTCATGAACAGCTGTCAAGTACATGTAGTTTCAGAGGAGTAGTCGCTACAATGTTTTACTATATAACTCTATGTAAACAAAGATGTCCGCTGGCAGCCATGTTTAACGTCGAATCAAAATGATTTTCGACAAGGACCAACATCATGTCATGCTGATAATTTTAGAAAAAGTCCCATATCAATATCACTTATAGTTTTCAAGAAGTAGTCGCTACAAACTTATTTTTTAAAAATCTATTTTTAGCTGTGGCGGCCATCTTGAATTCTGGCCAATCTGAAATTTTGCTAGGATCAATTAGACATCAAGAGCAACATTCCTGTGAAGTTTCATGAAAATCCGACAAGTAGTTTCAGAGGAGTAGTCGCTACAAGTTTTCATTATATAACTCTATGTAAACAAAGATGGCCGCTGCAGCCATGTTTAACGTCGAATCAAAACGATTTTCGACAAGGACCAACATCATGCCATGCTGATCATTTTAGAAAAAGTCCCATATCAATATCACTTAGAGTTTTCAAGAAGTAGTCGCTACAAAATTGTTTTTTAAAAATATATTTTTAGATTTGGCGGCCATCTTGGATTTCACATCAACATGAATTTTTGCTAGGATTAACTAGACTTCATGGGCAATATTTCTGTAAAGTTTCATGAAAATCCATTCAGTAGTTTCAGAGGAGTAGTCGCTATAAAAAAAAGTTTACGGACAGACGGACGACGTACCACGGCATAAGCTCTGCTGATCTCTGATCAGTCGAGCTAAAAACTAGATTGGGGAGTGTGGGGGAGGGAGGGCGGGGGGGGGGGGGGGGGGGCGCAAGATAGCTATAAAAGAGTTGACAAAAACAACAATATATGTAAACAAAAAAGAAACAAAAAAGAGACAGAAATATGTAAAAAAAAACAGAAAAGGTTCAATGTGTGTGTGTGTGTGTGTGTGTGTGTGTGTGTGTGGGAGTGGGGGGGGGGGGGGGGGGGGGAACATATATGTGTGTGGGGGTTGAGGGGTCAACACAGGTATGTGTAAGAATTGACCAAAACAACACAGAAATATGTATAAAACAAGAGGCCCAAGAGGGGCTGTGGACGCTCTACTGGCTAAAACAGCTCTTATAGATTAGATAGATATAGCTAGATATAGCTCTCTTCTCCTATAGATTTAACATAGGAAAATACAATATAGCATTTTTCAACAAATCAAGGGCCATAACTGTGTTATTACTAACAAGATCTAGCTGGCTTTCGAAATTGTCCAAGATTTCATTGATATACCGCGCTTTGCACAACTAGACATCATACTGAGGCTTCCTGCCAAATTTCGTAGAAATCCAACAAGCCATTTAAAAGGAGTAGCGCCGACAAGAAATTTAAAATAAAAATGTCAAAGGGCCATAACTCCGTCAAAAATCAGCAAACTGGAACAAAAGTGTGATATGCACAACAAGACATCTTACCGATGCTTCCTGCCAAGTTTCGTCGAAATTCAACAAGGCATTTAGGATGAGTAGCACCGACAAGAAATTTTAAAGTAAATGTCAAGTAATTAAAAAGATAATCAAAAAAAAAAAATTTAAAAAAAAAAAATTCAAATCAATCAAAAAATAAAATAAATAAAAATAAATGAAAAAATTTAAAAAAAAAATAAATTTAAAAAAAAAAAATAAATAAAAAAAAAAAAATTGAAACAATTAAAAACAAAAACAAAATCTAATTAAAAAAATATATATTTAAAAAAAAACACAAAAAAACTATTACCCCTGGGGCGTGTCCAAATTTGACACCAGGGTCACCATTTGAACTTGGTAGAGGACCATAAGCTAATGCTACATGTAATACATGAGAGCTCTGTGCCATGTGGTTCAAGAGAAGAAGATTTTTTTCAGTTTTTGCCTATACAAGGCTTAGTAAAACTGTGACCCCCAGGGTGGGGCCAAATGTGACCAATGGGTCACCATTTGAACAAACTTGGTAGAAGACCATAAGCTTATAGCAAATGCAAAATATTAAACCTCTGGCTCTTGCAGTTTCAGAGAAGAAGATTTTTCAAGTGTTTCCCTATACATGTCTATGTAAAACATGTGACCCTTGGGGCGGGGTCAAATGTGACCCAAGGGTCACAATTTGAACAAACTTGGTTAAGGACCATAACCTTATATCAAAAGCAAAATATTAAACCTCTGGCTCTTGCAGTTCCAGAGAAGAAGATTTTTTTCAGTTTTTCCCTATACAAGCATTTATGTAAAATTGTGACCCCCGGGCAGGAGCCAGATGTGTCCCCAGGGTCACCATTTGAACAAAATTGGTAAAGGACCATAAGCTTATAGCAACTGCAAAATATTAAACCTCTGGCTCTTGCAGTTTCAGAGAAGAAGATGTTTTAAGTTTTTCCCTATACATGTCTATGTAAAACATGTGACCCTTGAGGCGGGGCCAAATGTGACCCCAGGGTCACCATTTGAACAAACTTGGTTAAGGACCATAACCTTATATCAAAAGCAAAATATTAAACCTCTGGCTCTTGCAGTTCCAGAGAAGAAGACTTTTTTCAGTTTTTCCCTATACAAGCATTTATGTAAAACTGTGACCCCCGGGCAGGAGCCAGATGTGTCCCCAGGGTCACCATTTGAACAAAATTGGTAAAGGACCATAAGCTTATAGCAACTGCAAAATATTAAACCTCTGGCTCTTGCAGTTTCAGAGAAGAAGATGTTTTAAGTTTTTCCCTATACATGTCTATGTAAAACATGTGACCCTTGGGGCGGGGTCAAATGTGACCCTAGGGTCACAATTTGAACAAACTTGGTAAAGGACCATAAGCTTATATCAAAAGCAAAATATTAAACGTCTGGCTCTTGCAGTTCCAGAGAAGAAGATTTTTTTCAGTTTTTCCCTATACAAGCATTTATGTAAAACTGTGACCCCCGGGCAGAAGCCAGATGTGTCCCCAGGGTCACCATTTGAACAAAATTGGTAAAGGACCATAAGCTTATAGCAACTGCAAAATATTAAACCTCTGGCTCTTGCAGTTTCAGAGAAGAAGATGTTTTAAGTTTTTCCCTATACATGTCTATGTAAAACATGTGACCCTTGAGGCGGGGCCAAATGTGACCCCAGGGTCACCATTTGAACAAACTTGGTAAAGGACCATAAGCTTATAATAAATGTAAAATATCAAACCTCTGGCTCTTGTAGTTTCCGAGAAGAAGATTTTTTGAAAAAAAATCCTTTATAAATCTATGTAAAACTGTGACCCTCGGGGCGGGGACAAAATTGACCCCAGGGTCACCATTTGAACAAACTTAGTAGAGGATCATAAGCTGATGCTACATGTAATACATGAGAGCTCTGTGCCTTGTGGTTTCAGAGAAGAAGATTTTTTAAAGTTTTTTCCTATATGTCTATATGAAAAACATGCAAAACCTCAATATACAAAATTTGGACCCCCGGGACACGGCCATTTTTGACCCCGGGGACTTTATTTGAACAAACTTCATTTTAAAAGAAAAACTGTTGAAATCTGTCCAGCGGTTCTGGAGAAGAAGATTTTTTAAGGTTTCGACCATATATGGTAATGGCAGCCATCTTGGATGTAGCGCTGACCTAATTTTAACAAATCTAAAAAGCATTCATCTAAGGATCATCCATGTGAAGTTTGGTCAAAATTAGCCAAGCTAAGAGGAGAAGTCGTTTGAAGAAAAGTTAACGGACGGACGACGGACGACGGAAGACGGACAACTCACCATCCCATAAGCTGAATGTGTGTGTGTGTGTGTGTGTGTGTGTGTGGGGGGGGGGGGGGGGGGGGGGGAGGGGGCGGGGAGAGAAGCAGTGGTGGGGGGAAGGAGCAACATATGTGTAAGAAGCTATGTGTAAGAATTGATCGTGCTACGTCTGGTTAACCCGGTGTTAGATTGAATTGGATTTTATAGTCGCACCAACAGCTAAGGTCATATGGCGACCTTCCAGCTTCCATTGGTGGAGGAGGGCAATTTTCGTGCACGGGAGGGCACCTGGGTAGAACAACCGACGTTCCGAAAGCTAGCTGGATAGCTTCCACACATAAAGATTCGTAGGCCCCTGAGGGATCGAACCTACAGCGGTGAGGGGCAAGTGATTTCAAGTCAGACGTTAACCACTCGGCCACGGACTGCCCCTGGTGTTAGAATAATGTAACTGGGTGAGCATGCATGTGTGGTATTCCAGTGTGGCAGCATTATATCTGCTTCAAGTAGACTGTAGATACATAGCACTATACACAATCACTCACTAGACAGTCCACACTCCATTGTGCCCAGCTGTACCATGATTCACTGCTGGCTACGTGGAGGGGCTAAAATCCTTAGAATTACAAACACACACGACTTGTCAATATAATGTGCGTGGGTGCGGTATCATGCCGTGTTTCTACAGTGTGGTAATTCAGTGTGACAGCACAATAAGTTTGAGCACTGAACTCACTGCTGTGTTACAAGTAGACACCATCGTGTTGTTTAAGCGACATAAGGATAGCATACTTATATTTTGTATACGAAATTCTAAGTTAATACGCCTTACCAGCGTTTGCAAAATGCAATATT
Organism: Cyrtodaria siliqua; assembly: GCA_037043455.1. Lineage (NCBI taxonomy): Eukaryota > Metazoa > Mollusca > Bivalvia > Adapedonta > Hiatellidae > Cyrtodaria > Cyrtodaria siliqua. The sequence goes on from JAWPHD010003217.1 coordinate 189,795, forward strand.
TGAAAAATTTCAGAGAATGAAAAATATATTCTATTTTAAGATAACAAAGGTAAATTGCACAATTAAATCCGTCACTTATTAGATCGCTACCGGCTAAAACTGATTCTCTAATCTAGACCATTGATAACCTAGATTTTATTTTCTAAACCATTGATAATTACCAATGTATGTTCACATAACTCTGCCCCTGCAAAAAACTAGATGTATGTTCCACCGGAACACGCGTGTCGTGGAACACGTGTCGCCTGTCAGTGCTTTGTCAGTATAACAAGGTTTTTTGGATCCAGAAAAATGATCTTGACAAACTGGCCTGAGTAATAAACCCATATTGTGACTTCAGTGTGACCTTGAGCTTTATATTTTAGCATGGCCATGCTGATGATAATTATATATTGAAAGTTTGATGAAGAAATATCAAGAAAAGAAAAAGTTACAGCCAATGTTAAGTTTTTGTCAAGACAAAGATGGGTATTTAACCCATATAATTACCTTCAGTGTGACCTTGACCTTTATATTTAGTATGGTCATTTCGATGTTGTCATGATGAGTATAGATTGAAAGTCTGATGAAGAAACATGAAGAAATGATTTAGTTATAGCCAACGTTAAGTTTTTCGTGACGGACCGACTGACGGACGGATGTCAAAGCGATCCCTATGTATCGCATTTTTCTTCGAAAAGGCGACACAAAAAACAATGCTGTAAATATCCATGTTAATGTATTTCGTAACTGATTGCCTGTTTAGTTTTTTTAGATTTTAAATCGTCATAGAAATATTAGTAGCCTCTTTCTCGTATACCGCAACTGGATTATAAGCGATTGATTTACACAATATGACAACTAGATTATAAGCGATTGATTTACACATTATGACAACTGGATTATGACAACTGGATTATAAGCGAATGATTTACACAATATGACAACTTGATTATAAGCGATTGATTTACACAATATGACAACTGTATTATAAGCGATTGATTTACACAATATGACAACTGGATTATAAGCGATTGATTTACACATTATGACAACTGGATTATAAGCGATTGATTTACACATTAAGACAACTGGATTATAAGCGATTGATTTACACATTATGGCAACTGGATTATAAGCGATTGATTTACACATTATGACAACTGGATTATAAGCGAATGATTTACACATTATGACAACTGGATTATAAGCGATTGATTTACACATTATGACAACTGGATTATAAGCGACTGATTTACATAATATGACAACTGGATTATAAGCGAATGATTTACACAATATGACAACTGGATTATAAGCGATTGATTTACGCATTATGACAACTGGATTATAAGCGATTGATTTACACAATATGACAACTGGATTATAGGCTGATGATTTACACAATATGACAATTGGATTATAGGCTGATGATTTACACAATAGGACAACTGGATTATAGGCTGATGATTTACACAATATGACAACTGGATTATAGGCTGATGATTTACACAATAGGACAACTGGATTATAGGCTGATGATTTACACAATATGACAACTGGATTATAGGCTGATGATTTACACATTATGAAAACTGGATTATAGGCTAATGATTTACACAATATGACAACTGGATTATAGGCTAATGATTTATACAATATGACAACTGGATTATAGGCTAATGATTTACACAATGACAACTGAATTATAGGCTAATGATTTACACAATATGACAACTGGATTATAGGCTAACGATTTACATAATATGACAACTGGATTAAAGGCTAATGATTTACACAATATGACATCTGCATTATAGGCTAATGATTTACACAATATGACAACTGGATTATAGGCTAACGATTTACACAATATGACAACTGGATTATAGGCTAATGCTTTACACATGACCGCGTTGTACGATTTATTTTTCATGGCTTTTATTCTTTTACAATACTTCATTCTGCTGAAACTTGTAAATACCCAGGTGAAGACAAAAGCAACATCTTGGCGTATAAGAACCCTGATATTCAATGTGGTCATATATACAAAGTCACCTGTCACAAATGTCTTGATATAGAAAGTTGGATTAGGGAAATAACAGGGTTATATAGCACACATAATCTGTTTAAGCCATTCGTTAGACTCACCTTACTGAGAAAAACAGTGTCTTGTACCAGGGGCATATATACTTGTACACAATTTTTTTCATGTTTGTAAAGTTGTACTGCTTTAGAATATATCTCTTGGAGAAATATAAAGAACATATGAGTAAAACAAATGAAATAGAAAAAATAAATTGCATACATTGGGAATCACACAATTATTCGGAACAAAAACTGTCTTCAAAATAAATAGCTGTGAGAATCATATTGCTATTTTGGCTTTATATTCTGTACCTACCTTAGACCTTTTTCTTCGGCCCATAGGGAATAGCAGTCGAGTAGCGGTATGCAAGCATGACTCCAGTGCGCATTGACCAGCGAGGCTTCTGAAGATTTGCAGCCATGGGAATAGAGCTATAATGCCAATCCTAAAAATTTGTGTGAGCCTGCCAAGGTCCACAAGGGCGGAATTCATTACAGAAATTACCCTGAAAGATGACTATAAATACAATCATTTTAGTTTAATTTCCTAATTATTGACAGAGACAAAATCATGTCTTTATTAAAACATTACATTATTACCTCGGTGTGAATGAGTTTAACAAAATTTTCAGAATAATCTGGAGAATTCCCATGGCTGAGATAAACAATATATATGGATATATTATTTATCCACAAAAGTAAAGTTTAAAATAATTGGTAGTTATACACAAACAGAACAAACAATCTGTAAGACATATCTATATTATCTATGTCTATCAATCTAAAACATCCACAAGCAAAACATATACCCTGAGATCAACATACAACACCTGTTCGAGCATTAATTTATGTTTTCAACAAATTGTCAAAGGCTTGCAACTCCTGAAACATTAATTTGTCGAGGTCCTGTGATTCCTGACTTTATACATACAGTTTGTAACTACTGATTATGCATCACTAGGCAAACAAAAGGTAGGGCCAAATAAAATTATATGTGTGGTTCCAGTGTCGACTGACCCCAATTTTTAGGGCCTATCCCAAACATTTAAAGAAAAAAAATGTATTCTATCTGTTCTGTACCTCATATCAACAAATATGTTTAACTTAGTTTATTAGGTTTTAAAAGTATTGAGAGAAAAAAAGACAAAATATAAAATATTTTTAGAAAATTAAATATTTTCCCTACCTACCCAGGGCTAGAAATTAACATTTTACTAGTCTAGTAGTTGGGTAAAATCACTAGACCTGCTCAAAATTTACTAGCCCAATATAATATTCAACAGAAAATACTATTTTAATTCAAGTTTCGGTTTCTTTATACGAGTTTTACATTTATTGGAACTTTGGAAATATCAAGTTTTTAAAAGACCTGTAAGGTTAGACAGTGCCATGAGTGCTGTCACTACATAATCTATCGATTTATAATTTATTTCTTATTTGAATAATTTTTGTTACTAGCCCATCAGGACTACCCAGACACAGAATTTGCTAGCCCAGCAGCATTTTTGCTAGCCTCGGGCTACACGACTAGTGCTAATTTCGAGTCCTGCTACCCTATTTTTCCTAGCATGTTATGGCAACCACATATATCATTTTATTTGGCCTACACTTTACTACGCCTTGCACAACAGGTTAGAGAAACTCCACTTTGAGGCGAATCAAAATTTCGTCTCTATGGAACTGCCTTGACCTTTCTCGCCACGTTGAAAATGACAAAAGCATTTACCTGGCATGATCAATTTAAAGCCCATCAAGACCCTATCAAAAGTCGCCTTTTGAGAGTCTGCTTGATCAGTTCCGATTGGCCCGAGATTGCCAGCGTGTAACTGTTGGCCAATGAAAATGAACGTCACCAGACTGATCTGTCAAAATGCATGTCAAACATTTGTTCTGCCCTCATTGTTTTTGCTCGGCACCAAGTTATTGTTTTAGATTTATATAACTTCATTTCGTGTCGCGTAGTGAAATGAAACATGACTTTTTCGAAAGAATTGGGTAGCGAGGAAAACATTGACATTAAAGTGGGTTGGAGCGGTGTGCCTTGATATTGAATACCATAAAATGGTATTCAGTGGAATATGACTTTTTTCTCAGTGAAAAAATACCGCAACTGTCAGGATTTTCTGAAATAAGCTTTCTCAGTGAAAAAATACCGCAACTGTCAGGATTTTCTGAAATAAGCTTTCTGGATGATGAAAATACATATATTTAGATCTTAGGAACTATGAGCTTTTGCAACATTAATTTAGGCAGGCACTGTAGGCAGACGTGTAATATAAACGGGTCCTGATTAAAGTACCCCGGGGAAATGTACCACCACTTTCGGTCACGTGTTTTATTAATTCGAGCCTTCTCTGCCCTTTTTACTATTTTGACATTTCATCTGGCTGTGTACATTTTATACACCGCGTATAGGTAGTTACACACATTTTCCCCCAGCCGTGTCAAAATGATTGACAGCAGCGTCTCACGAGGTGAACGGTCAATCGAGGTCAGTGGGTGTGGAAATGCCTCTGATGTCGCTACCGACTTCGCTTGTCACAAAATGGGAAACTCTAACCTGTTGTGCAAGGCGTAGTAACATCTTGATTTCAATCACCTTCCAGAAATACAGCAAAATTGTTTTCACTAACTTTTTATTTTTTTCTATTCCTACATACAAAAAACATGCATCTAGTAAATGTAGTATAATATTTTACTCTCAAAGGTACAATTATACTATGAAGTAAAATAAAGTGTATTTATCATTAAAATGTTAACATGTATTTGATAGACAACATTAATGTCTTTAATGGTGTATAATTATCCAATTATGTTTTATAGATGTTTCTTTACAGTAAGGTAATAATCAATGTAAAATTTCAAAGAACCTATGAGTGTAAGTATTGATTGGATATGACTGACACAAATTTACATTTTGTATGCCTCATATTTTATAATCAAGCCTTTGTTTTAAAATCCAATCATCCTTAGTAATTTATATTTAATGTTATTATTTTTTCCACACACGGCAATCTCAACTCGGCATATAACAACACCCATTTGAATAGATCAAAGCAGATTGTTTCTGCATATTACTAATTGATCACAACATATTTGAATCTATGCCTAAATCTTAACTCAGACAATAAATAGCCATGCATTACACAGAAACAAAGATACTGGTATTTCCTTTTTAGGCCTTTTATACATGCATGTTTTAAAAATACATCCAGATATATAAATAAACACAACCCCATCACTTTCATAAAACAAAACACATGCAATAAAGACTAAAACCTTTAAAAGTGCCAGCTAGGAAAGTCTCTAACCTACATTACTTATACTGTCAAATCAATATTCCTTTTTCTGCCGGCAGGTGTCAACTGAGAGCCTTTAAAGGCTACATGGAAACCTTTAAGTGTCAACTGAAAGCCTTCATGTGTCAACTAAGAACTTCTCTTGCACATTATATGCATCAATTGAATACTCTCAGATTTTCTTTTATGCCTTCAGAAGTCAACTAAGAACTTCTATTACCGTTACTTCCATTACGTACTCAGTTCCCTTTTATACATACATGTCCTCATTTATCGTATCAAGTGTCAATATGCCTTCAAGTGACAACTAAGAACTTCTTCTGCACATGTATTTCTATCAAGTGTTCACTAATGAGAAGTGTTTCGTTGGTTGGAGACTTTTCTTCTTGATACACTGCCACAACCAGGCATCCCTGACACATATACCTGCACACTGGATAGGGGCACCCTGAAGTAGGAAAATGTAAGAAACACTTGTTTATTTATTGGGCAACCAAGTGGAAACAGGGCCATAATTCTGTCAAATTCATAACAGAGTTATGGCACTTGTTTGTACAAGTGTTTATGATAGTGAATACATGTGTGAAGTTTCTGCCAAGCAGTCAAGCCGTTTCTGAGATGAGCTTACCAAAAAAGGTTAACAAAGAAATGACTAAGTACAAAAGGGCCATAACTTTGTCAAAATAGGTTGCAGAGTTATATGACTTGTGTGTAGCATCTTATCTATTTATACTGAAATATATACGTGAAGTTTTATTGAGTATTGCCAGGCGTTTTCTGAGATTTGAGCTTACCAAACAAGGTTAACCAAGAAATTGACTAAGTACAAAATGGGGCATAAGTTTATCAAAATAGTTATGTGACTTGTGTGTTACATGTTATCTATTTATACTGAATATATACATAAAGTTTTATACAGTTCTGCCAGGCGGTTTTCCAGATATATGAGCTTACCGAAAAAGGTTAACCAAGAAATTGACTAAGTACAAAAAGGGGCATAACTTTGTCAAAATAAGTTGCAGACGTATGTGACTTGCATGTGACATGTTATCTATCTGTACTGAATACATATAGAAAGTTTCACTGAGTTCTGCCAGGTGGTTTCTAAGATATGAGCTTACCGAAAAAGGTTAACGGTAATGCTGACGCTGGGGCGAGTAGAATAGCTTGCCTTTTCTGAGAAAATTCGAGCTAAAAATAAGCACATTTTAGAACTAGAGTTTTTTTTTGAGAAAACAGATGTCTCCCTCCACTGCACAACCTAGTTAAAATAAGTTTGATAGTGGATAGTGTGCAACCTTAAGATATGTTTGAAAGTAGATCATGATATTTTTGGATAACATTACGAAATTACGAAATTGTTGGGGGAGACATAACTAGAAAATATGTCCATGGAACACGGATGCACTGCTGTAGTGCTGTCAGTCACAAAGTATTAATAAACTTAGTTCAAAAAGTAGGTCAGGGTCATTCATATTGACCTGGTTGTGGTAGTAACACATTATATAATCCAACATTGGGTTTAGGAAGAGTAGCGGCAACAACAAATTTACAGTTAAAATGTCAAAGGGCCATAACTTCCTACCAAGTTTCACCGATATCCAACAAGCGGTTTAGGAGGAGCAGCAGCGTCAACAAATTTAAACTTAAAATGTCAAAGGACCATAACTCCGTCAAAAACAATCAAACTGGAACACAAACGCGATATGCACAACTAGGCATCTCATCGATGCTTCCTATCAACAAGCAGCTCAGGATGGGTAGCGGTGACAATAAATTTAAAGATAAAATTTCAAAGAATCGTAACTCCATCAAAAATCATCGAACTGGAACATAAACAAGAAATGCACAACTAAATAATTGCTTCTATCACTTCCTGGTATTATGACATCGCTTTGTACTGTTGTGATGTCACATCTTCACATCTTTACACTCACTCTGTTCTGAGAAAATACTGTAGAAAACAGATTTAGATTTTCTGTATCTTTCATGAGTAATATATGATTCACAAAATACTAAATATATAATAATTAGAAAATCTATTTAAAATGAGTTAATAGACTGTTTTGCGTAAGATTCTCTATTCAAGTAAAAATATCTGGATAATCAAAATATATAGACCATTGTGTCGATATTTCCAACCAGTATTGTGCAAAGTGTGGCATGTACTGGAAAACACAGAAATTACAGGTTTGTGGACAGGAGTATTCGCAAAATATATTAAAACTAAAACTATCACTGAAGGTGATGAATATCCCCGTTTTTTTTATATAGCCGATGAGGATGGGCAAAAATCAAGAATAACAAAATGTCTAAAATATTTTGTTTGTCATCAATTGTTATGTGTATACATATGAAGTTTGGGAACAACCCATTCGAAACTGTTTGAGTATTTCAAGTAATGAAAATGTTATAGGACGCGACAGGACAAAAATGTGTTACGAGACGGGATGCGGCGGGACGTTACGGACAGCGCGATTCCTATATAGGCCCCACTTCACTTTGTGAAAGTGGGGGTACAATTAATTGAAATCTTGATCAAAGTATATAAATACTGAAAAGGGGATCCCGTGGAAGCTAAGAACATAAACAACAGAGAAAAGTAACAGATTTTTTTTTTTATTCTACAAGCCTGTTCCATTGTCTAGAGGGCAAAATGTTTCAAGAACCTTCTCCAGGTTAAATAATCTACAGAGATATTTAAAGATTCATATTTACAGATTATATTTCTATTAAATGTGACTGTTGCATAGCAATGTGACAGATTTTACCCTATTAAGGTTTTCTTTAAACTAGAAATGCGTCCATGGGACACGGATGCCTCCACTGAATACAATTAGGGGAAAACGCAAAATTTGACAAAAAAGGGCCGTACTACAAGATCCATTTTGATGCAAAATCGATATGCACATCTTGATGTCATAGGTAAGCATCCTGCAAAGTTTTGAAACAATCGGTTGAAAACTGTGGGAGGAGTTAGACAAACTATTTTAACGTAAACACAAACTTCTTGGGACAGACACCTGGACGGACAGCCGGTACAGACGGACATGTCTAACGTTATATGGCCCCTCACCATTCGGTGGTGGGGGCATAAAAAAATAATTGTAGTTTGCAAAAGTTCTCTTTCCAACTTACCTTGTAATCGTTCTGTACAACTGCATGTGTTGCTGAGGACTTATTGAATTCTGCAACCAATTCCCCATCAAATCTTGGTTTGGTGTTAAAGACAATATCTTAATATATACCATCTTCATCCTTATACGCTGCCTCAAATTTTAAGCATAAAGCCTCTCTTTATCGTCAGACATCCATCAAGAGCATGGAAATTCCAGAAAAACAGATGTGATAGTGATCATGACATGAAAATGATCGATGCTAATAATATTTGGGACAGTGGAATCACATTCAACTCTGTGAATAACAAAGCAATTCATTGGATAGTATTCAAGTTAGGACAGAAACATAATGAATGATCCTAAAAATGACCCCTTAGTTACAAGGAAATTCATTCTGTACAGTAATATGTGCTATCCTAGGTTACGCACCCATACATGTGATATCTCCCGCCGGGAGCTAATTTCTCCCAGGATTTCATGGAATTTCCATTTCTCCCGGTATTTTCGACGGAGTTCCAAAATTTCACTATTTGCGAATCCTTTTGGGTAATTGCTATGATTTAATGGATCAAGACCAAGTTTTCCGAATAATCTAGAAAATAAACACCAACCGCCTTATCTATATCTGTGAAAACATTGCCCCTGGGCAGGTAATTAAAAGGATTAGCATGTCAGCTAATTAGTTTATTGTGTGAAAATAATGATTGGACTGTTTGTTTATGACACATGGCGGCGATATCTGTAAATGTCCAAGGGAGATTGATAGAAATGTACGGACTATAAGTGGGATGGTAATTAGCGAAAATCATCATCAATTGATATTTGGTGTATTAATTGGATTAAAATTATAATATAATTGAGGACAATTAAAGGACGACGATTTCAACTAATTGATTGCAGTTTGTCATGATTAGAGAAGTGTTTTGTCTGTGTATAAAATGAGAAGCATCTTCATTATGTGCTATGCTTAGTTTTGCTATGCTTAATTAAATGCTATACTTAAGTATATGCTATGCTAACAGGACATAAACAGTATTGTATGTATAAAATATCATGTTTTTATGCTGATTTATAACCTTTATTAAGGTTTATATCAGGAAAAAAAGCTACCGGTACGCGTTAAAAATTCAAGAATAAAAACCTCCCTGGTTTTTGTCAAACCTCCCTGGATAAAAAGTCAAATCTCCCAGGTAACCCTCCTGAAAATATCACATGTATGCGCACCAGGGTTAATTTCAGCATTGTATGCCCGATTCCGTCCTAGCTATATGGTGTATTCAAAGTTTAAACCTTAACAATATGGTTCGAACATCATATTTTGATGGATATAAGTGTTTTATCATGAATTGGAACATTTTTATAATTTAAGATATTTCTAGAAAAATCCTGATGTACTCCCTTTAAGATTGTCTAAGAAATGTGGCCTCTGTTGTTTACCAACATTGATATAAAGACACTGACAAAATTTGGTAAATATCAAAGGCAGAGTGTAACCTCTGGGGCATTGCCAAATGTGACCCCAGGGCTACATGTAATATATGAGAGCTGTGTGCCTTGTGGTTTCAGAGAAAAGATTTTTTAAGTTTTTCCCTATACAAGTCTATGTAAAACATGTGACCCCTGGGGCAGAACCAAATGTGACCCCAGGGTCACCATTTTAATAAACTTGGTGAAGGACCATAAGCGCATAGTAAATGCAAAATATTAAACCTCTGGCTCTTGCAGTTTCAGACCAAGATTTTTTTAATTTTTCCCTATACAAGTCTGTGTAAAACTGTGTACCCCGGGGTGGGGCCAAATATGACCACAGGGTCATCATTTGAACAAACTTGGTAAAGTACCATAATCTTATAGTAAATGCAAAATATTAAACCTCTGGCTCTTGCAGTTTCAGAGAAGGTTTTTAATTGTTTTCCTATATAAGTCTAGTATGTAAAACTGTGACCCCCGGGGCGGGGCCAAATTTGACACCAGAGTCACCATTTGAACAAACTTTTTAGAGGATCATAAGCTTATAGAAAATGCAAAATATTGAACATCTGGCTCAAGCAGTTTCAGAAGATGTTTAAGTGTTTCCCTATACAAGTCTATGTAAAACATGTGACCCCTGGAGTGGGGCCAAATGTAACCCCAGGGTCACCATTTTAATAAACTTGGTAAAGGACCATAATCTTATAGTAAATTCAAAATAGTAAGCCTCTGGCTCTTGTAGTTTCTGAGAAGAAGATTTTTAAAAAATTTCCTATGTAAAACTCTGACCCCCGGGGTGGGGCCAAATTTGACACCAGGGTCACCATATGAACAAACTTGGTAGAGGATCATAAGCTTATAGCAAAGGCAAAATATTGAACATCTGGCTCAAGCAGTTTCAGAGAAGAAGATTTTTTAAGTTTTTCCCTATACAAGCCTATGTAAACTGTGACCCCCGGGGAGGGGCCAAATGTGACCACAGTGTCACCATTTGAACAATATTGGTAGAGGACCATAAGCTTATAGCAAATGCAAAATATTAAACCTCTGACTCTTGCAGTTTCAGAGAAGATTCTTTAAGTTTTTCCCTATACATGTTTACGCAAAACATGTGACCCTTGGGGCGGGGTCAAATGTGACCCGAGGGTAAATACAAAATATCAAACCTCTGGCTCTTGTAGTTTCCGAGAAGAAGATTTTTAAATTATTTTTCCTATATAAGTCTATATAAAACTGTGACCCCCCGGGGCGGGGACAAATTTGACCCCAGGGTCACCATTTGAACAAACTTAGTAGAGGACCATAAGCTGATGCTACATGTAATACATGAGAGCTCTGTGCCTTGTGGTTTCAGAGAAGAAGATTTTTTAAAGTTTTTTCCTATATGTCTATATGAAAAACATGCAAAATCTCAATATACAAAATTTGGGTCACCCGGGGCACGGCCTTTTTGACCCCGGGGACTTCATTTGAACAAACTTGATAGACTACTCGATGGCGATCATTTTCAAAGAAAAACTGTTGAAATCTGTCCAGAGGTTCTGGAGAAGATTCTTTAAGGTTTCGACTATATAATGGTAATGGCGGACATCGATCGCGCTGACCTAATTTTAACAAATCTAAAAAGCATTCAGTTAAGGATCATCCATGTGAAGTTTGGTCAAAATTAGTGAAGCGGTTTCTGAGAAGTCGTTTGAAGAAAAGTTAACAACGACAATGACGGACGAGGGACGAAGAGTGATCCCAATAGATCACCTTGAGCCTTATCAAATAGATTCATATGGTTCTTTAACGTGCTCTGACGATCGACCGATACACGGGACCGCCCTGTTTACGTCCCCATCCGACGGACGAGGCTATGGGAAAGTGTCTTGCCCAAGAACACACCGACGAAACTCAGTGGCACCATGGAGGATTGAACCCGGGGCCTCCGGTTACAAATCCGCCACGCTACTGACTGCGCCACGCCAGCCCTCTTTGAACATTCTAAACACATTTGGCAAAGATCAGTTAAAAAATGAAGTAGCTACAGATTTAACAAAGGAAAATACAATATAGCATTTTGGTTAAAATTGCTCAAGAAATGTGGCCTCTATCGTGTAAACAAGCTAAATGTTGACGCCGGACAACGGACGCCGGACGAAGAGTGGTCACAACAGCTCACCCTTGAGCACTTCGTGCTCAGGTGAGCTAAAAAGTGCAAAAAGTTACGCAAGTAACATGCTAACAGGGGCCAAAATTGATTCTAACAAACTGCCCAGGAAGCAATGTGCCATTGTCAAACTGATTTGAATTCAAACACCACTACTATTGTTTCGGACACCGAAAACATTAGCTCTAGTCATAGTGCTAATAACAATGACATTTAACCTTAACCCGCTACATATATATACTGTTGTATGACTGTTCTTTCTTTGAATTAAGACCATTCCATTTAATATGTGACAAAGGGGTGTTTTGGGGGAAAATGACTGATCAGCAGCCAGACATTGTAAACCCTGATCAGGCCGCGACTGATCAGCTTGCAAGATACTCGCAGGCTGATCTGTCTGGGTTTACAATGAATGCAAAGGCTAGTCTAGACGTGCTTATCGGGTTAAGGGTTAATAACAAGGGTTGGATCTAGTTCGACATATCAAACTGTACTTTTGAACCATCTGTATAAAGATGGAATTTTATTTAAGGTTGGTGATATATATTTGACATTAATCACTTTTATTATTCATTTATAAAGAATTAACTGCTTCTCACTGACAATCGTTTTAAAGGATACGCTATGATGTATCTTTTCAATTTCTTGAAATCTTGTATGTACCCTGGCAGATATATTTTGGCACCAGTGAAAACATTTGGAAGTGTCTGAAATAAAATAAAAGGTGATATAGTTAATGGTAGCAATTATAGTTCCCCAATAGTTGCACAAAAACAAACAACAACTGTAAAGATGAATAAAAGGCAAGATATAACATCACAAACATAAACAGATAAAAGGGTTTACAATAGGGCCACCACCTTGGAATGGTCAGTGGCAAAAAAGGCCGCTCGACTAACCTTTGACCAGTAGAACAAAAAATGCAAATGCAAATGGAACACAAATCGAGGGCTCAATGGTAACTTGGTTACAGTTTTGCATTCTGACCCCATCCAAATGGAATGAAAGGTTGGGGTACTGAAAGGAACAGATAAGGTCCTTAGTGAACCCACAACAACTAAATTAAAGAAAAAACCTGCCAAATAATGGCAAAATTACACTACAAATCTGTTTATCAAAACTCTATCCAGGTGTTCAGGTCAAATAATAATGTATGTGTCGATCAACAGTATAGGTTTATTCACGGGTTCTTAAAATACCCGTTACTGAGTATGCATAAAATGAATAATGAGTTGGCAGTTTCGAGGTTTGGTTTGGCTGGTTAAAGCCGTTTATATTGTGTCTACAGAGTTTGGATTCTCAAAATATTTTAAGTTATATATACTCGTCCTTGATCAGTAGGTTTAGAAACGGTGTTCATCTTTGTAAAATGTGCCTGCTGATGGCCGGATAGTGATTTCAAGCTTTTAAACAGTTTTTTTTAATCTAAAACCTATTCTTTCAACAATTTTTGTTTTGTTCATTTACACTTTCTGCAAGAAAAACTGCCAGGTTGGTGAACTGCAATGTTGCGGACTTGCAGTATTGGAATAGATAAGGACCTTTAGAGAACCCATGACAACTAAATTAATTATACATACACCATTACTAGCTGTTTCCACCTTTGGACCATGGTAGTACTTTTCCAGATGGGACGGATTCTTCTGGTAACAATCTGCACCATAAGCACATTCTGGCTTCGACTGAAATGTACAAACTTGTCTATTTTTCAGACTGAAATGTACATAAACTTATATATGGGTGAGATTTATAATATGTAAAATACCGCACATGAAATTCCTGTCCTTCAAACCAGCTATATGAAATAATTTTAAACGGTCCAAATATTCAAATATTGGAACCATACTGGTCAGTCAAATTGAAACTGGAACAATGTTAGAGGTTAAAGGAAGAATGGTGGACTAGGGCACATCAAATGAGATATTTGTGTTTAAAATTTGCTTATATAACTTGAGATGACACGCTGGTGCCAATCAGGTCTTACAAAATGTCATTAACCCTTAACCCGCTACATATATATAATGGACTGTTCTTTCTTTGAATTAAGACCATTCCATTTATGTGACAAAGGGGGTGTTTTGGGGGAAATGACTGATTAGCAGCCATACATTGTAAACCCTGATCAGCCTGCAATGGACGCACAGGGTATTATAGTTGTGCTTAACGGGTTAACGGTTAACATCCATTTAATTGTTTCTTAGACTAGTTGTTGTTAAATCTCAATATGTTTTTTCCTGTAAAACGCATTACTCATCGACACCTCTAACATGGAATGTTATGCACAACTATATAGGCTTGGTACTGATCATCCCTGAAAGTTTCGTTGAAATCTAGCAAAGAGTTCAGGAGAACTAGTCCTGATAAATTTGTGGCATACAGACAACAGACAGACAGACAGACAGACAGACAACAGACAACAGACAGACAACAGACAGACAGATGACAGACAGACAACAGACAGACAACAGACAGACAGACAGACAGACAGACAACAGACAGACAGACAGACAACAGACAACATACAGACAACAGAAAGACAGACAGACAACAGACAGACAGATGACAGAGAGACAGCAAGCACATCAACAATATGTCTTCCCTCCACGAAGTTGGGGAGACATAACAATATTTCCTTCCTAGTAGATCTGTTCAGCATATGCCCTTACTGTGCGGTTATAGGGGCATGTAGGGCCTAGGGTAATTAGGCTGAATACGGTAATTAAGGAGAATTGGTTATAAAATGACATCCTAATTGCCTCCAGTCCCTTTAACGGAAGCTGTATGCAGGAGTGTAAGCTGCCTTAAGGCAGAAGCTGCTGCTATACTGAATTTTCCCGATTTTCTTTTTTAACAAATCTTCTTCAGTTTAAAGAAGAAAATAAACTTTATTTAGTCGTGTATTTTATTATTACAAACACAAACGAGAGAGAAAGGATCGGTTTTATCGAGTCTGTTTATGAGAACTTGACATATTTTATTGTTACAGTATTAAAACTTTACAAATTTCAGAGAGTCTCAACAAGATGATTAGGATACTGAAATGCATGAAATGCCATCTCAGAGCAATCAGAATTTAAACAAGAGGCCCAAGAGGGCCTGTGGACGCTCTACTGGCTCAAGATAAAGTTTATGTATAAGGAGCCATAAGTCTTTCAAAAATCATTCAACCAGAACATGGCAATGACAGGTGCAACTAGGCTTAGTACTGATCATTCTCGCCAAGATCGCTGAAATCTGGCAAAGAGTTCAGAAGAGACTCATCTGGACAAAGTTTGTGTATTAAAACATTTAAAGGGTCACAACTCTGCCAAAAATCATTCAACCGAAATATGGTGATGATATGCACAACTAGGCTTGATACTGATCATCCTTGTCAAGTTCCATCTATATCCAGCCAAGGGTTCAGGAGAACTAGCCCGGAAAAAAATTGTGGTATAAAAAAAATCCTTTAAAGGGCCATAACTCTGCCAAATATCTGTAAACCGGAACGTGACAATGACATGCACAACTAGGCTTGATACTGATCATCCTTGTCAAGTTCTATCTATATCCAGCCAGGGGTTCAGGAGAACTAGCCCGGAAAAAAATTGTGGTATAAAAAAAATCCTTTAAAGGGCCATAACTCTGCCAAATATCTGTAAACCGGAACGTGACAATGACATGCACAGCTAGGCTTGGTGCTGATCATCCCTGCAAGTTTCATTGAAATCTGGTGAGGGGTTCAGGACAAGTAGATCAGACAAAGTGTGTGTATTAAAACCTTTAAAGGGCCATAATTCTGCAAAAAAAATCATTTAACCGGAATACGCCAATGATTTGCACAACTAGACGTGGAATTGATCATCCCTAAAAAGCTTCGTTTAAATCCGGCCAGGTTCAGGAGAACTAGTCAGAACAAAGTTTGTGTATTAAAACCTTAAAAGGGCCCTAACTCCGCCAAAAATCATTCAACAGGAACACTTCGATGATTGCACAACTAGATATAGAATCGATCATCCCTAAAATGTTTTGGTTAATCCGGCCAGGGGTTCAGGAGAACTAGTCAGAACAAAGTTTGTGTATTAAAACCTTTAAAGGGCTATAACTCTGCCAATATCATTCAACTGGAACACGGCGACTATGTACAACTAGGCTTGGTGCTGATCATCCCTGCAAAGTTTCAATGAAATCCGGTCAAATGAAGGCCCTTTCATCTTAATGAGGCCAAGATGTAGCATATTTCAGAAAATCAAGGGCCATGACTCCGATGTAAATGGTCCAATCTGGATGGTTTTCAAACTCGTCCAAGCTTTCGTTGATATTAACAATCTGGTAAAGTTTCTTAAAGATCGGATGAAAGATGAAGGCCCTATCGTCTTAACGAGGCAAAATATATGATTTTTAACTAAATCAAGGGCCATAACCCCACTGTTACTTGTCCGATCTAGCTGGTTTCCGAACTTGACCAAGCTTTCATTGATAGGAACAATCTCATAAAGTTTCATAAAGATCGCATGAAAAATGAAGGCCCTATCGTCT
This sequence comes from Cyrtodaria siliqua, assembly GCA_037043455.1. NCBI lineage: Eukaryota > Metazoa > Mollusca > Bivalvia > Adapedonta > Hiatellidae > Cyrtodaria > Cyrtodaria siliqua. Next base: position 206,420 of record JAWPHD010003217.1, read on the forward strand.
TAACGAGGCAAAATATAGCATTTTAACTAAATCAAGGGCCATAACTCATCTGTTACTGGTCCGATCTGGCTGGTTTTCGAAATTGCCTGAGCTGTCATTGATGTAAACAATCAGGTAAAGTTTTGTAAAGATCAGATGAAAGATGAAGGCCCTATCGAATTAACGAGGCAAAATATAGCATTTTTAACTAAATCAAGGGCCATAACTCCGCTGTTACTGGTCCGATCTGGCTGGTCTTCGAAAATGTCCGAGCTTCCATTTATATAAACAATCTGGTAAAGTTTGGTAAAGATTGAATGAAAGATAAAGGCCCTATCGTCTTAACGAGTCAAAATATAGCATTTTTAACTAAATCAAGGGCCATAACTCCGCTGTTAATGGTCCGATCTAGCTGGTCGTTGAAGTTGTCCAAGCTTTCATTTATATAAACAATCTGGTAAAGTTTGGTAAAGATTGGATGAAAGATAAAGGCCCTATTGTCTTAATGAGGCAAAATATAGCATTTTTAACTAAATCAAGGGCAATAACTCCGCTGTTAATGGTCCGATCTAGCTGGTTTTCGAACTTGTCCGAGCTTTCATTGATATTAACAATCTGTGCAAGTTTGGTTAATATCAAATAATAAATGAAGGTGCTAGAGGGTTCACAAGGCTTAATATGGCATTTTTCAGCAAAACAAAGGCCATAACTCCGGTGAAATTATTTCGATCTTGCTGGTTTTCGAACTTGTCCGAGCTTTCATTGATATAAAGACACTGGTAAAGTTAAGTAAAAGTCTGATTAATATTGAAGGCCCTAGAGTGTTCACAAGGCAGAAAATAGCATTTTCCAGAAAAAACAAGGGCCATAACTCTGGTGTTACGGACCCAATTTAGCTGATTTTCGAACTTGTCCAAGCGATCATTGGTATTAACAATCTGTACAAGTTTGGTAACGATCAAATAATAAATGAAGGTGTTAGAGCGTTCACAAGGCAGAAAATAGCAACTTTCAGAAAAAACAAGGGCCATAACTCTATTGTTACTGACCCAATTCAGCTGATTTTCAAACTTGTCCAAGCTATAATTGGTATTAACAATCTGTGCAAGTTTGGTAACGATCAAATAATAAATGAAGGTGCTAGAGCGTTCACAAGGCAGAAAATAGCAATTTTCAGAAAAAACAAGGGCCATAACTCTGTTGTTACTGACCCAATTCAGCTGATTTTCAAAATTGTCCAAGCTATAATTGGTATTAACAATCTGTGGAAGTCTGGTAACAATCAAATAATAAATGAAGGTGCTAGAGCGTTCACAAGGCAGAAAATAGCAATTTTCAGAAAAGACAAGGGCCATAACTCTGGTGTTACCAAACCAATTTGGCTGGTTTTCGAACTTATCCGAGATTTCATTGATATTAACAATCTGTGCAAGTTTGGTAAAGATCAAATAATAAATGAAGGTGCTAGAGTGTTCACAAGGCTTAATACGGCATTTTTCAGCAAAACAAGGGCCATAACTCTGGTGAAAATTATATGATCCGGCTGGTTTTCGAACTTGTCCGAGCTTTCATTGATATAAAGACACTGGAAAAGTTTCGAAAAGATTCGATTAATAATGAAGGCCCTAGAGTGTTCACAAGCCAAAAGTTAACGACGGACGACAGACGCCGGACGACGGACGCCGGACGACGGACAACTCGCCATCCCATAAGCTCTGCTGGCCTTCGGCCAGTAGAGCTAAAAATTCAGGGAAGCATGCCCCCGGACCTGCTAGCCATTTGCGGTTTTGTCGCTTAACATGTCACTTCGGCTGCCTATACATCACTTATATCCTAGCTACGACCCTGTTATGGTGTCCATCCAAATCAAATGAAGAGATCATAATGTTTCTGTTGCACATTCAATGTGAATATGCACTAAACAAGGCCGCGTGATCAGCCAGATGCAATTATTGCTAATGAAATAGTTTGGTCAGATTAAACGCTCAATGACTTGGCTAGTTTATAAATCACAGAATTTGTATAATGATTTAAGGATCTAAATCATTCTTGTTTTGTGATCTAATAACGTTTATATAATTGTATAAACAAATGTTGTTAATGTAGCAATATAAACCCAATATGAATAACTAAAGTTATTGAGCAGAAACAAAACCTAGAACTATCACTGCATATAGACAGGAAAAGTAGCATTCAAGGACGACAAACACACACAGAAACAAAGAACAACTTTAAAGATAAACAAGAGCTGTCGGAAAACAGCGCAGCTCGACTATTCGATTTTTCGGAGAATAATAAATTTATAGCTAGTATATACCATCAGAAAACAAGGCTACAACAATGTGGGGGTGGGGTTGGGAGCACAACATAACTATGTGTAAGAATTGACCAAAACTACACAGAAATATGTATAAAAAAATTTAAAAAAAAAAACGAGTTTTGAGTGGGGTGCGGGGTGGGGATGGGAGAGAGGTGGGGGGAGTGGGGGTGGTGAGGGCAACATATATGTGTAAGAAGCTATGTAATAATTCCCCAAAACAACACAAAAATATGAAGAAAAAAAAATTAATTAAAAAATCCGAGGCGGTGAGGGGGCAACATAAGGTGTAAGAATTGACAAAAGCAACACAAAAATATGTAAAAAAAAAAGTTTCAAGTGGGGCTGGGGTGTTGGGGAGAGCGGGGGGAGAGGCGGGAGTGGGTTGAGGGCGGGGGGAGGGGGCAACATATATGTGTAAGAATTGACTAAACCAACAAAGAAATATGTAAAAAAAAAAGAAAAGTTTTAAGTGTTGGGGGTGGGGGGATGGGGTGAGAGGCGGGGTGGGTGGTTGGGGGCGGGGAAGGTTGCAACATATATGTGTAAGAATTGACTAAAACAACACAGAAATATGTAAAAAAAATAACAACAAAAATAGATTTTCAAGTGGGGGTTGGGGATGGGTGGGGGGAGCGGGGGGGGAGAGGCGGGAGTGGGTTGGGGGTGGGGGGGGGGGGATAACATATGTGTGTAAGAACTGACTAAAACAACAAAGAAATATGAAGAAAAAAAAAATCCAAGTGTGGGGCGGGTTGAGAGGGGGCGGGGGGGGAGGCGGGGGGGTGTGTGTGTGGTGGGGGCAGGGAGGGTTGCAACATATATGTGTAAGAACTGACTAAAACAACACAGAAATATGTAAAAAAAAAAAAAAAAAAAAAAAAAATCAAGTGTGGGGCGTGGTGGGTGGGGTTATGGGGTGAGAGGTGGTGGGGGGGGGGGGGGATGGGGGAGGAGGGTTGACAAAAGCAACACAGAAATATGTAAAAAAAAAAAAAAAAGTTTCAAGTGGGGGTGGGGTGGGGTGGGGTGGGGTGGGGAGAGGTGGGGGGGGGGGGGGGGGTGGAGCATGGGTGAGAGGCAGGAGTGGGTTGGGTGGGGGGGTTGGATGGGGCAACATATATGTGGAAAAATTGATGAAAACAACAAAGAAATATTTTTAAAAAAAGAAAAAAAGTTTCAAGTCTGGGGGTGATGGGGTGAGAGGCAAGGTGCGTTGGGGGTTTGGGGAGGGGCAACATATGTGTGTAAGAATTGACTAAAACAACAAAGAAATATGTAAAAAAAAAAATATCAAGTGTGGGGTGTGGTGGGTGGGGTGATTGATGGGGTGAGAGGCGTGGGGGCGGGTTGCAACATAAGAACTGACAAAAGCAACACAGAAATATGTAAAAAAAAAAAAGAAAAAGTTTCAAGTCTGGGGCTTGTTGGGGGGTGGGGGGGGGGGGATGTGGTGTGAGGCGGGGGGATGGGGTGGTGGGGGCATGGAGGGTTGCAAAAATGTGTAAGAATTGACTAAAACAACAGAAATATATAAAAAAATAAAAATAAAAAATAAAATTTAAGCGTGGGGCCTGGTAGATGGAGTGATGGGGTGAGAGGCAGGGGGTGGGGCAGGGGGGTGGCGGGGGTGATGGGGTGAGAGGCGGGGGAGGTGGAGTGGTTGGGGCGGGGAGGGTTGCAACATATATGTGTAAGAATTGACTAAAACAACACAGAAAGTTAAAAAAAAAAGAAAAAAAAAAAAGTTGTGGAAGGGAGTGGGGGCGGGCGGGGGTAGAGGGGGGGGGGGAGGGAGGGAGCCCATGCCCCAATATGGGTAAAGTAATAAGATGCATAATGCTATAACAAATCCCAAACCAAAATTATAGATATATACATGCTTACATGCAAACCTAGATCTGCCTTTATTGCACATTTTATGGGCCATCACAATTTGGGTTCCATGGGAGCCCAGAATTTGCAGAAGACAAAATTACTTATCCAACCCTTTACAACATACTACAAGGAAACCAATTTCAAAATTTAGTTCAGCTAGGACAAAAAATGTAAGAGATATAGACCTGTAAACACAGCTTACACGCAAAATTTGATGTGAAACAGACATATTTTAAGGGCTATCAGAATTTGGGTTCCATGGGAGCCTAGGGGTTACAGGAACCAAAATTACTTAAGCAGCCCTTACGATAATGCTATAAGGAAGCTAATGGCCAACTTTGGTTGTGCTAGGGTAAGAATTGTAAGAGATATAGACTTGTAAACACAGCTTACACGCAAAATTTGATGTGAAATGGGGCACATTTTATGGGCTATCATAATTTGGGTTCCATGGGAGCCCATGGGTTACAGGAACCAAAATTGCTTATGCAGCCCTTAAGATAATGCTACAAGGAAGCCCATGAACAAATTTGGTTGTGGTAGGATAAGAAATGTAAGAGATATACACTTGTAAACACAGCTTACACGCAAACCTTGATGTGGGACGCCGACGCCGACGCCAACGCCGACGCCGACGCCGACGCGACCCCGTGGTGATTACATAAGCTCTCTTATTCTTCGAATAGTCGAGCTAATAAAAGGCCAAATAAGACATCACAAACACAGAAGGGTTGACAATAGGGCAGGGCACGAAAATTCCACTCGTCCGCTCGTATTGACGAGTGAAATTCGAATCCGGACAAGTGAAACCCATGAATCGGTCGTCCGAGAGGACGAGTAACATTTCAGTAGAAAACAACAACAAAGAAATAGTTCTTACATAGTTTATTAAGCGATTAAATGCAGTAAATAGTCGCGTTCTCTGTTTATTCAGCGATAAACTGCAATTTAAGTCAACCGGATATTAGGAAATAGACGCATTTCCGTTTTGGGACATTCTAAAATGCGGCTCCTGTTCTAATTTCACGGAGACTGAACATTACAGTATTTGATGTTATACATCAGCTTTTAGGTGACTGGGGCCCAGGGCCTTCAGGAAGGGGAATTGCAAAAAGTATACTGTTTTCCTGTATTGGAGTTTAACATTTTCTAATAAAAAAATGTATTTTTCTTTTTGAAGATGGGAATTTTTCACAGGAAAAAGGGGAAAATATATACCATGCCAGAGTAAATGTAACGGCCATGATCAGACTGTAGTTAACTATAGAATATGACAAGAGCTGTCGGCGAACAGAGCAGCTCGACTAGATTTTTCAGAGAATAATAGATACGGTAGCTATGTGTAAGAATTGACAAAAACAACACAAAAATATGTAAAAAAAATCTAGTTTCGAGTGGTGTGTGTGGGGGTGGGGGGGGGGGGTGGTAGTGTGTGGGAGGGGGGTGGAGGGGGCAACATATATGTGTAAGAAGCTACGTGTGTGTGTGGGGGGGGGAGGGGGAGGAGGGGGGGGGGGGGGGGGGGGGGGGGCGGGGGTAGAATCAGGGGGTGAGGGGAGGGAGAAACATATGTGTAAGAAGCTATGTGTAAGGCCTGTGGACGCTCTACTGGCTAAATATAAAGTTTATGCACAAGGGGCCATAACACTTTCAAATATCGTTCAACCAGAACATGGTGATGATATAGGCAACTAGGCTTGGTACGGATTGTCCCTGACAAGTTTCGTTGAAATCCAGCCAGAGGTTCAGGAGAACTAGTCTGTACAAAGTTAGTGTATTAAAACTTTTAAGGGGCCATAACTTTGCCAAAATTCATTCAACCAGAACACGGCAATAATAGGTGCAACTAGGCTTGGTACTGATCATTCCCATCAAGATTCGTTGAAATCCAGCAAGGAGTTCAGAACAGACTAATCTGGACATTTCTCTATTAAAACTTTTAAAGGGCCATAACTCTGACAAAAATCATTCAACCCAAATATGGCGATGATATGCACAACTAGGCTTGATACTGATCATCCTTGTCAAGTTTCGTTAAAATCCAGCCAGGGGTTCAGGAAAATTAGCCCGGAAAATGTTTGTGTATCAAAAACCTTTAAAGGGCCATAACTCCACCAAAAATCTTTTAACCGGAATGCGACGATGATATGCACAACCAAGCTTGGTGCTGATCATCCCTGTAAAGTTTCGTTGAAATGTGGGGAGACGTTCAGGAGAATAGTCCAGACAAAGTTTGTGTATTAAAACCTTTAAAGGGCCATAACTCTGCCAAAAATCATTCAACCGGAACACGGCAAATATTTGCACAACTAGACCTGAAACTGATCATCCCTAAAAAGTTTTGTTTAAATCCGGCCAGGGGTTCAGGAAAACTAGTCAGGACAAAGTTTGTGTATTAAAACCTTTAAAGGGACATAACTCCGCCAAAATCATTCAACTGGAACACAGTGATGATATGTACAACAAATAGGCTTGGTACTGATCATCCCTGAAAAATTTCAATGAAATTTGGCCAAATGAAGGCCCTTTCTTTTTAACGAGGCCAAAATATAGCATATTTCAGAAAATAAAATCAAGGGCCATAAAAGGGTGAAAATACTCCAATCTGGTCAACATATATGTGTAAGAATTGACTAAAACAACACAGAAATATGTAAAAAAAAAAAATTAAAAAAAAAGAAAAAAAAGTTTCAAGTCTGTGTGGGGGGGAGGGGGGTTGGGGAGGGGGGTGAGAGGCGGCTGTTTGTTTGGGAGGGGGCAACATCTATGTGTAAGAATTGATCAAAACAAATATATTAAAAAAATAATTAAATAAAAATATTCTAGTTTCGAGTGTGTGGTGGGGGCGGAGGAGGGGGTTGGGAGTGGCGGCGGAGGGGGGGTGGGGGGGGGGGGGGGTGGGGGGGGGGGGGGGGGGGGGGGGGGGGGGGAAGGGGGCAACATGTTTAAGAATTGACAAAAGCAACACAGAAATATGTAAAAAAATAAATATAGAGTTTCAAGTGTGGGTGGGGGGTGGGCGTGAGCGGGGGAGAGAGGCGGGAGTGGGGGGTGGGGGGTTTGGGGGGGGGGGAGGAGGAGGTTGCAACATATATGTGTAAAAATGACTAAAACAACACAGAAATACGTAAAAAAAAAAAAAAAAAAAAAAAAATTCAAGTGCTGGGGGGAGGGGGGATGGTTGAGAGGCGGGGGTGGGGTTTGGGAGGGGGCAACATATATGTGTAAGAATTGACTAAAACAACACAGAAATATGTAAAAAATAAAAAAAAGTGTGGAGGGGTGTGGGAGTGGTGGCAGGGTGTGGGGGGGGGGGGGGGGGGGGGGGAGGCCATGCCCCAATATGGGTAAAGTATGAATAAGATGCATAATGCTATAAAAAATCCCTAACCAAAATTATAGATATATACGAGGGGTGTTCGAAAACTTTTGCAAACGCACTGTATACTCGACAATCACGGGATTTACCTGTACAAAACCAATACGAAACGGATGACTGATCATCACTGTACATTGTGTATAAATATAATTGAAATCCACAAACAGGTTCTTTTGCAATTTCGATTGCTTTCAGGTGTATTCATAGACACTGCGTTGAAAATGGTTAGAAAACGAATAGAAAATGTTGCTGAAATCAGGGGTTATATAAAAGGCCGCTGTAAGTTGGGATTGAGTATCAAAAGCATACATGATGAGATATGTGTTGTTTATGGGGATAAACAAATGTCATTTTCCACAGTTTATAGGTGGTTTACAAAATTCAGTTCCGGTCAGGAATCAGTCAAAGATGCCCCTTATTCAGGAAGACCCAGGTCTGCAGTTACCAAATTTAACATAAATAAGATCAAGTCCATTATTGAGAAAGATGCGCGTTTCACTGTCAGACAGCTGGCACAAATGACAAACTTGGGTTTAGCATCTGTCCACTTCATTCTGAAGAAAATTCTTAAGGTTACGAAGATAAGTGCTCGCTGGATCCCCCATTTGCTCACCGATGAGCAGAAACGTACGAGGGTGCAAATGGCAAAGCAACTGCTGAAGAAGTACCCAAAATATCAGAAAAAGGTGTTTGATAGTCTCATAACTGGTGATGAGACATGGGTCCATTTTTATGAGCCCAAGCGGAAAGTTGATAACAGGATATGGGCTCTGAAACATGCCAAAAGGCCAAGTATTGCTAAATGAACACTGACAGCAAAGAAGGTGTTATACGCCATTTTCTTCAGAAACTCTGGGCCACTCATGCAAATTGCTGTTCCAAAAGGTAGGGGTGTGTCTGGTAGCTTCTATAAGAATGTGGTTCTGAAAAAATTGCGAACAAAAATGAGAAAAGTACGTCCAAAAACCGGTCTCCAGCATGTCCATTTGTTACATGACAATGCTCCAGCCCACAAATCCTAAACTGTAGCACAGTTTTTGAAGTCTGAAAAGGTCAATGTATTGTCGCACCCTCCCTACAGCCCAGACCTGGCCCCGTGCGATTTTTTCCTCTTTCCGAAATTGAAAAAACACCTAATAATAGTATCTGGTAGGAGATATAGGTCCAGAAGTGCATTGGGGTCAAGAAATGTAAGAGATATAGACCTGTAAACACAGCTTACACGCAAAATTTGATGTGAACAGATACATTTTAAGGGCTATCAGAATTTGGGTTCCATGGGAGCCCAGGGGTTACAGGAACCAAAATTACTTAAGCAGCCCTTAATGCTATAAGGAAGCTAATGGCCAAATTTGGTTGTGCTAGGGTAAGAATTGTAAGAGATATAGACTTGAAAACACAGCTTACACGCAAAAGTTGATGTGAAATGGGACACATTTTATGGGCTATCATAATTTGGGTTCCAAGAACCGAAATTGCTTATGCAGCCCTTAAGATAATGCTATAAGGAAGCCCATGGCCAAATTTGGTTGTGCTAGGACAAGAAATGTAAGAGATATAGACTTGTAAACACAGCTTACACGCAAACCTTGATGTGGAACGCCGACGCCGACACCAACGCCGGGGTGATAACATAAGCTCTCTTATTCTTCGAATAGTCGAGCTAAAAATGAATATAGTCATTAGATTCTATAATATTCGTCAAAGTTTCATAATTTTCACTGATTTATATAAAGAAAAAAAAACACATTATGATGTTTCCCTTTGTTTTATTTTAATATATAATAGTGTTAAATGATGGTATCTGACTACTTTGTGATCTATTACAATCAGAGCAGGACGAGTAAACACCTATAAGGACGAGTAACATGTCAATGCCACTCGTCCTACAGGACGAGTATACAGTAAAATATATTTCATCCCCTGTAGGGCTACCGCCTTGGAATGGTCAGTGGCAAAAAAAGGCCGCTGGGTGTTTAAACCGGGTTCTAGAGTGCACCAAACCTCACACTTACCCTACTGTCAACCTAATAAAATGGGACAGTGAAAATGAAGGTGATGAATACCTCATATAAATTTTAAGTGAAATAAAGGGCCATAATTCTGTAATAAATTAGCCAATCAACAATAGGTGATGTAGAGGGACATAAGGTCATCAGATGTTTGGGAACAACCCATTCAAAAGTGTTTGAGGAATTTCAAGTAATGAACATGTGTTACGCGACGCGAAAAAAATGTGTTCCGTGACAGGACGCGACACAACTAGATGCGCCGGGACGTTATGGACAACGTGATTCCTAATTAGCCCCATTTCAAATTGTGAAAGCGGGTGTATATATTTAATACACGTGTATATATTTAATACACGTGTATGATCTAACAGCAAAATCAGCTGAGTCATCAAGTTTTCCAAACACAATTTTCATAAACAATATCTAAACCAAAGGTAACAATTTTGTGGCTCAATTTAATGCGCATTAATATTTCGTATGAAATTGAAGCACATGTTGACGGTTTTCATTTGTATTTTGGATTAACACCCAACATCTCTTCCATATCGCCTCCAGTACACCATATCGCCTCCAGTCCCTTTAGGTTTCATATACATACATGACCAGCAAGGTATGGATTTATATTTAATGTGACAGCATTCCTTGAATTAAGTTTCACTATACCGATGATCTGTCAGGAAGTAAATATAAATACTTTTTTTCTTTTTAGTATTATAAATTCTGACATTTTCCATCACTGCAGCAGATGGAAGTTAATTGCGCACTTGTGGGTTTAACTATATAAAAGCGGTTTTGAAATTAATACTCTGAATAGCATAGTTTTAAGTGTGACTATTGATTGGGAATTCAGCGCAAATATATGTGTAAGTACATTTTTTATGTTTTAAGGATGTTGGCTGGGCAAGTTTTGACATCTTCAAGTCTTCATTTTATTTTTTAAATCATAGTTTTATTTGACAACAGAATTGTTTCATTTTTTCCATTCTAGTTATAGTAGATTTGGATATAATGTAGGATTTAATATGGTAACATACCAAATTTTAAGCAAAAAATTTTTTTCCATATTTTTTCCGTCATTAATTTTGTGATCATTTTTTGATCATTACCCCCAGGGCTTTATATGACGTTAATTATCAGCCCAGTTACCACGTATTCCTATAAAATAGGGGGTACGGGTAGCTCTGAGTAAATTTATCCTTTTGCTATAGAATAAATCAGATTTTTGTTTTTCAGTATTCCACATACATATATAAAAGTAGATACTGAGCTAATTTTATTTTCGATCTCCATGTCAATATTGTGTGTACAGTATTTTACATTGAAAATGTCAAAATAACTGCAAAATGTGTGTAATTTAAAGAATTTTTAATAAAAAATCATTATAAGGCCATATCAAATTAATTCCCAGTTTATCATCCAAATTTTGGAAAAAATTGGGGCGGGGGGTGCAATTTTATTTTTTATTTTCCTGAGATGACATCAAACATCACAAAAATATTAATAACCAGAAGTATTATGTTTTGAACACTCTCTTTATTACCAATTGTCACTGCTATAGCATACATTTGTATTTATAATCATATAAACTACCATGTATGTGAGTTTTAAAAGTTGGAAGTTCTCAATATAACTTACTTCTTATGGCTCGATGTCCGATTTGTTTACAAAATGTATTTCCAGTTCGGCTAAATATTGTGACCGGGATCCTTTTATTTATTATATTTATATTTTATATTAATAATATCTCATAATCACTCGCTTGGCTCGGCCATGGGGAATTAGCCAAAAGCAAACACAAGTCACTATTTCCATTTAACATGTTGTTTATTTTCTATTCACTCATTTAATATTATAAGTCCACATTGTAACTTTACTTTATTATTATCCTAGTTCTATCCTTTTCAATATATAACTGAAACCTTTCTTTTATAACTCCGAAACACTCTTCTACCTAGCTCAAACCTTACTGAACAGGTTGATGATTTCTAAGGTTTAAAGTCCCTCTACCATATGAGCCCCCGGGAAGAATCCCCCGTTGGCTCGGCATTATGTCTGGACTATTGCGTGAGTGATTGTGTGTAGTGCTATGTATCTATCTACAGTCTACTTGAAGCAGATATAGTGCTGCCACACTGGAATACCACGCCGTAGTACGTGATACCCCACCGTAACATATATAAAAAAAACTTTTTCAATTCCCGCTCATTTCTAAGCACCATCCTCTTACATCTAGACACACCCAAAATCATACATACAAAACCCTACCATCCAATCAGATATTGATATTAACCTGTCTATAATCATTAAATAAAGATTATTCTAGTAGTCCAGCATCAGCCTTAACAAAGTATTGCATTAATTAATACCTGCTGTATAATAGATAAGTGTGACTATTTTCACTTTGATGATCTAGACTGTAGCAAATTAAATCTATAACCAGATTGTCCCACACTGGGTTCAATGTACCAACATCAATCAACAAGCTCTGGGATCAACAATATTAAATCTTACTTATCATAAAATTTATAAAATCATTATCATTATTTATCATCAGGTTACAATATTAACGCATTTTCTGTCACGGAAAGACGAGTCGTCTTTCAGTCGAATATTTTTTTATTTTTTTTTATATATATATATATATAATATATATATATATTTATTTATTTTCGGACAAAATAAAAATTGTCGGGGCGGCATAAAATATTCGGGGCGGGCGGGGATGATAAACTGGGAATTAATTTTATATGGCCTAAGCCTGGTGACCAATATATGTTTTTACTTGTTTGGAAAGAAATGTCATAGGACCTTGACATATACAAGTTTTAAAAAAAGTTGATCATTAGAACATTTTTTTTATCTTGAATTAATTTTTCGGTAAAAACAAAAGTGGGTGGGGTACGGTCCATATATGTTTGCTTTTTAAAGTAAAAAGTCGAATGAGGATTACAACTGTTTTTGTATGATTTGAAAGATATGTATATATGCAATCGAAAATTAATTGTTGTTTTTCAATAAACGTAATGTTATGAAAACAATTGTGAAAATGTTCAATGACTATATTTTTCCTCTTTTTAGTGAAATTTTGAAGTTAGAAATATGTGCCTTCTTCAATGACGTCTAGTGGGAAAAAAAGTGTGGTGACCTAGCCTTTTTTTGATAATTTTGAATCTAAATTATACATTTTGGCGGGTTATAGGGACTTTAATGAGCTACAATTTAGAACAGACCAAAATGCTCAAACTTTATGATTTGGTCACAGTATTTATATTTTATTATAATACAAATATATACATATAAATCACAGAGTTACAGGCCTTTTTCCAGATGTGTTTTTTGGATCATGCTGAAGATGTGTACAAGGTTTCATTGCTGTAGATGAAATGCTTTGCAGGGCTTGCACTGGCTATTTTTTTCTTTGCGCAACTACTTTCGACAAATGAAAACAAGAGGCCCAAGAGTGCCTGTGGATGCTCTACTGGCTAAAATGGCTCTTATAACATTAATGAAGCGAGTGACTGCCATTTACGTTTTTTTTGAAAGTTTTGGGCAAAAAACAGCTTTTGAACTAAATCAAGGGCCATAACTAAAGAATTTGTTAAATGAAGGCCCTACCATATTAACGAGGCAAAATATAGCATTTTTTAACTAAATCAAGTGCCATTATGATAACTCCTCTGTTACTGGTCTGACTGGTCCGACATAGAGCTATAAAAACAAGAGGTCAATGACCTTGAAGCTCTACTGATTGATTTTGATTTCAGGAAGTAGTCGCTACAGACTTGTTTTTTGAAAATCTATTTTTAACCGTGGTGGCCATCTTGAATTTCCGGCCGACCTGTAATTTTGCTAAGATCAATAAGACATTAAGAGCAACATTCCAGTGAAGTTTCATGAAAATCCGTCAGGTAGTTTCAAAGAAGTAGTCGCTACAAGTTTTCATTATATAACTCTATGTAAACAAAGCAGCCATGTTTAAGTTCAAATCAAAACGATTTTCGACAAGGACCAACATCATGTCATACTGATCATTTTAGAAAAAGTCCCATATCAATATCTCTTATTGTTTTGAAGAAGTAGTCGCTACAAACTTATTTATTTTAAATCTATTTTTAGCTGTGGCGGCCATCTTGAATTTCCGGCCGACCTGAAATTTTTCTAGGATCAACTAGACATCAAGACCAACATTCCTGTGAAGTTTCATGAACATCCGTCAAGTAGTTTCAGAGGAGTAGTCGCTACAAGTTTTTACTATATAACTCTATGTAACCAAAGATGGCCACTGGCAGCCATGTTTAACATCGAATCAAAATAATTTTCCACAAGGATCTACATTATGTCATGCTGATCATTTTAGAAAAAGTCCCATATCAATATCACTTATAGTTTTCAAGAAGTAGTCGCTACAAACTTATTTTTTAAAAATCTATTTTTAGCTGTGACGGCCATCTTGAATTTCCGGCCGACCTGAAATTTTGATAGGATCAATTAGACATCAAGAGCAACATTCCTGTAAAGTTTCATGACAATCCGCCAAGTAGTTTCAGAGGAGTAGTCGCTACAAGTTTTTGCTATATAACTCTATGTAAACAAAGATGGCCGCTGGCAGCCATGTTTAACGTTGAATCAAAACGATTTTTGACTAGGATCAACATCATGTAATGCTGATCATTTTAGAAAAAGTCCCATATCAATATCACTTATAGTTTTCAAGAAGTAGTCGCTACAAACTTATTTTTTAAAAATCTATTTTTAGCTGTGACGGCCATCTTGAATTTCCGGCTGACCTGAAATTTTTCTAGGATCAATTAGACATCAAGAGCAACATTCCTGTAAAGTTTCATGACAATCCGCCAAGTAGTTTAAGAGAAGTAGTCGCTACAAGTTTTTACTATATAACTCTATGTAAACAAAGATGGCCGCTGGCAGCCATGTTTAACGTTGAATCAAAAACGATTTTTGACTAGGATCAACATCATGTCATGCTGATCATTTTAGAAAAAGTCCCATATCAATATCACTTATAGTTTTCAAGAAGAAGTCGCTACAAACTTGTATTTTAAAACTCTATTTTTAGCTTTGGCGGCCATCTTGGATTTCACATCAACATGAATTTTTGCTAGGATCAACTAGACTTTATGGGCAACATTTCTGTAAAGTTTCATGAATATCCATCCAGTAGTTTCAGCTGTGAAGTCGCTACAAATAAAAGTTTACGGACAGACGGACGGACGGACGGACGACGGACGCCGCACCACGGCATAAGCTCTGCTGATCTCTGATCAGTAGAGCTAAAAAGAAATTAAAAAAAATAATAAAAAAAATATTTAAAAAAAATAAATAAAAAAAATAAATAAAAATAAATGAAAACAATCAAAAAAGTTTGACAACGATCGGATTAAAAATGAAGCCCTATCGTCTTAACTAAATCAAGGGCCATAACTCCGCTGTTACTGGTCCGATATGTTTGGTTTTCAATCTTGTCCAAGCTTTCATTGATATTAACAATCTGATAAAGTTTGGTAAAGATCGGATGAACAATGAAGCCCCTATCGTCTTAACGAGGCAAAATATATCATTTTAAACTAAATCAAGGGCCATAACTCCGCTGTTACTGGTCCGATATGGCTGGTTTTCGAACTTGTTCGAGCTTTCATTGATATTAACAATCTGATAAAGTTTGGTAAAGATCGGATGAACAATGAAGCCCCTATCGTCTTAACGAGGCAAAATATAGCATTTTAACTAAATCAAGGGCCATAACTCGCTGTTACTTGTCCAATATGGCTGGTTTTCGAACTTGTTCAAGCTTTCAATGACATTAACAATCTGATAAAGTTTGGTAAAGATCGGATGAACAGTGAAGCCCCTATCGTCTTAACGAGGCAAAACATAGCATTTTTAACTAAATCAAGTGCCACAACTCTGCTGTTACTGGTCCGATATGGCTGGTTTTCGAACTTTTTCGAGCTTCCAACGACATTAACAATCTGTTAAAGTTAGGCAAAGATCGTATGAACAATGAAGCCCCTATCGTCTTAACGAGGCAAAATATAGCATTTTTAACTAAATCAAGGGCCATAACTCTCCTGTTACTATTCCTATATGGCCGGTTTTCGAAAATGTCCGAGCTTTCATTGATATTAACAATCTGATAAAGTTTGGTTAGATCGGATGAACAATGAAGCTCCTATCGTCTTAACGAGGCAAAATATAACATTTTTAACTAAATCAAGGGCCATAACTCCGCTGTTACTAGTCCGATATGGCTGGTTTTCAAACTTGTCAGAGCTGTTATTGATATTAACAATGTGGTAAAGATAGGATGAAAAACGAAGGCCCTATCATCTTAACAAGGCAAAATATAGCAATATAGCATTTTTAACTAAATCAAGGACCATAACTCTGGTGTTACTGGTCCGATCTGGCTGGTTTTCGAACTTGTCCAAGCTTTCATTGATATTAACACTGTGGCAAAGTTTAGTAAAGATAGGATGAAAAATGAAGGCCCTATCGTCTTAACGAGACAAAAGTTAACAACGGACGACGGACAAGTTGAGTCGGACGGACGACGGACGGACGACGGACAACTCGGCATCCCATAAGCTCTGCTGGCCTTTGGCCAGTAGAGCTAAAAATTAGAGCCAAATAGGCAAAAACATTGGAGCCAAATATTTTCATATTGGCACAGACTTGTCAGTGCTCACACTGGCCAGTTTCAATTAAAAAGGAGTTAGTGCGAAAATAGACAAAAACAATACTGAAGTTTCACTTCTTTCATTTTAACAATATTGTTTTATTTCCCATGCAAATTATATGTTCAGTACACTGTAAGGAAGTTTATAATCAGGTAAATCAAGCATCTAGTTTATGATTGAGTCATAGATAGATAGACAGCAGAAGTTTTATGTGTGACTGAGGTATTATGTAATAACAAAAAAAGAGAAACAGCAAAACAAAAACAAATAATTTAAATTTTGGTCTGTGGGGTTGAACTGTTATAGGACAAATTATTCTTACAAAACCTCGTAATTATAGGAAGAAAATCATACAGCAAAGTGTGTATACATTGTCATATTATTATAAAAATATATAGAGGATATTTGTTGTTTTGGAGTGAATAACATATCTTATTCTATACCTAATTTATACATCCAATCGTAGACGCTCTTTCGAGTCATGTGACCGTACAATATATTTCCGTATCGGGACGCACGCGCGTACAAAATATCCCGTATTTTGTTCGTATTGTACGCTTCACAGGTTCCATGTTAAACCTATGATAAAGACCGAAACGCGTGAAAAGGTCCGAATAAAAATCAGAACCGACAGGCTTCTGTCATTACCTAACCATAAATTGTTGTCAAGTAATGAAAACCTATCTATTGCACATATTTTTATTTAATTTTCCTTTATAACAAAAAAAAAACACAAAAAACTAGCATAATATATCATTGTTTGAAACTGACCTTCGGTAGTATTTAATCACTGTTGACAACGGAGAAATGGGCATTCTTTCAAGCAAATAAAGCTTGAGAGTAAGCCATGTCGAACACAATATATAAAATACATAGACCTACATGCAATTGTGCTTTCGATGTTCATAGCGACTTGCTTGAAAGCATGAAACAAACGAAAGTTATATCCGAATTATAAATGATTGGTTAAAATAAAGGTATAGAATAAAAAGGTTACTTAACATGGTTCTGTACAATACGGGATATATTTGGACTCGTACACAGCTGGAAAAAATCATATTGGACTCGCCTAACGGCTCGTCCAATATGACTTTTCCAGCTGTGTACTCGTCCAAATATATCTCCGTATTGTACAGAACCATGTTAAATAACCTATAATTATTTCATCGAGAAGTGAGAAAACTTCATATTTTCACGAATGCAAAGCATGAGTGAAAATATAAATGTTTTCTCAGTTCGAGATGAACTAAAATATGTTATTCACAACAAAACAACAAATTTTCTTTTTATTTTATGATTTTACAAACAATAATTTAAGCAATTTCAGTAACTAAACCGTTTATACACGCATCTTTCTTAGTCACGATGATGTAACGAAACGTTACAACTTTTCTGAAACCATTAACATCACAGAGAGAAAGTAATTAAATAAACAGTGGATTTAACAGTATATCAGTATAGTAGGAATATCTTGTGATCCGTGTTACTGTTCATGCATTGTGTTGGTTGTACATTAAAAAAGTAGTCCCGGCAGCTACTGTGGAAATAAAACTCTATATTCCACAGTGTGGAATAACACTTTTATTTCACTGATAAAACATAGTATTTCATTGATTATCATAAAATAAAAGACAATACATGTGCGATGTTTTAATCCGTTTTTATAAACTTAATACTATGAAAAACGATCTTGTTTACTCTGTCGGCCACCATTTTTAATTTCATGTGACTAGCATGTGATCAAGAAAGAATAGATTATATTGTAAATAAAAGAGGGGGGGGGGGGGGGGGGGGGGGGGGGGGGGGGGGTGGCAGCAACATATATGTGTAAAAATTGACTAAGCAACACAGAAATATCAAGTGGGGGTGGGGTGGGGGAGCGGGGGGAGAGGCGGGAGTGTGTAGGGGAGGGGGCAACATATATGTGTAAGAAAATAAAAATAAATAGTTTCAAGTAGGGGTGGGGTGGGGGTGGGGTGGGGGGTGAGAGGTGGGAGTGGGGGGGGGGGGGGAGGGGGCAACATATATGTGTAAGAATTGACTAAAACAACAAAGAAATATGTAAAAAATTAAAAAAAAAGTGTGTGTGTGGGGGGGGGGGGGGGGGGGGGGGGGGGGTGGGTGCGGGGTTGGGGGGCAGCAATATATATGTGTAAGAATTGATAAAAGCAACACAGAAATATGTAACAAAAAAAAAAAAAGTTTCAAGTGGGGATGGGGTGGGGGGGAGCGGGGGGTGAGAGGCGGGAGCATATATGTGTAAAAAATAATAATTCAAGTCTGGGGGGGAGGGGTTGGGGGTGAGAAGCGGGGGGTTGGGGGGCGGGTAGGTTTGCAACATATATGTGTAAAAATTTACTAAAACAACACAGAAATATGTAAAAAAAAAAATGTGGAGGGGAGTGGGGGGGCGGGGGGTAGGGAGTGGGTGGGGGTGGGGGGAGCCCATGCC
>JAWPHD010003218.1:0-225119 GCA_037043455.1 Cyrtodaria siliqua
TTTTCATAATTGCACATGTAATGGCAAGGTAGCAATGAACAGTTTATTTGAGTTTTTCACTTTGATAAGCAATCTTATAATTACACACGGTAGCAGTGAGACGTCTGTTGTAATGCGCACGCTAACGCACACGCATCCCTTACATGGGAACACCTATATTTCTGTGCTGATGTGTACTTCTAGCACGTCGTGCTCCAAAGTTGAATTGTAATCAGTATGTAAGGCAAATCAAGGTATTTGAACAGAGAGAAGCGAGGTCGCCCACCTTGATCCAAAATGTTTGGTAGGAACAACTGATGGTAAAACTCGGGAAGAATGTGTCTGGTAAGAAAAAAAAATGGTCGTGGCGTGTTTACGTCAACATTATTTTTTTCAATATTGTTTTAACACCCGTGACTTGATATGTTATTATGTAAAACTTCGTTTCCAGTCACTACCCAGATATATGCTATTTCCTCTCGGCAGCTATTTTACGCTTGCGTACAATTTTGCTTGTATTCCTTTGATATTACAGCAACAACAACAACGACGACAGAAGCAACGACGACAACACCACAGCCGACGACGACAACAACGACGGAGCCGACAACAACCACCACCGAGCCAACAACAACAACTACAGGTAGGTCCCGCGTTAAACTGTATTGTTGTCCTTGTAATCGTTTATTCTCTTGTTGCTCATGATCAGCCAAGTTGTTGAGTACTTGTTTTTTGACTGTCTATGCCTTTGTTGTTAAAACTCATATACATGCCAATTAATGCTGGCTGTCGGGGATTTATTTATTTAAATGTTCCCTTTAATTGGAATTACAATTGGATAAGTTTTTATGCACCTCATTACCTCGTTTAAACTGTGTTTTAGAAAATATTTGCATAATAGTTACAGTAGAACATACTTATTAATAATGATTTCTCATTTCTTTTTAAATTCACATTTTTTTATATTTTTTTATTTGTGCAAATATTCTACATGATTTTTCTAAATGCAAATATACTTCTTCATAGCTCTTAAACAAATGTTATCAACGCACATGGCAGCAGCTATTATAGTGATTCCGCAAAGAATGGATCGCTAGTTCCTTGTTATTTTAATTAGGTTGACCAATTCAAGGTCTCACAACACAGTACACTTGTACTATGTTGGCCTATATGAATACATTTAATGGGCCATTTCGAACCTAAAGTTTCCAAGCTAAAATTCACTTATCTATGAAACACAGTCATTTGCCCACACAAAAATGTACAAAATATGGTACGTTGATCAGGTTTATTTTTTTAATTGGAGTGGTGGCATCGTTTGCACTATTTTGGGCTTTTACTCCAGAGTTTGTACCAGAATTCCTACACTGCTTCAACCCCCATAAAACTGTCATATTCTGGTGCCAGTGTCGTCTAATAGCTGCAGATCCAATTTCAGACTGTGTTCATCTTACCTGCAACAGCAATACATATATCTGTCAGCAATTATTAAAAATATCTAAAACCGAACAACACACTACTACTTTTTATGGCGCAAGTTTTATCCTACCGTCGATGGGTTTATTCGCTGCCTATATGGTTTTCATAATTGCACATGTAATGGTAAGGTAGCAATGAACAGTTTATTTGAGTTTTTCACTTTGATAAGCAATCTTATAATTACACACGGTAGCAGTGAGACGTCTGTTGTAATGCGCACGCTAACGCACACGCATCCCTTACATGGGAACACCTATATTTCTGTGCTGATGTGTACTTCTAGCACGTCGTGCTCCAAAGTTGAATTGTAATCATTATGTAAGGCAAATCAAGGTATTTGAACAGAGAGAAGCGAGGTCGCCCACCTTGATCCAAAATGTTTGGTAGGAACAACTGATGGTAAAACTCGGAAGAATGTGTCTGGTAAGAAAAAAAAATGGTCGTGGCGTGTTTACGTCAACATTATTTTTTTCAATATTGTTTTAACACCCGTGACTTGATATGTTATTATGTAAAACTTCGTTTCCAGTCACTACCCAGATATATGCTATTTCCTCTCGGCAGCTATTTTACGCTTGCGTACAATTTTGCTTGTATTCCTTTGATATTACAGCAACAACAACAACGACGACAGAAGCAACGACGACAACACCACAGCCGACGACGACAACAACGACGGAGCCGACAACAACCACCACCGAGCCAACAACAACAACTACAGGTAGGTCCCGCGTTAAACTGTATTGTTGTCCTTGTAATCGTTTATTCTCTTGTTGCTCATGATCAGCCAAGTTGTTGAGTACTTGTTTTTTGACTGTCTATGCCTTTGTTGTTAAAACTCATATACATGCCAATTAATGCTGGCTGTCGGGGATTTATTTATTTAAATGTTCCCTTTAATTGGAATTACAATTGGATAAGTTTTTATGCACCTCATTACCTCGTTTAAACTGTGTTTTAGAAAATATTTGCATAATAGTTACAGTAGAACATACTTATTAATAATGATTTCTCATTTCTTTTTAAATTCACATTTTTTTATATTTTTTTATTTGTGCAAATATTCTACATGATTTTTCTAAATGCAAATATACTTCTTCATAGCTCTTAAACAAATGTTATCAACGCACATGGCAGCAGCTATTATAGTGATTCCGCAAAGAATGGATCGCTAGTTCCTTGTTATTTTAATTAGGTTGACCAATTCAAGGTCTCACAACACAGTACACTTGTACTATGTTGGCCTATATGAATAAATTTAATGGGCCATTTCGAACCTAAAGTTTCCAAGCTAAAATTCACTTATCTATGAAACACAGTCATTTGCCCACACAAAAATGTACAAAATATGGTACGTTGATCAGGTTTATTTTTTTAATTGGAGTGGTGGCATCCTTTGCACTATTTTGGGCTTTTACTCCAGAGTTTGTACCAGAATTCCTACACTGCTTCAACCCCCATAAAACTGTCATATTCTGGTGCCAGTGTCGTCTAATAGCTGCAGATCCAATTTCAGACTGTGTTCATCTTACCTGCAACAGCAATACATATATCTGTCAGCAATTATTAAAAAGATCTAAAACCGAACAACACACTACTACTTTTTATGGCGCAAGTTTTATCCTACCGTCGATGGGTTTATTCGCTGCCTATATGGTTTTCATAATTGCACATGTAATGGTAAGGTAGCAATGAACAGTTTATTTGAGTTTTTCACTTTGATAAGCAATCTTATAATTACACACGGTAGCAGTGAGACGTCTGTTGTAATGCGCACGCTAACGCACACGCATCCCTTACATGGGAACACCTATATTTCTGTGCTGATGTGTACTTCTAGCACGTCGTGCTCCAAAGTTGAATTGTAATCAGTATGTAAGGCAAATCAAGGTATTTGAACAGAGAGAAGCGAGGTCGCCCACCTTGATCCAAAATGTTTGGTAGGAACAACTGATGGTAAAACTCGGGAAGAATGTGTCTGGTAAGAAAAAAAAATGGTCGTGGCGTGTTTACGTCAACATTATTTTTTTCAATATTGTTTTAACACCCGTGACTTGATATGTTATTATGTAAAACTTCGTTTCCAGTCACTACCCAGATATATGCTATTTCCTCTCGGCAGCTATTTTACGCTTGCGTACAATTTTGCTTGTATTCCTTTGATATTACAGCAACAACAACAACGACGACAGAAGCAACGACGACAACACCACAGCCGACGACGACAACAACGACGGAGCCGACAACAACCACCACCGAGCCAACAACAACAACTACAGGTAGGTCCCGCGTTAAACTGTATTGTTGTCCTTGTAATCGTTTATTCTCTTGTTGCTCATGATCAGCCAAGTTGTTGAGTACTTGTTTTTTGACTGTCTATGCCTTTGTTGTTAAAACTCATATACATGCCAATTAATGCTGGCTGTCGGGGATTTATTTATTTAAATGTTCCCTTTAATTGGAATTACAATTGGATAAGTTTTTATGCACCTCATTACCTCGTTTAAACTGTGTTTTAGAAAATATTTGCATAATAGTTACAGTAGAACATACTTATTAATAATGATTTTTCATTTCTTTTTAAATTCACATTTTTTTATATTTTTTTATTTGTGCAAATATTCTACATGATTTTTCTAAATGCAAATATACTTCTTCATAGCTCTTAAACAAATGTTATCAACGCACATGGCAGCAGCTATTATAGTGATTCCGCAAAGAATGGATCGCTAGTTCCTTGTTATTTTAATTAGGTTGACCAATTCAAGGTCTCACAACACAGTACACTTGTACTATGTTGGCCTATATGAATAAATTTAATGGGCCATTTCGAACCTAAAGTTTCCAAGCTAAAATTCACTTATCTATGAAACACAGTCATTTGCCCACACAAAAATGTACAAAATATGGTACGTTGATCAGGTTTATTTTTTTAATTGGAGTGGTGGCATCCTTTGCACTATTTTGGGCTTTTACTCCAGAGTTTGTACCAGAATTCCTACACTGCTTCAACCCCCATAAAACTGTCATATTCTGGTGCCAGTGTCGTCTAATAGCTGCAGATCCAATTTCAGACTGTGTTCATCTTACCTGCAACAGCAATACATATATCTGTCAGCAATTATTAAAAATATTTAAAACCGAACAACACACTACTACTTTTTATGGCGCAAGTTTTATCCTACCGTCGATGGGTTTATTCGCTGCCTATATGTTTTTCATAATTGCACATGTAATGGTAAGGTAGCAATGAACAGTTTATTTGAGTTTTTCACTTTGATAAGCAATCTTATAATTACACACGGTAGCAGTGAGACGTCTGTTGTAATGCACACGCTAACGCACACGCATCCCTTACATGGGAACACCTGTATTTCTGTGCTGATGTGTACTTCTAGCACGTCGTGCTCCAAAGTTGAATTGTAATCAGTATGTAAGGCAAATCAAGGTATTTGAACAGAGAGAAGCGAGGTCGCCCACCTTGATCCAAAATGTTTGGTAGGAACAACTGATGGTAAAACTCGGGAAGAATGTGTCTGGTAAGAAAAACAAATGGTCGTGGCGTGTTTACGTCAACATTATTTTTTTCAATATTGTTTAAACACCCGTGACTTGATATGTTATTATGTTAAACTTCGTTTCCAGTCACTACCCAGATATATGCTATTTCCTCTCGGCAGTTTTTTTACGCTTGCGTACAATTTTGCTTGTATTCCTTTGATATTACAGCAACAACAACAACGACGACAGAAGCAACGACGACAACACCACAGCCGACGACGACAACAACGACGGAGCCGACAACAACCACCACCGAGCCAACAACAACAACTACAGGTAGGTCCCGCGTTAAACTGTATTGTTGTCCTTGTAATGGTTTATTCTCTTGTTGCTCATGATCAGCCAAGTTGTTGAGTACTTGCTTTTTGGCTGTCTATGCCTTTGTTGTTAAATCTCATATACATGCCAATTAATGCTGGCTGTCGGGGATTTATTTATTTAAATGTTCCGTTTAATTGGAATTACAATTGGATAAGTTTTTATGCACCTCATTACCTCGTTTAAACTGTGTTTTAGAACATATTTGCATAATAGTTACAGTAGAACATACTTATTAATAATGATTTCACATTTCTTTTTAAATTCACATTTTTTTATATCTTTTTATTAGTGCAAATATTCTACATGATTTTTCTAAATGCAAATATACTTCTTCATAGCTCTTAAACAAATGTTATCAACGCACATGGCAGCAGCTATTATAGTGATTCCGCTAAGAATGGATCGCTAGTTCCTTGTTATTTTAATTAGGTTGACCAATTCAAGGTCTCACAGCACAGTACACTTTTACTATGTTGGCCTATATGAATAAAGTTTACTGGGCCATTTCGAACCTAAAGTTTCCAAGCTAAAATTCACTTATCTATGAAACACAGTCATTTGCCCACACAAAAATGTACAAAATATGGTACGTTGATCAGGTTGTTTTTTTTAATTGGAGTGGTGGCATTATTTGCACTATTTTGGGCTTTTACTCCAGAGTTTGTACCAGAATTCCTAATGGTAAGGTAGCAATGAACAGTTTATTTGAGTTTTTCACTTTGATAAGCAATCTTATAATTACACACGGTAGCAGTGAGACGTCTGTTGTAATGCACACGCTAACGCACACGCATCCCTTACATGGGAACACCTGACGCTTAAATCTGGAAAAAATCGTCAAAAATACAATTATTGCATGACCATTTGAAACTTTACCACAATCATGTTTTCATCATCTTCTATCGATCGTGTGAAAAAATATTTGATGACGTCATCAAATATGGCGGCCATAGTGGTTTAATTTTAAACAGGCTAAAATAGAAACTTCTAAATATATTTCGAAAACCGAACCAGCTAGCTCCAACAATGCCCTCATATATGTGCCACTATGTGACCTTGACCAAGTCTGCAAAAATCAGGTCACCAGGTCAAAGGTCAAGGTCATAGGTAAGCGATAGGTGTAAACACCAATAACCACCTATATCTCAGTAACGGTTGAAATTGTTATCAAGAACATGTGTACCATTTGTAAGGCCTTTCAATTTACTTTTCAAAAATAAAGTCCACTCAAAACGCAACGTTGGTAAATTGTTGCCATAGGAACCAAAATACGATGACGTCAATGACGTAAAATTTGAAAAATTGACGTAGACATGTAAAATTTGTCAGTTTTGTAGAACATATGATTGCAAATACGAACGTGAAGTTTATTTTTAGGTGACGTCATTAATGACGTCACAGTAACGTAGAAACGAAAGAAGATTAAAATCGCTTCTGCCCAAGAACTACATGTTCCTTCTTGGTGAATCTTTGTCAAAATAATGTGCTTATCTTGTAGTTGTGCATTGCAATTTTTTGGGTCGCGGCGACATTCAATATGGCCGCCAGCGAATATCTAAGAAATACATTGTTCACGCTTCTCTTTCTAAAGATTTCCAGTCTGATAATGATGAAACTTCGCCAAATAATGTGCGTATGGGTGGGACGTGGGGCAGACGTATGTATACACGTGAAGATGATACAAAGCTCAGACCTAAATATTCAGTGCCGGGCGTAACGCAGTTCCCATTTGCACGCACATACAGATACGCGAAACCATTATTAGGGCTTTCCACCTTCCAGTGGATAGACCTATTGTAACTAACACGTTCTCATTTGGTTTGACCCTTTTCTGATTGGGCCAAAATTGCGAGAATTTACTGCAATAGTTGGAAAACTAGCTATTTAGTTCACTAAAACTTAAGTGTTTTCTCAACTTAGCTCTGTGTATAAGCAAACAGTGCTACCCTAGAGTTAATTGACTGAATTCAGCCACACTCCCACGGAGTAAACAGTGAATTATCAATTCACAGCGATACTTTGGAACTTGTCTTATGTTACCTAACTTTCTATTATCTTCTTATCAATACTGGCTGAATTCAGTCACCTGAACAAAGCAACGGCTTACAAATACATGTTTTAATTTCTCCGCTGATCTGTTTTACTTCACCTTTCCTGTATGATACATGTACTGGCTGAATTCAGTCGCTTATGTTTCGTCGGCAGAGTATATTCAACAACATTAACAGTTCAGTAACTGGAGTTTTCAAAGAAACCAATCGTAAGCATATTTGTCTAAAACCACTGGCTGAATTCATCCGCTAAAAAAGATAAACAGCTACAAGTATGAGATAAGAGCCAGTAGTATACGTGTTTGATTATTTGACTTGATACGACCATCAGTAATCACAGGCTGAACGATACTGGCAGAATTCAGCCGCTTATGTTTCGTTGAACAACAGCTTTTAGAATAAGATACATAATTAATTGAGTGAGTGAAGATAGTCTACGATTGTAAGTACTTCTAATTTTGCACAACTTTCGGATATGGTTAAACAGTGAATTATTAATTAGTGCAGCAATTGAAACTGTATTGGAACTTGTTCTAGTTTCCCTAACTTTTTATTTTCTTCTTATCAATACTGGCTGAATTCAGCCAGCTAAAGAAAACAAGGGCTTGCAAATACATGTTTTATTTTCTCCACTGATCTGTTTTGCTTCACCTATTCTGTATGATGCTTAAAGTACACAACGGTTCTGCTGAATTCAGTCACGTATGTTTCGTCGTCAGAGTATATTCAACACCAATAATAGTCCAGTAACTGGAGTTATCAAATAAACCAATCGTTAACATCTTTGTCTAAAACCATCGGCTGAATTCAGCCGCTAAAAAAGAAAAACAGCTACAAGTATGCGATAAGAGCCAGTAGTATATGTGTTTGACTTGATACGACCACCATCAATCACAGGTTGAACGATACCGTCTGAATTCAGCCGCTTACTATGATATTTTGTTGAACAACTGTCTTTAGAATAAGATACAGAACTGATTGAACACCGTCTATCATAATCATGAATTCGTAAGTTTTATAATTACTAAAAGACCGAATGTTGATTTTGTTTTGTAAGGGCTGTGCACGTGGTAGGTATATTATGCAGTTGACTACATATAGCATTCGATTTGAACATCATCCGTTGAACATTTTGGATTATATTCTTTTTTTCTTCTTCTGATGACATTATATTACTGAACAAAGTTCTAATTCTAATACATATAACATTGTTAAACAAACGGTATTTGCCATTGCAACTTCCAGCTAAACAGATCGCTTATGATTTATAAGGATCCTAGATTTGTGTTTGGTTATACACCAACGACAACAGTTTTATACAAAGTATCTCTACCACTTTAAGTAGGAAAACAGAAACTATATATAATGCGAATTACGAACTCATTTGTTTTCGAGTAATGCAACCGTTAGTGCACTTGATAGTAGTTTAGGCGTGTTACTGTATGTTGGAACACGATTTGAATTATGATGTAAAAAGCAATCGTCCTGATTTTAAATTATAGTTATAAGTAATTACTTTGTATATAATACAAGGGACAATTTACTTGGGTCTTATATGTAATAACTGTTTCAATGTCTCGCATCACCAACCTCTGAAACTACGTTCAACCTCCATATAAAAGTCCAGTACTTCAAGATGGAAATAAACTCTGTCTCGGTCCATTATATCGTCATTCGTATATCGTGTGTTTAGTTTGTTGCAGTTATACAAAAGGAAAATATAATACCATTTGAAAAAAATTGCATTTTTAATGTTAGAAAATTATACATTCTTGATAACAGAAAAATGGGGAAGTTGCACGTAGTATATTTTTAATTTCATAGTTAGATACCATGGCTGTATCAATGTAATACATATATACACTACCGATATAATATATATAAGTAAGAGCGCTCTAACAATATATAATTGTACTGCATGTGTCGATTCAGTTTGCTAATAATTTATGAAGAAAAAATGTGAATAAAACTTATAATAAAAACAGAGAAAATAACCGATGACACCCGCTAATGACTGAGCGGCATCTCGCGAATACTGAGAGTAGACTACTTAAATCTAAACGAATGAGCGTCTCTGTGACAATGAGGGACCGTATAAAATGCGGATCGTCTACAATGAGGGACTGTTTAAAATGCGGATCACATTGGATACGACTGAAAATAAATGTAATATAATACATTTTTTAGTAAAAATAAATTCAAAATTATTGTAGTAGGGCTGACTTTTTGGAACCGGTCGCGTTTGGACAACAAACATATGTTTTATGCTGGCTTTAGTGTCATACAGTATAAACATAATACATCATTCACACCATTATTTTTTACAGAATAATATCTTCCAAATCGATGCACTATATTACGTTTTCATTACGATTTCAGCGTGCTGCAAGATTTAATTTTAACGAGTAATTCTATTTTCGTATAACAATTATAAAAACTATAATTATGATAAAAAAACAATTGTAGATCAAACGTCTAATGCTTATACTATGTACACGAATACGTCAATGTTTACAATACCTTTTACAAATACACTAATATTTGATCTTTCATAATATAGCGCATTGTGAAAACAGCTATAGTTTTATTATTAAAGCATTTTAAATAAAAATTACATTCAAACTAATTTTGTAAAAAACACCTAAGGATTGGAAACTTCAGCATCTGGGCGCAGAGTTTAATTGTATAGACGTATTGCAACGGCATTGCTTTGAACACAGCAACTTAAATTTACTCGCACTACTTCAGTGTACTTGCGGAAAGTATAATTATATTACAAACTTATAGCCAACTTAATTCTTTTAGGGATTTTTTTTGATTCCGGAAGAAACAAAGCCAAATCTTTTTGAACCGTATCTCTGTGAATTAATTTCTCAACTGCCATTCCGTGCCTTTTAGTGACCTCAATTACATTGTCTGCATTACGTCTATACAATTTAACTCTGATCCAGGATGGAGTGACTCCAAAACCTCTCCAAATGTATCGGCGCAGTCCTCGTGGTAAACAAACATGTGACCGACGACTGCTTGTTCAGTTCCTGTAGATTCGATTCGTGTACGTTCGATACCGTCGTCAACTATTATAATGTTATTTCGTTTTCCTGAATACACCTGAAAATATATAAAAATGAAATTAGTACAAACTTACGGGAGTAGTCATTGTTAAAACAATTTAAACAATATGTACTTGTTTTGTAATTGTGTTCATGTTGTTTTAAATCAAATCTTGATTGAAACTGAACATGCTATTATTTATACACGACAACTTTTATAGTTTTATCAACCACAAATGGATTTGATTTTTTTTTGGCGGTATATTTTTTCACTTACTATCATCCAAGTTTTGACAGAATGTTGAAACTTGTTGACACTTGTTTTTAGCCCAGACACAAAATATTTTATACCATTTCCAAAAAAAAAATTTGTTTAATTTCTTCGATGACGACAATAGAGTTCGATTTCGGTAATTTCGGTCTTTTGGGATCCTTTTCGCTTGATTCTCTAAAAGTGCGTGCGTAGTGTAGTAGTGCGTAGTGCTGAAACGCATGTAGTAGTGCGTAGTGCTAAAACGCTTGTAGTAGTGCGTATTGCTGAAACGCATGTAGTAGTGCGTAGTGCTGAAACGCTTGTAGTAGTGCGTAGTGCTGAAACGCATGTAGTAGTGCGTAGTGTTTTTTTTGTGTTTTTTTCAAGACGGATACGCAAAAGCCGATTTTCTAATGTGACATTAGTAATAGTAACCTAGACATTATTCGGAATGTTTAGCAACACAGTTTGTTTTCATTTGTGGAAATGGTTAATAAAGATAAATGTATATCATATAACGGATGTTTAAAATAAAGTGAATAACTGAACAATTGTAAAACTAAAAATGACAATATTTAATAATGTAAATTTTGTCTACACTCAGTACATTTGAAAACGCAACACTTTGGTTTTTGTAATGTTTTGAAAAGTATAAAAGCTAGAACAATGCAATTTCATATAGTATATATTTAATCATGATTTAATAGATGGTCAACATTTCATTGCCAACATCAATATATTTCATATGAAAATCAACGGTTCAATTACCCCTATCCAAATTAAAATAAACACTTTCAATACCGAGTGTGCCACCACGAGCGTCTATTAAAGCTTAACATCTACGGTGCATAGACAGTATTTTGGATGCAATCACTTGCTGTGGCATACGCTGCCATTCGTCTTGTAGCGCTACACGAAGTTCCTGCGGTGTGGTAGAGGGGTTTACGCGGCCATAAACACGTCGCTTCAAGTCATTTATTGTGCGTCTGAAATGAAACGAACCATCAAAAATTAAAAAAAATCTAACATTTTCACCTTTTTTTTAAATTTATGACATTTATGCTGTTTTTGCAGTTGTTACGTTTATTGGCCTACTAACAAACCAATTATGGCTGAATTAGAATGCATTCTGCACAAAAAAGTTGACGCACCACCATTCAAAATTTGAAAATAAGGCAATTTTATTTTTAGTAATTTGAAAAAAGTGACAATGCTTATTGGTTATAGTGGATGAAAACACATACCCATGAGTACCAATCGTGTGTCTGGCTGTATCAGAAGCTGGCAGGAATCTGTTTCTGAGATGTAATACCCTCAGTCTGATGTCCTGTCTGGGGGTGGTTACTAGCTGCCTGCCTGGTCTAGAACGGTCCCTGACAGTGCCTGTCTGTTGGTAGCATGTCTGTAGCCTAGATATAGTTGAGACATGGCAACGAAGTCGTCTCGCTACCTCTCTTGGAGTGGCATCAACAGCCGTCATCCCAATAGCCTGATTTCGTACATGTTCAGCTAAACGTAGCATAATGATTTGTGAATAAAATCAAATCATGTTGTGTTTTTATACCATACCGATGTTAGCGCTTTTAAGATAAATAAAAATAAACTTGCTTATGTCGTGATTATTCCAAATCTCGTGCAAAATGTGTTTTCAGTGTTTCAGGTAGTGTAACTCTTGTGTAATTATAAATTGTTAAATTTTAACAATAGGCACAAAGAAATATGTATACTTTCCTAAAATACAATGTTTGTTTGAACGAAAGCCGCGTAGATAAAAAATATATGAAAGTCAAAAATGTTGCGTTTTCAAATGTACTAAGTGTATACTTATTTCTTTTAACAGAAAGTCGTTATTTTGATTACGTTCTAATAAAACCCCTACTGCGTTTACCTTTCATTATAACAGAACAGAACAGAACAAACTTTTATTGATTTGTACGTTAAGTACATCATCATAACATATATACAACAATTACAAAATACATATTTAAATCACGTTTAACATTCAAAGTATAATAATAATTAATAATTATATTATTATTATTATTATAAACAACCTTTTGATGCAAAATTGTACTACACATATATATATATATAAATAAATTGTTTAGACAAAGCGTCATCTGATAGAAGCAAGCTGATGATCTTAAAACGAGGATGATCACCAAATTAATCTTCAATTCATTTCTTGTTCAACCTTCCGATAGTTCACACTTGTGATAAAGGCTTCAAAGAGCAATGTACACATATTGTGCGGAAATTATTCCAATGTTCCACTTAATTATTACTGACGGGTCAAAGAAACCCTAATGGCTATTACATTATGGGCAATTATGCTCTACCCATAAAACCTTATACAATGGCTATTATATGTGATTGAGGACTGAGACTGATACCTTTTTTTGCATACGATAATTCAGAATGCAAGGATGTGTTTTATTAACTTGTCCCAAATATGTTCTTATGAGAGCAAAGTTTTACATTTCACTCATGATATGTTGCTATGCTTTTATAACAATAATTTATCTTGGCTGATGAAGATTCAATCAATTATATTCCTGCACGGATATCAACAGAAAGGATCAAGGTTTTTTTTGACAAATCTAAGACTATAAAGTAAAATAAACAGCATACCATATACCAGATTTAAGCCATTTTAAGTCTCAAAGCTTAACTTATATATTGTTAAACGTAGTTATAGTTACGCCAATCTATATGTTTAAATTACCCAACTCAATTAAACCATACTCTATCTATTACATACTGGGTGCACTCAAACAAAACATAAATTATATTATAACATAATGCTCTTAGTAATAGATAGAGTATGGTTTCATTGAGGTGGTTCATTTAAACATCGAGATGGGCGTAGCCCATCGAGGTGTTTAAATTAACCCACGAGATGAAATCATACTCTATTTGTTTTGTAGCATGTCCATTTCAGTTCTATTTCAGTTATTCCAAATGTTATTTTCACTGTTATTCTCACAGTTATTCTGACAGGTCTTATTATCAATTAAACGATTTACACCTGTGTCTGAACAAAGAGAATTGTCTGTGACCATGCTACAACATGCTTTATTTGTTATTGATTATTTCAGTTAGTCCTGTTTTATTCATTGCAATTTGTATGAACAATTCTCTATTGTTAAAGGACGCACGGCAATCTTGATTTTTGTTAAACTCGAGGCGTCCAGTTAGTTTTTATGCCCCCGCATCCTCGATGATGAATCGGGGGCATATTGTTTTTGGTCTGTCTCTCTGTCTGTCTGTCTCTCTGTCTGTCACAAAACTTTAACCTTGCCTGTAAAACAAAAACCCTTCCACCTAGGATCACCAAACTTCACATGCGGGTTGCCCATGACAACTTCTATAAGACCCACTTATTTCTAGGTCAGTAGGTCAAAGGTCAAGGTCACCGTGACCTCGGTTACACAACTTTAACCTTGCCTGTACAACGAGAACCCTTCCACCTAGGATCACCAAACTTCACATGCGGGTTGCCCGTGACAACTTCTACAAGACCCGTCCATTTTGAGGTCAGTAGGTCAAAGGTCAAGGTCACCGTGACCTCGGTTACAAAACTTTAACCTTGCCTGTAGAATAAGTGCACTGACGGGGGCATTGTGTTTTACGAACACATCTTGTTTCTTCATACTTTGCATTTATTTAATCATTTGCTTAATCATTAGTATTAATTATAAGCAAAGTTTAAAGTAACATGTTTTTGCATATTACTAACTATTGATTATATTTCCCAATACTATATTCAAATTTGTATGTAAAAATATTCACGCTGGTTGAAAGTCAAACTGATACTGGATAAATGATCCGAGCGGATAATTTTAATGCTTGATAAAAGCTTCAAGATTGCCGTGCGTCCCTTTAAGTTAAAGTTGAAATGAAGATAAGTATTTTCATTCTGCGAATGAGAGTTTCAGTATGTACAACTACCATGCAAACTTATCAAAGAAATGTAAGGAGATGTGCGCCAATGAAAATGCTTTGCAGTTCTATATTTCAGTCAGAGCAATTACATACCGGCCTATTAGTCTTTATCAAAGTTTTTTAAAATGACTTTCGGACAGTCCTTATGTTGTTCGCTTAATTAGCCATTTGAGAATTACATTCTAGTTTTACCCAACCAGTGGTACGCGCCAAAAATGTGCGCGCCACAATTTTCAGAGTTATACAATTACAAACTGTTCTCGTTATGCTAATACCAAACGAATGCATGAATGGGTTCATTATATTGTAATTTACGTTACCTTGTTTTATTAAGTTTTTTAACGTAAGACATTAAGAACATTAATGATGTTACATCCGAAGATTATTCCAAACCTTACATATATCACAGACATACGTGCCCATGATGTTAATAATATCTGGTTCTTGTAATTTCCGTTACATTGTGTGTTTTTAAATCATTTTCTATTTTCTGCATGTTAAAATAAATAATAGAACAAATCATCCAATAAACTATTAAAATTTTATTGCAACATTCCTTTAAACATAATTGATTGTAACAACTCATTTTGAACATTATTTATGCCTTTTAAACTACAAAATTTCGTTTCACGTAATGTGTATACCTCTGATACCTGCGTTATTAAGTCTACGTTACCGTAATTTACGTTACCTTGTTGAATGAAGGTGTTTGGTTTAAGAAATTAAGAACATAAATATTTTATATTCGAAAATTATTTCAAACATATTAGTTATAATTAATAGACATACGTATCCATGTTGTGAACAATGTTTGGTTATTGTATTGTCCGTTGCATTGTGTGTCTTTTAAAATAGTTAATAATAATCTTCTGTGTGTTACCAGAAATCTAGAAAATTCAGCCAGTTAACGTATACATATATATATTAATACAACATTCCTCTACACATCATCAATGGTAACAACAGAGTTTGAAAAGACACGAAATTATGTCAATGTTAATATGTGTCACCTCATGTATTAAACGTTACGTACGTTACCAATTTTACATCATTTTATTTAAATACCACATCTAAGTATCAAATAAAACATGGATATCTATATTTATTTTCCTTTTTATATTGTTTATACATAGGCAACATTGAATGAAATGAAGTTTGTATATAATTTACACGACTCTTCCGTACTTTTTACGTTACCAAATTCGAAAAAAACAAACAAATTGTATGCACAATTTTAACTGCGAATGTATTCATATATTAATCAAATGTAACACATTAAGCAATTTCAACATATTCACAAAATGAATTGAACTTTACTTACGTTACTAACAAATATAAATGTATAGCTCTATCAGATAGCACGCATGTTTATGGAAATATATTACATCATTTGAGCTCATAATTCCTCTATACATTGTCATCACTTTCTTCAAACTCAATATCAATCAGTTTGTTGGCTTCCATATCTTCTTGACGATGTTTGCTTCCTTCTTCAGTGTCAGGCTCTTTGAACATGATGTCAACCAACTATTGTGATGCAATATCACCAATAGTCCAGTCAAATTCAATAACTTTATCTTCTCTCATTTGTTTCTGCGTCTGTTAGGTCTGGTTAATGTTGGTCCGTATGGTGCCATAAAAACACTTGAACGTGTGCATGTTCAAATGCATGATTATAGAAAATTGACACGGCGGCAAAACACTCTAGATGTGTCCTTTGAATTTTCGTGAAAACGTATTTGACATCCTTAAGAAGTTTGCTATATAGGCGGCACACTATCCTCTCCGTGATCTCTGTACTTTTTTTAAGATCACCTGAACATTCATGCTGCTGCCTCTCTCTACAAAGCCACTGGTTGTAACACAGCTTGTAAAGCAATGTACTGTTAGTAAAGAGCAAATATCATACCCATTAACCGCTACAATTTTTTTCACATTCAACCTATTTTTTAATCATCCCAGTGCCAAACATGACATAGTTATGGTTGTATTACTGAAACAAATTTTGAAAGCAGGATCAGTATGTCTGTGTCATGAGAACACACCACGATTGTTTCTGATTTTGGTGAGGATTGATAGGGATATGTTCAGTCGGATGTCTGTTTCCTCCTATGATATAAACAGATCTTTCTAATCATCACCAATGACAGATATGTCATCTGCAATGTTAACCCGGCAACATTTTTCCCCAGACAAAGTAGGTTTAATGGCCTTTGAGGTTTGGTGCATATCTGTCTGTTTTCCACTGGCCGCAAATGAGATTAATGAATTGTGTCGTATTGTCGTGATAACTCTTCAAATCACGATAGCTCCTCGTTTTCGGCCCTGACAACAGGAAAGTTGGGGTTTCACCTCGCCTCTTGCACTCAAACTACTTGATAGATCTAGGGACGCTAGTGTCTATCACAAAGTCGACTCATTGTGCTTTGGTAAGTACGTCACACACCAGCTCTGCCAAATCGTCAAACGTACAAGGAACTGAAGGCTGACTGTGAGGTGTTGCATTACTTTCACACACATACACAGTATATTCAGTAGGTTGCTGTGTAGCTGGCTCAACTGATACTTCTAAGTAGTAGAGCAATTTGGCTTTGTCAGTTCTAACTGAATTGCCATCAGCTGTTGCAAGGGACCATGGTGATATGATAGTTTCAGCTTAAGATCTGTCTGATACATGATCAATAAGGGAACCAGTTGACCAAATATAGTGTGTTTTAGATCGGGTCGGAGTGTCAATTAACAAGTCATTGACAAATATGTCATGGTCTTCTCAGCCTGATGCTGTAATATATCATCAGCAACATCTCTCTGTGCTGGAATACCGGACGATCGGAGGCATAGCTCATAGTCATTGATATAATCTCGGAATGGGGTTTGTGAAACAATGATATTGCCATCTCTGGAAAGTGACCACTAGCAGTTGTTCTCTACATTGACGTGTATTTGCCAGTGATATTACCTGTATGCTGCATTTCTACTGAATCCAATGATGTTATCCTGAAAATTTGTATGTTGATTGATAGTTTATTAGTAGTTATGTGACTTGTGGAAGAGGGACACTGAATCTCCTGTTTTGGAGAGGTTCATTTGAACCGGGGATGGGTTGTGTCAAGAGTCAGGGTGTCATTATATATACTGGAATGTGTCTGGCATAGTTCCAATGGTCATACTCAAAGAAAATTAGACATAGGCGGTAGGGTGAAGATATATGCATGTCAAGGTGATTTTCCTTTGTGACTGTCTTTGATAAGAGTTAGTATTATTAGTATTGTGTCCAACTACTAGTAATCAGAATAAGGCAAGACTAACTTACATTGGATGGGGACAAAATATAATTATTCTTTGGGATTTGTCTCAAAAGCAGGATACATGGTAACAAAGGGAATATGCAATAACTAGCAAAAATAACAATTTTCAATAAAGGATAAGCTACCAATAGTTTAATGTGCACAATTAATATTTTTCTGATTTATGAACCATTTTAAAATATTTATTTATTATATATTTATTTTATTTTTAGACATTATATTTATTTATTTACTTATACAGTGCTTTGGGGTGTATAGAATCATTGGTAGTAAAGAATCATTTTTTGTTTAAATTCAATTTTCTCAGCTCATATATTTTAGATTATTTTAAAACTTTCCAGGCTTGAAGATATATCATATAAGAATACATTTATTCAACGGTGAAATTATTTGGGACATTTTTCCATGCAAAACATATCACTATGTGCAACACCTCTCAGAAAAAATGATTCTATACTGCCTGGATGAAGTGTGTTTTTGAAACGAAAAAGTCATACTGTCACAATAAACTCAGAAATAAATATTTGCTGTTTTAACAAATGTTAGGGACAAAAGTCAAAATGCAATCATCAATTAAGGTAACATGTTAAAGTTTGGCACTTTAATTATGTAAATATTGGTGCAAAAACGCCTATTAAAAAATCACAGTTTCAGGACAATAATATTAGAAATTTTGTTATCATACAACTAAAAGGGTAAATCTAAATCAGAAATTAAATAAACATTTTCCTTTCATTTTAAAATTAGACGTTTAACCCAAGTGATTTTATACCCCCCAAAGCACTGTACTAATGAATTACATTACATTTAATAAAAATCATTGTTAAAAGTAAAATACTAGCACCTTTATTTCTGGAAACTTCCAAATGGTAAGTTTTTTTTTGTTTTTTTACATATCGTAACTCTCTCTCTCTCTCTCACACACATTTTATTC
Organism: Cyrtodaria siliqua; assembly: GCA_037043455.1. NCBI lineage: Eukaryota > Metazoa > Mollusca > Bivalvia > Adapedonta > Hiatellidae > Cyrtodaria > Cyrtodaria siliqua. Next base: position 18,885 of record JAWPHD010003218.1, read on the forward strand.
ATTCATTTATTCATTCTTTTTTTATATCGATTTAATGAATACAATTTTATTATTAAATAGTCACTGTTTCAGGAAAGAACCAGAACCTTTGTTTCTCAACATTGCCTTTTGTGTGGGGTGGGGGAGGGGGGGGGGGGGGGGGGTCTACAGCCAACTCAAGGAATATGGCGCAAACGTTTGCAGTTCATTTGTCGTACCATAACACGCAATTCAGTAACACATTTGCTGACGATATATCATAATATTCATCTTTCGTTAATGTTAATTAAGTGATTCCGTATGTGTTCTCCTACAGAACTCAAATAAATATTGATAATAACTCAATTTAAACAACACATTTGTTTGTGAAAACAAAGTTTTATAAGCAGTCGCCACATTATGCTTTTTAATGTAAACACGTTACTGACCATTAAAACATTTAGCTATTATCGTGCCTAAATGTAAAAGCAGACATCGTTAAAGGTAAACATATAATAAAACACACTCACTTGCAAATAATGCGCCCTTCAATAATGTGATTGCCACCTGAGAGTGTGTCCCGATAGAGTTCCAGGAGTTTGAGTTTGTTTATTCAATCCCTGGGAAAGACTGTGATACTTAAGGCGCCATCTAAAGACAAGCTCAAAGTTGAGCACTTCTGAAATACAATTCCTGTAAAGCCTATATAAAGCCTAGGGTCTCAATTATAACAGTAAACAACACAAACTCATTTAACCACTCAATAATTGTCCTATTGAGACGCAGCTACATCAATAACGAAACCACGAATCTGTTTTGACCGAATAGTGTCTATTATGTGTGAATCATCGTGTACATACAACAGATTTGTTTCATCGTATACCGTGTTACACATGTTAAAGTATTTAAAGATGCACATCTTCCAATACATACATTACTGTTCCACACACATTTTTACATATGTAGTTTTTTCCTTTTACACTTAGCAACAAAAAATGTGTTTACATTTAGCTCCTTTTTTATTACATTTAGCGACGCACACGTTTTTACATTTAAAGACGTTTGCATTTACATTTAGGCACCCTTTTTACGTTTAGCGACATTTTTACATTTAGCGTTGCTACAAGCTCCATTTTGGAGCTCAATTCGCAGGTAGCTTCATGCGAATCATAAGTACACGCATAGAGCTTCCACATGACCGAAGCGGTTCTATGCGTAGGTTATGTTACGCATAGAAATCCTAACCACAATCTAAATGGTTTTATATTTAAGAGGGAAAGTACAGTATTTGGTTTTATTTATTTGTTTATATATGTACTTGGATAAATCCAGTATGCCCGATTCAGAATGGATGTTGTTTTAATCATACTTCCAAATGGCTCGTATGTAAAAATCGTCGACCTCGATATAGAGTGTATAGAAAGTTAATTTCTGTCATAAAAGTCATTTTACTTTCGCAAACAATTTCTTGCGACTTTCTGGAAAATGTACGTATAAATACATGCATTTTATCATTCTGCAATTATATATGTCAGCGACTGAAATTTATTATGCGTAATCCAATATTAATGCCTCTTTTATTTTATTTTATTTTATATAACCGCTTCGAAGAAATTGGGGCCATATATGAATCATCTTGTCAGTACGCCCGTCCGTCCGTTCATCCAACAAATCTGGCTTACGCAATTCCTCCTTCAGAAAGTAGTCCGACTAAAATGAAACATTATAAACCGGGATCATCTTTGTCCCATCGGCACTCTATCTATGAAGTTTCATGATTCTAAATTGAACGGTAGTCGAATTATAGCGCGGAAGCCCTTTTATCTGCCGGGCTACCGCGAAGTTGACATTTGACCTAGTGGTGTACAACTAGTTACCTCAAAAGCCGCAAAAGGAATCATCTTAACCTTACTCACCTAAAAACAACAAAACTACGATTCATTTACTCACCAAGGGAAATTTACTTATGAAGTTTTGAGAATGTGGGTATTACAATGCCAAAGTTATCGCGCGGACCATGTCAAAATCGACGGTGAAATATAACCGTATATGTGTTGAAAATGACTTAAAACATCAGTCCAACAAACAATCATTCAGGATAATCTACGTATTTAACTAAAATCAAACAATATTATGACCGCGGAAAGTCTTTACTGTAATCAAGAGGAAAGAATTATTCATTTACTCTGGACATGTCCTTCACAAGATCATTTCTTCAAAAAATACAATCATGGTTTATATGGACAGTATTACTTTGCCTTTTATTGAAGAATTATTTATATTTAATATAGGAGAACAATATATACTAGCTGATTTGAATATCATATTAGAAATTAAATACTATATTTTCTCGGCCAAAAAACTAACTTCTCCATTATCTATTACATGTATATATATATATATATATATATATATATATATATAATTATTTCAACTGCATTGCAATGTAATGGGTTAATACATTTCTCTCTCTCTCTCTCTCTCTCTAGACGATTCGACCGTTCATGTGAGGACCATGCACTCAAACCGGTTATCTGGGGACATCCTTTTCCGAACCTGTTACACACAACTCTCTCATTCATATAGTATCATGGTTACCTCCCATTGACCAATGTGGATCGTTTTAATTGCTCCCAGTTACATTACATCTGAGAGTAGGATATGAGGACGGTTGCGGGTCCCCACATCAAAAGAGAGAGATCTCTCGGTTTCCTCAGGACATGTCCCCACATGATTGCTTCCTTTTATTAGCAGAGATCTGCATTTCGCCGAACCTATTACACGAAACTCTCTCATTCATATATTATCACGGTTACCTCCCATTGACCACTGTGGATCGTTTTTATTGCTCCCAGTTACATTACATCTGAGAGTAGGATATGAGGACGGTTGCGGGTCCCCACACCAAAAGAGAGAGTATCTCTCGGTTTCCTCAGGACATGTCCCCACATGATTGCTTCCTTTTATTAGCAGAGATCTGCATTTCGCCGAACCTATTACACGAAACTCTCTCATTCATATAGTATCAAGGTTACCTCCCATTGACCACTGTGGATCCTTTTTATTGCTCCCAATGACATTACTTCTGAGAGTAGGATATGGGGACGGTTGCGGGTCCCCACACCAAAAGAGAGAGGATCTCTCGGTTTCCTCAGGACATGTCCCCACATGATTGCTTCCTTTTATTAGCAGAGATTTGCACTCCGGGACAGATCCAAACACCTTCCTTTTATTAGCAAAGAACCACACATTGTGATACGACCAGTATTGGTCCTCACACCAAAAGGGAGACGATCTTTCGGTTTCTTCGGGACATGTCCCCATATATGTCACCACATGTTGGGACACGAATTTCATTCGAACACAGACACATATTTTCGAGACAAATATTATTTTTCTAACGAAGCACTGTTGGCCTAATAAAACCGACCTTTGTCTAACGACCCATTAGCAATTCACCAGTGCTGATTAAAACGTGATAAAATTCGTTCAGAAAGGTTTGCAACATCGTGGCAGTCGATCAGTGAGTGGTTCATCATACAAAGCTTGAAGTGACCTTTAACACTTTCGCACTTAATGATGCTATAAACCACACACATGTACGAGTTAGAAATGTCATTGTGTAACCTCTCTGGCGAATGTTTGACTTTCATTCAACAAGGCCTCTCAAGGCCAACGCCACTAGTAATGTTTCATAACTGTGTGTAAAATAATCTCATGCCATCTCCAAATACGAGTGACCAGTCATAGTGCCTGTGTACGGAATCCTGTTAGGGCCATCGTGATCTCGCATTTTAAATTTTGCGAGTTGCAAGAATACGAAATAAATCTTGCAATCTCGCATTATTCTACAATGAAAAAAACTAAAGGATTGCAAATCACACTTCGGGTAGAAAAAACCTGAAGATTTCAAATCAAACTTCGTGCAAACCTCGCGATTTCATTTTTAAGAGTTCGTGAGAATAAGATATATTCTTCCCATTTTCGGCCTCAGGTACATTGGAGAAAAAAACGCGAGGTCTGCTAACCCAAACTTCACGTAATTCTCGCGATTTTTTTCAATGTAGAAGAGGGCGAGAATGGAAGATTTATTTAGCAATCTCGTGAAAACGAGCTAAAATAGTGAGGTTATGCTAGCAATCCTTGTGTTTATTTTATTGTAGAATATAGTGAGAAAGCGAGAAAACAAGATCAAATATGCGAGGTTTGCACAAAGTTTGGTTAGCAAACAAAAAAAATTAATTAAAACGTGAGATTGCGATGGCACTAACCAGTGTCAATTTGGTCAGCAAGTACATTTTCAAAGTTGCAAAAAGCGACATAACCACTCAAACAAGAGGTCAATGACCTTGAAGCTCTAATGGCAGGTTCTGAAAGCTAGATCAGCATTCCTGTGAAGTTTCATGAAAATCTCTCAATTAATTTCAAAGTAGTCGTTAGACGTTTTCATATATAACTCTATGTAAACAAAGATGGCCACTGGCAACCATGTTTAATGTTGAATCAAAATAATTTTCAACAAGGACCAACATCCTGTCAAACTGATCATTTTAGAAAAAGTCTTATATATATCAATATCACTTATAGTTTTCAAGAAGTAGTCGCTACAAATTTGTTTTTAAAAAATCTATTTTTAGCCATGGTGGCCATCTTGAGTTTCGGGCCGACCTGAAATTTTGTTAGGATCAACTACACATCAAGAGCAACATTTCTGTGAAGTTTCATGAAAATCCTTCAAGTAGTTTCGGAGGAGTAGTCGCTGAAATTATTTACTATGTAACTCTTTGTAAACAAATATGGCCGCTGCCAGCCATGTTTAATATCAAATCAAAATAATTTTTGTCAAGGACCAACATCATGTCATGCTGATCATTTTAGAATAAGTCCCATATCAATATCACTTATAGTTTTCAAGAAGTAGTTGCTAAAATCTTGCCTTTTAAAAACCTATTTTTAGCAGTGGCGGCCATCTTGAATTTCCGGCTGACCTGAAATTAGGCTAGGATCAACTAGATATAAAAAGCAATATTCCAGTGATGTTTCATGAAAATCCGTCGTGTAGTTTCAGAGGAGTAGTTGCTACAAGTTTTTACCACATAACACTATGTAAACAAAGATGGCGGCTCAGCCATGTTTAATACAGAATCAAAATGATTTTCGACAATGACCAACATCATGTCATGCTGATCATTTTATAAAAAGTCTCATATTAATATCACTTACAGTTTTCAAAAAGTAGTCACTACAAAGTTGTTTTTAAAAATCTATTTTTAGCCGTGGCAGACATCATGAATTTTTGGCAAACCTGAAATTTTGCTAGGACCAACTAGACATCAAGGGCAACATTCATGTGAAGTTTCATGAAAATCCATCAAGTAGTTTCAGAGGAGTAGTCGCTACAAGTTTTTACTATATAACTCTATGTAAACGAAGATGGTCGCTGGCAGCCATGTTTAACGTCAAATCAAAACGATTTTCGACAAAAACCAACATCATGTCATGCTGATCATTTTAGAAAAAGTCCCATATCAATATCTCTTATAGTTTTCAAGAAATAGTCATTACAAACTTGTTTTTAAACAAGAGGTCAATGACCTTGAAGCTCTACTGATAGATTTTGATAGCTAGGTCAGCATTGCTGTGAAGTTTCATAAAAAAATGTCAAGTAGTTTCAGAGGAGTAGTCGCTACAAGTTGAAGTTTTTACTATATAACTCTAGGTAAACAAAGATGGCCACTGGCAGCCATGTTTAATGTCAAATCAAAATAATTTTCAACAAGGATCAACATCTTGTCATGCTGATCATTTCAGAAAAAGTCCCATATCAATATCACTTACAGTTTTCAAGAAGTAGTCGCTGCAAATTTATTTATTTTAAATCTATTTTTAGCCGTGGCGGCCATTTTGAATTTCCGGCCAAACTGAAATTTTTCTAAGATCAACTAGACATCAAGAGCAACATTCCGGTGAAGTTTCATGAACATCCGTCAAGTAGTTTCAGATGAGTAGTCGCTAAAAGTTTTTACAATATAACTCTATATTAACAAAGATGGCCACTGGCAGCCATGTTGAACGTCCAATCCAAATAATGTTCGACTCAGATCAACATCATGTCATGCTGATCATTTTAGAAAAAGTCCCATATCAATATCACTTATAGTTTTCAAGAAGTAGTCTCTACAAACTTATTTTTTAAAAATCTATTTTTAGCTGTGGTGGCCATCTTGAATTTCTGGCCTATCTGAAATTTTGCTAGGATCAATTACACATCAAGAGCAACATTCCTGTGAAGTTTCATGAAAATCCTTCAAGTAGTTTCGGAGGAGTAGTCGCTGAAATTATTTACTATGTAACTCTTTGTAAACAAATATGGCCGCTGCCAGCCATGTTTAATATCAAATCAAAATAATTTTTGTCAAGGACCAACATCATGTCATGCTGATCATTTTAGAATAAGTCCCATATCAATATCACTTATAGTTCTCAAGAAGTAGTTGCTAAAATTTTGCCTTTTAAAAACCTATTTTTAGCAGTGGCGGCCATCTTGAATTTCCGGCTGACCTGAAATTAGGCTAGGATCAACTAGATATAAAAAGCAATATTCCAGTGATGTTTCATGAAAATCCGTCGTGTAGTTTCAGAGGAGTAGTTGCTACAAGTTTTTACCACATAACACTATGTAAACAAAGATGGCGGCTCAGCCATGTTTAATACAGAATCAAAATGATTTTCGACAATGACCAACATCATGTCATGCTGATCATTTTATAAAAAGTCTCATATTAATATCACTTACAGTTTTCAAAAAGTAGTCACTACAAAGTTGTTTTTAAAAATCTATTTTTAGCTGTGGCAGACATCATGAATTTTTGGCAAACCTGAAATTTTGCTAGGACCAACTAGACATCAAGGGCAACATTCATGTGAAGTTTCATGAAAATCCATCAAGTAGTTTCAGAGGAGTAGTCGCTACAAGTTTTTACTATATAACTCTATGTAAACGAAGATGGTCGCTGGCAGCCATGTTTAACGTCAAATCAAAACGATTTTCGACAAAAAACAACATCATGTCATGCTGATCATTTTAGAAAAAGTCCCATATCAATATCTCTTATAGTTTTCAAGAAATAGTCATTACAAACTTGTTTTTAAACAAGAGGTCAATGACCTTGAAGCTCTACTGATAGATTTTGATAGCTAGGTCAGCATTGCTGTGAAGTTTCATAAAAAAATGTCAAGTAGTTTCAGAGGAGTAGTCGCTACAAGTTGAAGTTTTTACTATATAACTCTAGGTAAACAAAGATGGCCACTGGCAGCCATGTTTAATGTCAAATCAAAATAATTTTCAACAAGGATCAACATCTTGTCATGCTGATCATTTCAGAAAAAGTCCCATATCAATATCACTTACAGTTTTCAAGAAGTAGTCGCTGCAAATTTATTTATTTTAAATCTATTTTTAGCCGTGGCGGCCATTTTGAATTTCCGGCCAAACTGAAATTTTTCTAAGATCAACTAGACATCAAGAGCAACATTCCGGTGAAGTTTCATGAACATCCGTCAAGTAGTTTCAGATGAGTAGTCGCTAAAAGTTTTAAAAATATAACTCTATATTAACAAAGATGGCCACTGGCAGCCATGTTGAACGTCCAATCCAAATAATGTTCGACTCAGATCAACATCATGTCATGCTGATCATTTTAGAAAAAGTCCCATATCAATATCACTTATAGTTTTCAAGAAGTAGTCTCTACAAACTTATTTTTTAAAAATATATTTTTAGCTGTGGTGGCCATCTTGAATTTCTGGCCTATCTGAAATTTTGCTAGGATCAATTACACATCAAGAGCAACATTCCTGTGAAGTTTCATGAAAATCCGTCAAGTAGTTTTAAAGGAGTAGTCGCTACAAGGTTTTACTATATAACTCTTTGTAAACAAAGATGGCCGCCGGCAGTCATGTTTAATGATGAATCAAAAGAATTTCGACAAGGACCAACATCATGTCATGCTGATCATACTGAAAAATGTCCCATATCAGTATTACTTATAGTTTTCAAGAAGTAGTCGCTACAAACTTCTTTTTTAATAATCTATTCATTTGAATTGGTGATGTCTTTTTTCCTTCGTGCAATGATGTAATAACACTTACATATACCCATTAAATCATATGTATGCATATCAATAGATATTCTGATATTCTGGAGAATCAATGGAAAGTAAGTATATCTAGTCATGTTTACACACACTGAACAGATACCTTTGAAACAGAAACATTTCCACTAATGTCTTATACAGGAAGTACTGTTATTACTGGACACAGTTTGTCGATCAGTTTGTCGATCAGTTAAAACCCAATTTTATCCTTGTTCCGTTCTGTTCTGTTAAATACCATTACCACCCCCACCCCAGTGGGTGCGTTCCGTTCCGTTAAACACCATTACACACCCCCCTCCAATCCCCACCCGGGTATTGGTATTTAACGGAACGGAACCATATATGTACATTACCTCATCTGAATTGATGTTGTCTTTTTTCCTTCGAGAAATCATGTAATAACAGTGACATATTCATACGTATGCATATCAATAGATAAATTAATATTCCTTTTTTGTCCTCATGTGTTTACCTGATCCGTTCGGTGCCTTTTCATGTTTACACACAAACAGTTAAATCGTCCATGTTGATGATTTGCAAAACCATAATATGTTTTTCATCAGAGCTGATCTAGTAAAAATCACTGATCAGGCATTGATAAAAGTTGCAATATATATAATGGTTTCCTAATTCATTGAAATCGGTAAAAACATGCTGATCCCTGGTCACATTGAACAGCATATTAGGTTCTGCTCCTTTTTTCTTACAAACACTGGCTACACTGGTATTTATATGCAAATCTTACATGAACTGCACGCGTAATCGGAAACCCGTAATCGAAAACTCGGATGTAAACAAGAGATGACATTGCAACGTTGCAATTATAATAGTTAAAAAAAAAGAGTTGTTTTTACACGTTACTAACTGATGACTTTATTTCACTGATATAACATGTTAATGTTAAACATTTAACATAACAACGAAGGGAAAATGAAAACTCAACACTTTATTTAATTATATGCGCGCAGGTTTAACATGTTTAATGCCAAAATAATGCTACTACGGTTAATAAATTGAGATGCTAAAATTAATGTTTGATTTCCGTGTGTCCCTTTAAAGGCAGTGTTATTGCAATGGAAAATATCTTTAAATACTACAAGACTTTCTCCTAAAAAATAAAATAGAAGATTGTGTTTATTCATCTTGGCATTTCCTTAAAATTGCCATCTAGTGATTTAGATTTTTCATGGAGAGAGAGAGAGATGACACCTCCGTTCATGTGAGGACAAATATAAGTCATAATCCTGCCATGTGAGGACACACATGACCATGTGAGGACAAACTCTGTGTCCTTCAGTTACATCTACTACCGTAGATTTAAAGTCGACACAAAACGGAGAGACGTGTAACGACATGAGACAATGTCCTCATATAGTATGTGTTTCGACCTAATTGTCCTCACTATATGTCCCCATTTAAAACTCATTTGTCTGTTTTTTTCTCTTTTAAGTGCAAAGCAGAAACTTTTGTGTAATTGAAGATGGGAAATAAACATGACTTAAAAAGGATCAACAAGAGCAACATTCCTGTGAAGTTTCATGAAAATCCGTCTAGTAGTTCAGAGGAGTAGTCACTACAAATGTTTACTATACAAACTCTATGTAAACAAAGATGGCCACTGGTGCCCAGGTTTAATTTTGATTCAAAATAATTTTCGACAAGGATCAACATCAAGTCATGCTGATCATTTTAGAAAAAGTCCCATATCAATATAACTTACAGTTTTCAAGAAGTAGTCGCTACAAACTTTTTTTTAAAAATCTGTTTTTAGTTTTAGCCATGGCGGCCATCTTGAATTTCAGGCCGACCTAAAAAAAATCTGGGATCAATCAGACATCAAGAGCAACATTCCTGTGAAGTTTCATAAAAATGTGTCAAGTAGTTTCAGAGGAGTAGTCGCTACATAAATCTATGTAAACAAAGATGGCCGCTAGCGGCCATGTTTTAAGTTGCATCGAAATATATTTCGACAAGGATCAACATCATGTCATGCTGATCATTTTAGAAAATGTCCATATCAATATCACTTACAGTTTTCAAAAAGTAGTCGTTACAAATTTATTTATTTTATATCTATTTTTAGCCGTGGCGGCCATTTTGAATTTCCGGCCAGCCTGAAATTTTTCTAAGATCAACTACACATCAAGAGCAACATTCCTGTAAAGTTTCATGAACATCCGCCAAGTAGTTTCAGAGGAGTAGTCGCTACAAGTTTTTACTATATAACTCTATATAAACAAAGATGGCCACTGGCAGCCATGTTTAACGTCGAATCCAAATAATGTTCGACTCAGATCAACATCATGTCATGCTGATCATTTTAGAAAAAGTCCCATATCAATATCACTTATAGTTTTCAAGAAGTAGTCTCTACAAACTTATTTTTTAAAAATCTATTTTTAGCTGTGGTGGCCATCTTGAATTTTTGGCCGATCAGAAATTTTGCTAGGATCAATTACACATCAAGAGCAACATTCCTGTGAAGTTACATGAAAATCCGTCAAGTAGTTTTAAAGGAGTAGTCGCTACAAGGTTTTACTATATAACTCTATGTAAACAAAGATGGCCGCCGGCAGCCATGTTTAACGTCGAATCCAAATAATGTTCGACTCAGATCAACATCATGTCATGCTGATCATTTTAGAAAAAGTCCCATATCAATATCACTTATAGTTTTCAAGAAGTAGTCTCTACAAACTTATTTTTTAAAAATCTATTTTTAGCTGTGGTGGCAATCTTGAATTTCTGGCCGATCTGAAATTTTGCTAGGATCAATTACACATCAAGAGCAACATTCCTGTGAAGTTTCATGAAAATCCGTCAAGTAGTTTTAAAGGAGTAGTCGCTACAAGGTTTTACTATATAACTCTATGTAAACAAAGATGGCCGCCGGCAGTCATGTTTAATGATGAATCAAAAGAATTTCGACAAGGACCAACATCATGCCATGCTGATCATACTGAAAAATGTCCCATATCAGTATTACTTATAGTTTTCAAGAAGTAGTCGCTACAAACTTCTTTTTTAATAATCTATTCATTTGAATTGGTGATGTCTTTTTTCCTTCATGCAATGATGTAATAACACTTACATATACCCATTAAATCATATGTATGCATATCAATAGATATTCTGATATTCTGGAGAATCAATGGAAAGTAAGCATATCTAGTCATGTTTACACACACTGAACAGATACCTTTGAAACAGAAACATTTCCACTAATGTCTTATACAGGAAGTACTGTTATTACTGGACACAGTTTGTCGATCAGTAAAACCCCAATTTTATCCTTGTTCCGTTCTGTTCTGTTAAATACCATTACCACCCCCACCCCACTGGGTGCGTTCCGTTCCGTTAAATACCATTACACACCCCACTCCCATCCCCACCCGGGTATTGGTATTTAACGGAACGGAACCATATATATGTACATTATCTCATCTGAATTGATGTTGTCTTTTTTCCTTCGAGAAATCATGTAATAACAGTGACATATTCATACGTATGCATATCAATAGATAAATTAATATTCCTTTTTTGTCCTCATGTGTTTACCTGATCCGTTCGGTGCCTTTTCATGTTTACACACAAACAGTTAAATCGTCCATGTTGATGATTTGCAAAACCATAATATGTTCTTCATCAGAGCTGATCTAGTAAAAATCACAGATCAGGCATTGATAAAAGTTGCAAGAATATATAATGGTTTCCTAATTCATTGAAATCGGTAAAAACATGCTGATCCCTGGTCACATTGAACAGCATATTAGGTTCTGCTCCTTTTTTTCTTACAAACTCTGGCTACACTGGTATTTATATGCAAATCTTACATGAACTGCACGCGTAATCGGAAACCCGTAATCGGAAACTCGGATGTAAACAAGAGATGACATTGCAACGTTGCAATTATAATAGTTAAAAAAAAAGAGTTGTTTTTACACGTTACTAACTGATGACTTTATTTCACTGATATAACATGTTAATGTTAAACATTTAACAGAACAACGAAGGGAAAATGAAAACTCAACACTTTATTTAATTATATGCGCGCAGGTTTAACATGTTTAATGCCAAAATAATGCTACTACGGTTAATAAATTGAGATGCTAAAATTAATGTTTGATTTCCGTGTGTCCCTTTAAAGGCAGTGTTATTGCAATGGAAAATATCTTTAAATACTACAAGACTTTCTCCTAAAAAATAAAATAGAAGATTGTGTTTATTCATCTTGGCATTTCCTTAAAATTGCCATCTAGTGATTTAGATTTTTCATGGAGAGAGAGAGAAATGACACCTCCGTTCATGTGAGGACAAATATAAGTCATAATCCTGCCATGTGAGGACACACATGACCATGTGAGGACAAACTCTGTGTCCTTCAGTTACATCTACTACCGTAGATTTAAAGTCGACACAAAACGGAGAGACATGTAACGACATGAGACAATGTCCTCATATAGTATGTGTTTCGACCTAATTGTCCTCACTATATGTCCCCATTTAAAACTCATTTGTCTGTTTTTTTCTCTTTTAAGTGCAAAGCAGAAACTTTTGTGTAATTGAAGATGGGAAATAAACATGACTTAAAAAGGATCAACTAGACATCAAGAGCAACATTCCTGTGAAGTTTCATGAAAATCCGTCTAGTAGTTCAGAGGAGTAGTTACTACAAATGTTTACTATACAAACTCTATGTAAACAAAGATGGCCACTGGTGCCCAGGTTTAATTTTGATTAAAAATAATTTTCGACAAGGATCAACATCAAGTCATGCTGATCATTTTAGAAAAAGTCCCATATCAATATCACTTACAGTTTTCAAGAAGTAGTCGCTACAAACTTTTTTTTAAAAATCTGTTTTTAGTTTTAGCCATGGCGGCCATCTTGAATTTCAGGCCGACATAAAAAAATCTGGGATCAATCAGACATCAAGAGCAACATTCCTGTGAAGTTTCATAAAAATGTGTCAAGTAGTAATCGGAAACTCGTATGTAAACAAGAGATGACATTGCAACGTTGCAATTATAATAGATAAAAAAAAAGAGTTGTTTTTACACGTTACTAACGGATGACTTTATTTCACTGATATAACATGTTAATGTTAAACATTTAACAGAACAACGAAGGGAAAATGAAAACTCAACACTTTATTTAATTATATGCGCGCAGGTTTAACATGTTTAATGCCAAACTAATGCTAGGTTAATAAATTGAGATGCTAAAATTAATGTTTGATTTCCGTGTGTCCCTTTAAAGGCAGTGTTATTGCAATGGAAAATATCTTTAAATACTACAAGACTTTCTCCTAAAAAATAAAATAGAAGATTGTGTTAATTCATCTTGGCATTTCCTTAAAATTGTCATCTAGTGATTTAGATTTTTCATGGAGAGAGAGAGAGATGTCACCTCCGTTCATGTGAGGACAAATATAAGTCATAATCCTGCCATGTGAGGACACACATGACCATGTGAGGACAAACTCTGTGTCCTTCAGTTACATCTACTACCGTAGATTTAAAGTCGACACAAAACGGAGAGACATGTAACGACATGAGACAATATCCTCATATAGTATGTGTTTCGACCTAATTGTCCTCACTATATGTCCCCATTTAAAACTCATTTGTCTGTTTTTTTCTCTTTTAAGTGCAAAGCAGAAACGTTTGTGTATTATTGAAGATGGGAAATAAACATGATTTAAAAAAAGATAGCCCATTATGTAAATAAAATTAATTTTAAAAATGTGAAATAAAGACAGGTAATTATTGGCCTAACCTCATTTTATGGAAACACTCACACATAGTCAACAACATGAATCTTGTAGAACAAAAGACATTTTAAAAAAAAAACTATTAACATGTACTCATCTCAATACGGATTTGATAATCTACCCGGACACAGTTTCTGCTTGATACATGAGTGTACCAAATTTAATTAAATTTTACCAATCAATTTCATGGAGTATTACGAAACTATGTGATGCCTACCTCGTAGTTTAATACGTACCTCGATTAAATCTTTTTTCAAATACAAATTTAACATGCATAAATAGTTTTATTCAAATTGATTAACCTAGAACATTTGATATTGTTTTAAGCCACTGATAAAACTATGCGTTGTTGAAAATGTTTGTAAAGCAATTATTTAAATAGTAAAAAAACACTATAACACTCTATTATAGTATCATTTCTTTTTTTCAAATTGCAACAAGTCAAAAACATTACTCGAACCCACGGTCTTTCAATTACCACGCTAGTATAGTACAGGTATAGAAACACATGATTAATTTCGCAAATGATTTTTCACGATACCTGTATTTGGGTACATAGAACATTTTCTTAAATAGTTAAGATAGGGTATACATGTATAGGAGGTGTCTTAATTTTTGATGGAATTTCAACACAACTTAAAGTCGAAATTTAAGATACCTAAGATGTTTTATGTTTTCTTAAAGCTAGGCCAAAAATAAAATTATGTTTGTTTCCCCTTCCCGACCCATGCAAAAAAGGGTTGGGTAGGTAGGTAGGTAAAATATTTTTTTTATTTCATTTCTTTTATTTGAGATCAAAACTGGAATAATCTGGAATCTCTTCTTTGGTCCTACAGAGTCTCTATTTTAACGGTAATAACTCATGAATATCAATAAGTCACGTGTGAAGTAGTTTCAAATTGACGAACACCCCAATAGTCGGTATATAAGACAGATATCAATGCGTAAAATATCATGTTTTTATATAGCCTTCGTACAGGTAACATCGATAAACATACGGCTTCATATATTGATAAAAAAAACTAGCCTAGAACGGGATTTGAACCAACGCCGTTACGATTTTAAGTTTAACCACTAGACCACGGCTATTTATTGGTATGTTCTAGCATTATTAACACTAAATATACTTTAAGTAATTACTAGCACACACAAACTCATCAAGCGCTAAATAACAAGTTGAGATATATGGTTGTTTTGAGGTGGATTATTAGTTTCATATTGATAACATATAGTATTAAACTAGGTAATGTTAATTTACATTTCCGACAAGATGGACCATATATTTATGGATTCATCTTGAGTTGCGTTGTCTCAAGAAGCGTTATACATGTAGCTCAGTGGATAGAGCACCTGACTTGAAATCAGAAGGTTGTGTGTTCGAGTCCCGAGAGGCCTTTTTCCTTCTGTAAATCATAATGTTACCTTTGTACAGGTACAATGTACACTGGTCGATGTCTATACAATAAATGATGTCCTGCGTTATGTCTGCTCACTTAAATACCCGATTTCGACATGAGCTGGTGAACATGAAGTTAAAATAAAGATACGTCTACAAAGAAGAAATCGATTGATATAGAGACTCTGTAGCTTTAAGTAGAAGTTCTAGAAAATAACCTCACTTGAAAGTATTATAAGTTGAGAAATATCTTAAGAAGCTTTATGAATATGGGCTTAGCTGCATACACCACACAATGTTTTTGGTGTTTTTTTGCAAAAATGGCGGTACAAAATTATGGCCGGTTATTCAGAGTACAGCGCTTTTAACAGGTCGATAAGCAGCATTTACTTGGTCCTTGCTAAAATTCCTTTGTAGTAATCCCCGAAAACAGATAATTCTATATATCATACATATATATATATATATAATATATAATAAATAAGAAGAAAAATTAACAGTTATGTCACCAGAGAAAAAAAGGTAATCTTATTAAAATCTTATTAAACAAGAGGGCCAAGATGGCCCTAAATTGATCACCCGAGTACTGGCCCATTATCGAACGTCTTCGAAATCTTATGGTCATATATTATCAGATAGTATCTGTGCAAGTTTGGTTAAGATTGTTCAAGAAATGTGGCCTCTGTTGTGTTAACATTGAGATAAAGACACTGACAAAGTTTTGTAAATATCAAATACTAAATAAAGGTGCTAGAGTGTAACACCTGGGCAGGGCCAAGTGTGACCCCAGGGATACATGTAATATATATGAGAGCTGTGTGCCTTGTGGTATTAGAGAAGATGTTTAAGCTTTTCCCTGTAAAAGTCTATGTACAACATGTAACCCAAGGGTCACCATTTGAACAAACATGCTAAAGGACCATAAGAGTATAGTAAATGCAAAATATTAAACCTCTGGCTCTTGTAGTTCCAGATAAGAATTTTTTTTAAATGTTTTCCTATATAAAAAAAGAGTATGATAATGGACCTTTGGAAACGGCCAAGCACGACACATACGAAATATTGCAGTCTCGGTTTGATTGAGACTGTTCATGAGCGGTAGTGAAATATGTTAGCTACCGCTCACGCCCTCTAGCCCCGGCTTGAGCAGAACTCAATATTCATAAAATCAACAGCACAAAATTTTAACAATCCCGAAGATGGCATGCATATGGCGGTGGACATGTCGTACAGCGTATGGTCCCAGTATCTAATAAAATGAAATGCCCCGAAGAGCGAAATAAACATAATGGGATTTAGTTGGGAGCAGCGGTTATGAAGCCTGCGTATAAAAAGCAGACAAAATATCCTATGAGTGGTTAAACAATACCCAGAGCCTTTTATCGGCCGAAGTAGTGGAACCACCGATTCAAAAATTAAGTAAGAAAACAAAAGAAATTGAAAATCTAGGCTAGCGCTAGGATTTTAAACCCTTTAGCCAAATCTGGCTAAAGCCCTAAAAATTCCTTTAGCCAGATTAGAATGTCTTTAGCCAGACTTTTGCCGAGATTTTTTTTTTAACGAATTGGAGGCGCTAAAACTTCGTGTTTGCGTACACATCAACAGTTCGTTAAAAAAGTATACGTTATTAACCTACATGTATAGGGTATTAATATGCCCACATCAAATGCATTCTGCTTTAGTGCTTACAATTACTTATAATAGTGGAGCTGTAAAATATCCAAAAAGTTTTAAAAATTGTATTTACTTTAATGCTATTTTTAAAAATTGTCGACTGAAATTTAAAAAAGGCCAGACTGAATGCATGCATATAATAAGAAAATATAAAAATAAAGACTCTTGTCACCATTGATCAGACCATTTAGTATTTTCATTAAATGTATTTCAATATACCTACTAACGTTCATAGAAATAAAATAAATATATTTAAAAATGTAAGGCTAAGCTGAGGCATATAAAACAAGTTCAAGTAACAGGAGTTCCAACTAGGAAGATCGCGGCGCTGCATCGTGAGACAAAATTCAGAAATGCTACATACACCACAAATATCATGCACAGAGTAAGTAATAAAAGCCACTTCATTCTAAAATTGTACGAATATTGTGAGTAAGCGCACCTTTCGTATTTGTTCATGTTGATTGTTCAACCATAAATTATCCCAATTCAGAGACAGCCGATCAAACATCGGTTCACACTTGCCATTGTTCCAGTTTACGCTACCGTGTGTACAACTAATTAGTCTTATCAGTGATCGTAAAGTTTCAAAAACACCGACGGCATCTTTAGCTTTTTAATTCGTAAGCAAACTTTGTGTTTTGAAAAGCCATTTTAGCCGCTAGAGGGCGCCACGTTATTTTGTTTTACCCGGCTCGATAACGCAGTTAAATATGTGGATAATATTGAGCGCGGGGTCACAAACCAGTTGATTGACAGCAAGAGGCGAAACAGTGGGCGGAGTCTATCGCACATCGACAATTTGACAGCGGTCTTCAATAAACACTGCGATAATTAGTTTATCAGTCCAGATTGGTTGTCGCTAATTACCTAACAACACCCATCGGGGTAGTGGCTTATAGACAGTGAAAGACTTTGTGTATCAGAATTCGGGATTTTTTGAGATTGTAGACAAAATCTGTCGGAAATTTGGATTCGCCAGACGGCCGATGTCTGGCGAATTTGATATGTATTTCTTACGATTTTCATTCACCAGTTCGGATTTCTTTTCGCCTATGGCACTTTGGCGAATGCTTAACGCGAGCCTAGAAAATGTACCACCGATAACTAACTATAAGTATCGGGCTCAGCGATCTCCAAAGATCGAATGAATAACAGTACTGATTGCAAGCGCGGGGAGACGTTTTACTGCAGTCTATGTTTAAACTCTGACACGGGGCAGGGCCAAATTGACCCCAGGGTCACCATTTGAACAAACTTGGTAGAGGACCATAAGTTTATAGCAAATGCAAAACATTAAACCTCTGGCTCTTGCAGTTCCAGAGAAGAAGATCTTTTATGTTTTTCCCTATACAAGCCTGTGTAAAACTGTGACCCCCTGGGCTGGGCCAAATGTGACCCCAGGGTCACCATTTGAACAAACTTGGTAAAGGACCATAATCCTATAGTAAAGGCAAAATATCTGGCTCTTGTAGTTTCAGAGAAAAAACGTTTTTAAATGTTTTCCTATATAAGACTATGTAAAACTGTGACCCCGGGGCGGTGCCAAATTTGAAACCAGGGTCACCATTTGAACAATCTTAGTAGAGGACCATAAGCTTATAGCAAACGCTAAATATTAAACCTCTGGCTCTTGCAGTTTCAGAGAAGATTTTTTAGGCTTTTCCCTATACAAGTCTATGTAAAACATGTGACCCTACGGTGGAGCCAAATGTGACCCCAGGGTCACCATTTGAACAAACTTGGTAAAGGACCATAATCTTATAGTGAATGCAAAATATTAAACCTCTGGCTCTTGTAGTTTCAGAGAAGAAGATTATTTTTTTTCCTATATAAGTCTATGTAAAAAATGTGACCCCCGGGGAGGGCCAAATTAGACCCCAGGGTCACCATTTGAACAAACTTAGTAGAGGACCATTACCTGATGCTACATGTAATACATGAGAGCACTGTGCATTGTGGTTTCAGGGAAGCAGGGCTCCGGAAATATGGTTGCCCGACGCCCCGGGCAAGTGGAATTTGGGTGCGGGCAGGTGTCCATCGCAAATCTGGTTGTCCGACACTTGCCCGACTGGACGTTTCCGTTTTAGAAAAAAAATCAAACGAAAACTCGGCTTATCATAAAGTGTGCTGATTACGAATTAACCACCTGTCGATTTTTCGCCGCGAGCGGTAATTCAGGAGTGTCATAAATCTGACCTGTGTTGTTTTGTGATTGTTTAATCCCTCCCACTTACACAGTTTGTCAAAACCCGATTGGCCGACGAAAGTTTGAGGTGCCAATCAAAAATGGGGGAAAATGTCCATGCGCCGATAATCTTGCTTGATTGGCATTAATAATATTCATCTGCCTATTACTGAAGTGTGTCCTATTCATCTCCCTATAACTGAAGTGTGTCCTCTACAAACATGTTTGATGAGATAAGACCATCCCAAAAAATTAATCCAATTAAAATCGATAAGACGTAACCATTGTAAAGGTTGTTGACTTCTGTTATGCAGTATTTTACGCGCAACATAAATCATATGTTTAGCCGAACTTTTGAATTAGGTAGAGTATAACCGCACCAAGATTTTATGCAACGCATATTGTGTATTGACGCTGAATGTTATCGGAAAAGGTAATGAATACACACTTATTAGTTCGCCAAGTACTTATAGCTGTGTAATAGGTGAAACGCGGGTCATTGGAAAATTGTAAACAAAAAGCAATTTATTTTAAATAAACGATTACGGTAAGTACTGTACCATACACAAATAAAGTAGAAATTAATTACTGGCACTAATTAAGGAAGGTATGTGAATGCAGCGGGTTGCTTTATTGTTCAAAGTTATTTTGACACATATTATTAAAAACAAACTTTGTTTGCGAGTTTGTATTTTGTTTGGCACATTTGGTAACACGATTAATTATATAACTTTTGTGGCCTGACGGTGACGATTAAAGCTGAGTAGGCAGATGTTGTTTGCAATTACTCTAAAGGGAAACTTTTGAAAACACATTCATGAATGTTGATGTAGTTTAGAACTAATATGTCTTGAACATCATCATATAGTCGACATTCGATTTTTATGAAAGTATATTATAGAATATAATAGTGTTATTTGAATAAACATAATCAAATGTTTTTTCCATCTGATTTCCACAGTATAGTACAGTGTAATGTTACAGTTTTTTTACAATAACCAAACATTAGAATAATATTCAAGTTGGCGCGCAGCACCTAAATTTTTTTTGTATGTTCACAAAGGCTTGATTTTGGGGCAAGTGACTTTTAAATTTGGGGCAAGTGACATTTTGGACAGGGCAAGTGGATTTTGAAAATCCACTTGCCTTGCCCTGGCAAGTGGATTTTCAAAATATTTCCAGAGCCCTGGGAAGATTTTTTTCCAATGTTATATGAAAAACATGCAAAATCTCAATATACAAATTTTGGACCCCTGGGGCATGGCCATTTTTGACCCCGGGGACTTCATTTGAACAATTTTGATAGGCTAGGCGTTGGCGATCATTTTAAAAGAAAAACTGTTTAAATCTGTCCAGAGTTCTTGAGAAGAAGATTTTTTTAAGGTTTCGACCATATAATTATGGTAATGACGGCCATCTTGAATGACGCGCTGACCTAATTTTAACAAATCTAAAAATCATTGATCTAAGGATCATTCATGTGAGGTTTGATCAAAATTGGCAAAGCGGTTTCCGAGAAGGTCGTTTGAAGAAAAGATAACCCGTCGACACCGACGGACGAAGAGTGATCCCAATACGTGGGCTTAGCGCGAAACTAGTCTATCTGCATTTTTCGAAATTATCGAGGAGAAGCAAAAAACTGATTATTTTTGCAATGAAAATAATTATGGGCATTTCATTAAGCAATAACATCAAACAAATCAATTTATCACTTAAATATCTGATTTTTTAAAAGAAAAAACATGATTTAAAGATTTTGTCATATAGACTAGTTTCACGTCAAATTGGAGATAATGTTGAAAAAAATATTAGCGCGAAACTAGTCTATTTGCCCCAAAATTACTTTTTAAGCCATTATTCTGGTCTAGATTGATAAGTAATGATCTGTTATAAAATAATGGAATAGAATTTTACCTATATAAACCAACCTTTTATGTTAAAAGACTTATTTTAAGTTGCATACTGGTACTGCCGTGTGACTGAATAAGGCTCATCTGATTTATAGTGGTAATGAAATGAAAATGATGTTTGTATTATACAAAGGTTTGGGCACAAAGTTATAAAACTCTTATTCAACTCCATGCTCAAATCTTAAGCTAAAAATCACTCAAAATTGTTTAAGAGTATTGACTAAGATGTATATAAAGGCTTGCATGGATCTGTATGGCATATAATTTAAAATATAAAATAATTTCAGTTCAAAGTATAAAAAGGTTTAAAGGTCGAGCACTGATCAGGAACAAATGTTTTATAACCTCAGACAAAGAATTCTGGACATTTTTATCCAAATGTTCCGTTACTCTGGATTTAATATCATGATGAGGTTTATTTTTGATACTAAGTCTTGTCAGAGACATTTCATTATAAACATTTACATTATTGTAATGTTATGATTGAATAGTTGGTATTACGGCCTAGACAAAAGTGCATAAGGACAATGCTTGTAGAGTAATAGAGAGTCATTAATTGGTGTGAGATATTCAACACAATTAAAACAAAATAATCACAAGAAGATGATTTTAAACTGGTACTTTGTTTTAAAGGGGTTGATGCACTATTTTTAAACACAGTTTATCTTAAAGGGCTCTGAAAAACTTGAAAAAAGCTGAAAGAATTATCAAAATGCCATGAAAAATAAAGGAGATATGACCTATTGAAAATTTGCAAAGAACATACATGGAGGCGGCCATCTTTGAACGATGACATCATCGCGCCGTTTTACCATATATGGCATATTGATAAAATGTCTTTTAAAGCAAAGAAAATCACTGCAAATGAAAAATAATACTAAAATGTATGCATTTTACATCTTTATATTTATTTTTAATCAATTTTCAGTGTTTTTTTTTGCTTTAAAATACATTTTGTCAATATGCCTTATATGGTAAAACGGCGCGATGACGTCATCGTTCAAAGATGGCCAACACCATTTTATGTTCTTTGCAAATTTTCAATAGGTCATATCTCCTTTATTTTTCATGGCATTTTGATAATTCTTTCAGCTTTTTTCAAGTTTTTTAGAGCCCTTTAAAATAAACTGTGTTTGAAAATAGTGCATCAACCCCTTTAAACAATAATATTAATAGAATATTTTGAATCTAGGTAGATTTAATAGTACATTAACATGAAAAAAATCACAAACAAATATCTGCTGCGATATATAATTATGAAATTCAGCTATTGTAATGTTACAATTATTTTATTATTTATAAGTGCTTATCATTTCTGTGTGCTTATAATTAAAGGGACACACGGCAATCTTGAGTTTTATTCAAACATTAAAATTTTCTCCTCAATTTACTTATCCTAAGTCAATTTGACTTTAAAACTGCTTGCATATAATTAAATAAAAAATTGAGATTTCAATTTTCTTCACTATTTCACCAAAGTTTTAAATATATATATTATTGATGCACTATTATAAAAAGTCAGTAATTTGTAAAAATAATTTGCTTTGAACTATTCTAACAATTACTATTAATGATTGAACAAATGCAAGTGAAGAGAAAAACTAACGGGACGCCGTGAGTTTTTAAAAAAATCAAGATTGCCATGTGTCCCTTTAAATAGCAACTCGTAAAAAATTGAAAATAAATTGACTAATCAGTTAAAGAACATTGTTGTTCTATGTTAGCACAGAGAAAAAAGTTCTTTATAACATCTTTATAAATTTATCTTTTAAATCTTTATTTGTATTACAATTATTCTCTCTTCTTCATCTAAAACAATCAAAACTCTGGTCTATTTGCACACTATAGTATCCCATAGTATAGCAATCACCACACTTCATCCAGCGAGATGGGTGTTGGTCTCAGGCTAAAACTTTCCAAATATTGCCGACAGCAGGAAACCAAATTCGTCCGCATTAAAAACGTGTCGAGGGCTTTTTTGACAGCTGATCGTATCCAGGTTATGTCCTTCTTAAGAAAGTTATAAACTCCAACCAACGAACTTGTCACCATAGCAATGTTCACTTTCTGAGTGTTCATAACCAAGACTCATTGTTGTTCTCATTAACAGCTCAGGGTATGCGTCTGGAAGGAGTCCAGACGTGAGAATCGTGGCTCTTATGATAGTCTGTACCATACAGTAAGAACTGTGATTATTGCAACTAGAAGGAGCCAAACCACTTATTTCCAGGTTGGTTATTTGGAAATGTGGTAGGTCTACCGTAAATTTCAAGGATACGCTCGACATCCCCAGGAAATTCACGTTTGGTTAGGGATAGCAAATTTCTGACATGAGCTGAGCATAACGGGCTGACGTATCCTCCTCCCCTTTGGTCAATATGGGCGTCTGTCCTGTCCTAGTCGGTGTTTCTGAGACCCTTAAAACAAATTATCTAATAATGTCTTCCCTGGCACACATTAAGCCTTCTCGCAGCTATTCTACTCATCGTCCCTTGACGTCCATCGTCCATTGGCGGACAGCCTGTATAGCCATGTAGCGGCATGGCATGGTATTCTCAAATACTCATATAACATTGAAATTCGAAAATTAGGAAGTCATTAAATACTGCTTTAAAACGCTTGAAATTTGTCAGATTCAATGATTTTACATATTGCCTTTCAAATTGTCCAGCTGGAAGGGGTACTGAGGGTCTCACCCCACCCCAGGGAGTACGTTCAACAATGGCCATGCTACGTATATTAGCTGTTAGATCCGTTGAGTATTTAACTTTTTTCTTTATAGCATGCAAAGAAGAGCAAAACGTTCAATACTATTTTAAATAAATATGTGTTTTATGAAGGTGTCGATAATAACAAAGTTATATAAAATTATATTCCTATTTTCGACATCCTTAAATTATTTTTGGACAAGATCAACTACATTTAAGCAATTTTTCAAAACACTTTACTGGTCAATTTTGAACTGTAACATCTTGGAGAAAGTGTTATATCTATAAATAAAATTCAATGAATTTTTATAAAAAATCACATATCACTCATCTTAACTCAATTGATAATTTTCGGCGATTGAAGTTTGAAGAACCATAGCTTCCGATAAAAACACTCAAAATGGTGCTGAAAGTGATCAGTGATGATGTAATAGATCAGAAAATCATTTAAAACAAATTTAAAGAGAGATTACATGGGAGTGTCGATGTTGGGAAGGTGTCGATGTTAGGCTACATTACTCTATATATAGATAATCAAAACATGTTTGTTTTTGCTTTGATATATTTATTGAACTATGAGTTATGGCCCCTTTTATCAAATAGCACCTTATTGCATACACAAATCTTTGAAGATACCTGTGCATCAAGGTGATATTTGACCTTTATGCACATACCCTTCCAGCTGTTATATACCGTTACATGTATTTGTGAAATAGACCTCAATAATGTATTCAGTTTTAGTTAGTTTGTGCAAAATGATATGTTTATATAATGTTTCGGTATTTTAACAAGTCTTCAACCGTTAAAATACTAACAGTAGGCTGCACTTTTTATTTTTTTAATGCAGTACATAAGGATTAAGTCACAAAGTAGTTTTGATTTATTTACATACATTGCATTTTACACCGTCATGTATATGTAACTGAATGAACTGAATGTTATTTTAAAGAAAATATAATGATGAGAATATTTAAATGCGTTTTAACTCGGGTATAATCCATTTTTTCGTTGAATGCTACTGCAGCATTAAACTACTGCAGCATTAAACGGTACAATGGCCTATTCATGGTCAGTTATATGTTCCTATCAGATACATCTGGCACTGTAAGGCAATACTTTTGTTGTTGGTATTCCTTCGTAATATGGGTGGAATTCTTCGGGTATAAGCCCCCTTTTGCATACAGACAGTGAGTAGATCTGCCTTCTTATCTTTCTATATTGGTATTTTGTATGTGTAGCAAGGTTCGATTGTTGGTATATTTGGTAATTGATTCTTTGACCTGTTACTTAATGAAACATTTTCTGTACCATATGTTTCTCCGACATCTTTTAGGACTGCTTTCTACACCATCATAATGTTCTTCACTTTTTGTTTTTATGATGTGCTAAATTTATATGCAAGTTATGGAATCGAGTTAAATTGTCTTCGTTTATATTTGTTCTGTCCATGTTCTGCTTACTATCTGACTAGTCTGATGTCTCTTCGTCTTGACCACTTTAACAATAGTATTCAAAAATGTACACTGTATATTAATTTAAATGTGTCACTTTTAAAACAATACAAAGATAAAAATGCATTAAATCTATTACACAATATAGGTTAAAATATTACCGTACTTCGAATACTGTGTATCAAAAAATAAAAAGTCAGACAGGCCTGTTTGCCTTGACCGTTTGCATTGTATTGTCATGTGTATCGTGGGTGGGCAGGCCGGCCTGTTTGCCTTGACCGCTTG
This sequence comes from Cyrtodaria siliqua, assembly GCA_037043455.1. Classification (NCBI taxonomy): domain Eukaryota; kingdom Metazoa; phylum Mollusca; class Bivalvia; order Adapedonta; family Hiatellidae; genus Cyrtodaria; species Cyrtodaria siliqua. The sequence continues at coordinate 44,384 of JAWPHD010003218.1, forward strand.
CTTTGTATTGTCATTTTTTGTGTGTGGGTGGGCTGGGGGGCATGTTCACCTTGCCCACTTGCTTTGTATTGTTTTTTGCTGTGTGGATGGGCAGGCGGCCATGCCCGCTTGCTTTGAATTGTCATTTGTTGTTTCGGTGGGCAGGGGGACATGTTTGCTTGCCCGCTTGTATTGTCATTTGTAGGGTGGGTGGGAAGTCGGGCATGTTTGCCTTGACTGCTTGCTTTGTATTGTTATTTTGTGTGTGGGTGGGCAGGGGGACATGTTTGCCTTGCCCGCTTGTATTGTCATTTGTAGGGTGGGTGGGAAGTCGGGCATGTTTGCCTTGACTACTTGCTTTGTATTGTTATTTTGTGTGTGGGTGAGCAGGGGGACATGTTTGCCTTGCCTGCTTGTTTTGTCATTTGTTGTTTGAGTGGGCAGGCTGGCATGTTTGCCTTGCTCGCTTTCTTTGTATTGTCCTTTGTTGTGTGGGTGGGCAAGCGGGCATGTTTGCCTGGAGCACTTGCCCGCTTGCTTTATATTGTCGTTTATTGTGTGGTTGGGCAGGCGGGCATATTTGCCTTCTCCCTTTGCTTTGTATTGTTGTTCGTTGTGTGGTTGGGCAGGAGGGGATGTTTGCCTTGTCTGCTTGCTTTGTATTGCCATTTTGTTGTGTGGGTGGGCAGGCGGGCACGTTTACCTTGCCAGCTTGCTTTGTATTGTCATTTGTTGTGTGTGTGGGCAGACTGGCATGTTTTTGTCATTTTGTTGTGTGGGTGGGCAGGCAGGAATGTTTGCTTTGTCCATTTTCTTTGTATATTGCCATTTGTTGTGTGGGTGGGCAGGTGGGCATGTTTGTCTTGCCCGCTTGCTTTGTATTGTTGCATGGTTGGGCAGGAGGGGATGTTTGCCTTGCCTGCTTGCTTTGTATTGCCATTTTGTTGTGTGGGAGGGACAGGCGGGCATGTTTGCCTTGCATGCTTGCTTTGTATTGTCATTTGTTGTGTGGGTGGGCAGGCGGGCATGTTTGCCTTGCCTGCTTGCTTTGTATTGTCATATGTTGTGTGCTTGGGCAGGCAGTATATTTGACGGTGTTGCAAATGTAAGTCAAATAAGTTAATTAAAACTATTAAGATTTATTTAATTATATTATTTTAATTACACATATGCAAATGCATGTCAAATAAGTTAATTAAAACTATTAAGATTTATCTAATTATAATATTTTAATTAAACACAGTCAAATATGCACTCATTCTTGTATTTGCACTCATTCTGAAATCGTAAAGAAAGAAAAAACCTCCCCATTTGTTTATGTCTATATGAAGATATACTTTAGTCTAGCTTCTGTTATGAAGATATACTTTAGTCTAGCTTCTGTAAATATTTGTTGTATTATTTTTAAATACATTATTTGACGCACATTTTATCATATAACTGTATGGTTTGCTGAGGGGTGGCCCACCCCGACCCTCACAAACCTATGACGGGGTGAATAAATGGATCATCATTAATTTGGTGATTGAAATTAAAAAAAAAAGAAAAAAAAAAAATATTTGACTTACTTCAGACAAACTTGTTTGCAATTGAACAAAGTGCATTTTTACTTTTCGTATTTAGCATATTTGTAAAAAATAATTACAATATTAAAGAATCATGTTTGTAAAGATGAGTTACTATGCTTTGGCAAAGAAAACAAGCATTTATATCAAATGGACTACTTTGGTTATGGCCACATTTCCTTTGGATTTTAGAGCGAAACTAGTCTATTTGCATTATGCAAATAGACTAGTTTCGCTCTAACAGGCATGGCATGTTTGCAGATGGACTACTTTGACAACTTAGAGGTTTTCTCATTAACTATTCACAATGTGACTCTATAATTTCTAGACATTGTGTAAAACAGGGAATAGTATCAAAAAATGCAAGGAAGTAGTTTTGACAAAAAATGTCAGTTAGACTAGTTTCGCACTAAGCCCACGAATAGATCACCTTGAGCTTTGGCTCAGGTGATCAAAAAACAAGTGGTAAAAGAAACTAATTCTTCTCACAAAATCGCCACTTTCCTCTTCCCGCTCAACACAAATTCAGTTGGTTTTACTTTTTAACTATGAATGACAACAAGAACCTGTATCAACTCAACTTCAGGAAATTACAATGTATTTATAATAGCATCCAACACAGCAATTTCCTTCCTTATATATAAAGTGGTACCGATAAACGGACCCGTTCCCAATCAAAAAAATATACCATTTTTCCCAATTTGAAAAATATAATTCCCAATTTCAAGAAAAACTTTCCCAATTTCGAGCATGATATCGGCAATGAACAACAAATATTTACACACCGGATGTTTATGTAGTCTATCAATACCATTCTAACTATTTAACTGCGCATGTGTACATGCCTCTATATATATATAGGGATCTGCATATTGACAATTGCCTCGATATTGAAAACGAGGCCGAGGTTTTCCGTTTTATTTTTAGCAAATTTCAGGAATACAAAATGTGGCGTTATTTACAAAATGCAACTAAACCCCTCGAAAAAAGTAAAAACTCGACGAGAGAAAAACGAAAATCAAAAGAATACGATTGAGAAAAACGTACACGCACGTTTCAGGAATTATAGAAGAAAGGGTGAGATTGGCTCGTATTTCGCGACAGCAAAATGTTTTGTTCGTACTGTGTTGAGTTCGCAACCGACGAAAAAGACAAGAAATCGTTGTTTGTTCAGGGAAGAAATAATTTTAAATTGGATTCGGTTGTTTTACATTAAAAAGACGAATCACACAAGAAAGCATGCGTCAAACGGATTCAGCCCGAGTGTCGGCGAATCAAAACGGGTATGGCTGAACAATAAGCGTAGTTCCCAACCGTTATTAATTAGTTCTGGCATTTATTATTGGTCCAATGGAGACAAAATACTGAAGAGAAAGTTCAGCAGAATTTTGTTGTTGTAGAAGTTAATTCTCCGCCGCGCTTATTTTTTTTGCCCACTCCCCGACGAAAGTCCGCATGAAAGTGAATAAATCTTAATGTGTTTATTTCAAGTGAATGTGGTACACAAATGTACTTAGTGTAGCTTACTGTAGTGGTGAAAATAATGTTCAGGTTATATGCTGCAGGGCGAGTGGTAAATTGTTAAGGGCGAGTAGCTTTTTGCTTCCACTAGTCCTGCAGGGCGAGTGGATTTTTCCAAATTTTTACACCCCCGAGTACCGATGGAAAAATGCAAATATTTGCTTCATCTGTTGCTTTTAATCGCGAGCGTAAGCTCGCCTTACGGTTAACGCGTTGTTGATTTTCTGAAATTGCCATACTAAGGCAATAAAAATCTTCGTCAAACCGCTAGAGTTACCTGCCCGTAAAGTTGCATCGTGCAAGTAAAACGGTGCACCGTGCAGGTGAATCGTATTTCTAGCACGTCGTTATAACCTCACACGAACGCCGAGCGGAGCGAGGTGTTATTCGAAGGAAAATAAAGCTAATTACACCGAGATTACATCGAGCGACGTTATACAGCTAATTTCACCGGGCGAAGCGAGGTCTTGTGCATTGAATATAACATACATGTAAATTAAGTTTGTTTTCGATTCTCTTCTTTTCTATTCTATTCAGTGTTTTCGCTGGCTCAGTCCATTCAATTCAACATATTTATTTTATTTAATTTTTACAATCTAATTTGTTCAAAAACAACAAAATCCACAGGTGCAGGTGAATCGTATTTCTAGCACGTCGTTATAACCTCACACGAACGCCGAGCGGAGCGAGGTGTTATTCGAAGGAAAATAAAGCTAATTACACCGAGATTACATCGAGCGACGTTATACAGCTAATTTCACCGGGCGAAGCGAGGTCTTGTGCATTGAATATAACATACATGTAAATTAAGTTTGTTTTCGATTCTCTTCTTTTCTATTCTATTCAGTGTTTTCGCTGGCTCAGTCCATTCAATTCAACATATTTATTTTATTTTATTTTTACAATCTAATTTGTTCAAAAACAACAAAATCCACGATTTAATGCTTGATTACGTTTAAATAAAAGTGAACGCGTCAATATTTATTATTTAAAAAAATAAAGATAGAATATAAAAGCCTGGTTCTCTGGCTTAAAATAGAATAGAATATAATAACTTTTATTTTCCAATCAAGGACCATCAATGGCATTACACTCACAGTACTAGGTACTACCTTTGTGAAGGGCAAAACTATAACCAGTCTTTGATTGCAGTAAAAGTATAAGTTAAAATGATTCATTTAGAAACACCAACAAATGTAAAAATAATCCAAAATTTGAATCAAATTTGATGTAGAAGCACTCGAGCAGATGTTTTAATTTTGCATTGAGTTTAGAAAACTCCACTGATGTTCACTGTCTGTAAGGCATAACAGTATGAGTATTGCACACATTATTTAATCGCTCTAGTCTATTAACGACGCTTGCCACTGTTCAGCAACAACAAAATCAACGATTTAATGCTTGATTATGTTTAAATAAAAGTGACTGCGTCAATATGTAAGTTAGTTTTACTAGATCTATTTTTTTTATTGCGGTGATTTTCACTTGAAAGCAGTCCAATTTCATTGAAAATACAATATGACAAAAGGACTAAGAAAGCTGGCTAAGCGCTGACCATCCTATTTAATAGTAATACATTTCTGAGATTGTGTGAACTTTGTCATTGCTTTTTGTTTAAATTGTATTTAACGACCCACTGCGCCATTTAAGTCTCAATTACACTTATTAATAATAAAATTCACCTGAAACAATAGTTATATGAAATAATAATTATTCGCCTACCTATTTATCCTTAAATTGTTTTTGCGGACAGGGGCGTTCCTAGGGCTAATTTAGGTATAAGCACCATCGAGTTTTGGATTCACAAATGTGCCTAACCCCCCTATACCTTCAGTTTTTATTGCATTTTTCACATTTTTAGCCCTTTTTATTTGTTTGCTTCTTTAATAGCCTGTACGTGCGTATGCCCAGGTACGCCCCTGGCGAAACCAAAGGCGGTAAGTGAAATATCCTTTCGTTTACTTGAAAGCACAAACGTAAACCTTTTTTGTTCTTTGTAGACAAAGTGAATCACCTACTGTACTGTAGACGTAATAGTACGTCACCATTATGACAATGTTCAATGCTGATTACGTCAGTCAGTGACGTTCGACGCAATTTTAATTTCAAGAGGGGATGTAGAGAGTGGGGACTTGGAACGAACTGATTATTTCAAATGACACATCAGCAATGATTTGTTTGTTTGTTTGTTTGTATGGTGTTTTACGTCATTGTCAACACATGTAAGGTTATATATGACGGTGGATTTTCGGGTGGTGGAGGCAGACCACCCACTTGTCCTGGGTAGAACCAGTACTATAGAACCAGTACTATACACCTCCCGCCATCCGTAAGGATCGACACATCCTCACAAGTCGAGCTCCCAGTGGGATTCGAACCTGCAGCGGTGAGAGGCGAGAATGTTTACAACGCAACATTCAGTATCACATGAAACAATTCATTCCTATTCCTTCCTACCTGATCATTGCTGCTAAGTGAAGGCATTTACATTTAGGAAATAGGAAAAGATTGGATCATCCTGAGAAGTCTCATCAAAATAAAGTATGCATACATAATTATACTGATTATGCTTATTCAAGTTCACCTGACACTTACTCAATATTTAAGTCATTTTTTTTCATAACTGTGGCCGATTTGCTTCACAATTATTATTATTAATTTCTTTCTTTTATTTATTATTATTATTTTATTTATTTTGGAACACATTTCCACCACTTAACTTGTTCAATATTGTTTTGTTCTGGATATGTTCATAGAAGAAAGTTTATCTAAAATGTTTCACATTATCCTGCTCCCACAAAAACAGTGCATGTATTCAATACTTTTTTTCACAAATTAGGCAGTTTTCTCGCTTTTTTTCTCCACCAAAATGACCAGGCTAGGGTCGGGAGTCTTCACAGTTTTTAGTGGGTAACAGCCCTTCCAACATTACAATGGAAATCACACTGCAGTGCTTGGTTTGATTTAGTTTAAACTTATTTATTTTACATCGATTGTAACGAAAGCTCTATGAACTTATTTGAATCACTCTCGATGTCTTCCTGGGTAGAACCAGTACTAAGCAATGCAGATAAAGTGTCTTGCTCAGGGACACAACGCAATGGCGGGAATCGAACTCACGACTTTTGGATCATGGGTCCAACGCTCTACCACTAGACCACAGCGCTCCACTGTATGATTTGGAAGTAATAGAGTATAATGTGTAGATCCCAATTTCGATTTCGAAAAGTTATGCTTAAATAATTTGTTGAATTCGTTTTTTTTATGTGATGATCGCAAAGTTTGTATGTGAATAGTAATGGGTTGCGTTTTTTGTGTGTCCCTTAGAACGGAGAGAAAATCCCTGTTTTATAAGGTATTACAGTATGAGTCATATTACACAATGTAACCATTTTATTTACTTAAACCGACGCTCGCCATGAGGCAGTGCCTTATTCATATTAGGTAATATTGCAAACACAATCTTCAAAATATAACAACAACATGTAGGTGACACTTGAATGTAACACATTTTATGTGGAACAAAAAAAAAAACTTTTAATTTTTGTACTACCCCACCCACTCTGTAAAGTATGCGTACACTACTGGAATGTCCCCACATCCAAATGTTATTATTCTCTATCATGAGCAGCAACAATAAATAAAGCTACATTGTCGATAAAACTTGATCGACCTAAGACGTAAAGTCTGTAAAACTACAAAAATATGGTTATGTTTTACCCATGTTCATGACGTTGCATCGTCTAGTTTGCGCACTTTTTATTCAGTTTCATACAGGCGCTTACATCTCATTCTCGGTTTTAATCAGCGTCTGAATGATTGAGAACATGGTTCTCGATCTGAGTCCCTGCGACGCTTGCTTATTGGTCGAGGTGTTTCGAATGTATTAAATAGCATAACAGTTTAAACTACGGTGATGAGAGTGCGATACCCGCAAGTCGGGACACTTGTCCTCACAAGGAAATTATTTTTGCATAACGCCAAACGGAGTTTCTAGATGCAAAAAAAGGACCGTTGATGTGAGGACAAGGGTGATGTCCCCACATCAACATGGGTGTCCTCACATGGAGGGTGAAATATGTATCAAATGTCCTAACATGAACGGGTTCATCATCCCTCTCTCTCTCTCTTTCTCTCTCTCTCTCTTTAGACTAGTATTTTTTCTAATTTTCTCTCTATCTCTCTATCTCTCTCTCTCTCTCTCTTTCTCTCTCTCTCTCTCTCTCTCTCTCTCTCTCTCTGCATGCATGTGTTTGACTGTACCGGACTTGAAGCCAATACAATCCATTTTGGACAGTTTACTGTATACTAAAACATTACTATCATATGTTAATGGGACTTGTATATCGACTTTATTCATTCTCTATCTCCAGTAAGAGTAAGTCGAACCGAATAACGTATTGCGAGTGTTGGAAAAGCACTTCATCTGTAACATAAATCAAGTAGTCCATGTGTATTTAAAGTGACCTAGTATTTGACATTGTATATATATAAACAACAGCATTCAAACTATTGATTGTTTTAAACTGTGATAATCCAAAGATATCTAGCTACACATTTATCATTGTCTAAATTCCAGCAAATGTCCATATTATCTGTTGACAATAATATAAGATAAAATATAGAATAAGATAAGATAAGATAAGATATTTTTATCATAGTGACATTGTGTTATGTACAAACAGGTTTTCAAATTAAAGTTATATTACAACACCACCAGGTCGCATTGAGCCTACAAGTCACTTTAAGTAGAATATAATAAATAAATAAACATACATTAAACAATTGATATAAATACATATATAGCGAAAATATATTAAGTTTAAACGGTAATTATACGGTGTATGACTAGTATATATATTTATCAGTTAACTCTAAACAAGCATGATCTTTTACATACACATATTCATTTGCACGCACGCACACACGCACGCAACTACGTTCTTGTGTACATACGAACAAACACACGCACACACGCACTCACACACGCACGCACACACACATATACATACATACATACATACATACATACATATATGCATACAAGACAATGTAAACACTACAGTGTTACTCAATGAAATGTTGTACGTATACAACAAAGAACATTTACATTGTGGTAATATATTTGTTCAGTTGTAAAGATACGACTTTCTGCGAAACATAGCACATACAAGGAATTTTGCAATAAATGTATCAAATCATGAAACCGGTGAGTTAAACATGTACTTGAGAACTTAAAAACGCCTCATGTATATAGTTTCAATAATTATTACATGCACCTTTTAAACTAATGTCGCAATAGCCCTTGTATATCGCCCATTCAAAACTTGTTTTTCACAATAACAAATTTCTTATTTTCATTTTATATAGTCCTGGAGTATACATTCGACACCTTTGACATTTGTATCAAAACAGCAAATCTACACTATTTTATATTGTACTTTATAATATTGATTCGTGTCACCACAGTATTTACTGTTTTAAATAATGAAGCAATATATAGTAGATAACTAAAGACAAATATTAATTTTTTCAAACAAGAAAAAAATGAAGACACCTATTCGTACTCGATGAGCAGTCGAAATAGTTCGGTTGTAAATAAATCCCATAGTTATTTGAGCGAAAGTAGATGAGTGCGGAAGCGCCGTCTTTTGGGATACAATGAACTTACAAAGAACAGCTGTAATGTTATGGCTATAGTAAATATATTACGTAACAATGAATACAGAGAATAAATCAACTAAAGTTTATAAATGTAGACGTAAACAGTTGTCATGATAGTTGAGTGAAAGAAAAGGAAAAGAAAAGAAGGAAGAGAAAATAATACATAGAATAAAGTCTGGAGGCCACTCGACGATTTTTGAGTCGAGTTCAACATTTTGAGAGGAGCATAGTGACAGGTATCACTCGAAAGAGTAATATCTTACATGTGACGTGGTACCCGTGTTCAGCCCTGATGTTGTATATGACAGGGGTAAATTGAGGTCAAAGGCCATGACTCTTTTTCAGAATATTTAAATGAATAATTGAATGTACATTTTTGAAAGCCATTATTATTTTGTTTATGCACGTAGCATAGTTCGATCATAACCTAACATAAGTAAAAGGCTCACAGGTGAGCTGATATATGGTGATAAGTCTTCGTCCGTCGGTGCGCCCATCCGCCGTCCATCCGTCCATTCGCCGTCTGTCAGGAAGAACGTCTTGTAGCCACTCAATGAAATGTGAGTCGAGTTCAACATGTTTCGAGGAGCATAGAGACAGGTATCATTCGAAAGGGTAATATCTTAACTTTGTCGTGGTACCTGTTCTGCCCTGATTTTGTATGTGACAGGGGTAAATAAGTTAACATAAGTAAAAGGCTCAGATGTCAGCTAATGTACGGTAAAACATCTTCCTTCGTCGTCTGTCCGTCCACCAATCCGCCTTCCGTCCGCCCATTTGCTGCCTGTCCGGACGAACGAGTATTAGCCACTCCATGAATTCCGAGTCTCGTTCCAAATATTGCGAGCAGGAAAAAGATAGTTATCACTCGAAAGGGTATTCTCCCGTCTTTGTCATGGTACCCCTGTTCAGTCCTGATTTTTGATGTAATCGGGGTAAATTGAGTTCAAAGGTCATGACCCTTTTTCACAATAATTAAATAAAAAAAATGACATGTAATTTTTGAAAAGTATTATTATCATTCCGTTTGTGTATGAAACTACTTTCGGTAATAAGCTAACATGAGCCAAAGGTTCATATGTGAGTAACTCTATAATGATAACTATTTTATCAATACGTCCGTCCGTCCATCCGCCGTCTCGTCCGCCCATTCGCCGTCTGTCCATACGTAATATGTTGACCAATCAACGAATTTTGAGTTGAATTCAACATTTTGAAAGTATCATAGAGACATGTATCATTCGAAACGGTAATTACTTGCCTTTATCGTGGTACCCGTGTTTAGTCCGTCCTGATTTTGGATGTTACAGGTGTAAATTCAGGTCACCGGTCATGACTCTGTTTCACAAGATTTAAATGAAAATACAAATGAAAAACATTTAATTTCTTATTAATTTTCCTGTTTATTTATAGATCACCTTTCGCGTATTATCACACATGAGCCAAATGCTTAGAGAAAGCCTCAGAGATGAACTAGTATACAGTCATCACTCTTCGTTGGACGTCCGTCCGTCCGTCCGTCCGCTTATCATCCATCTCTCCGTCATTTGTCTTGCAAGGGGAGGTAGTTGTTTCTTTTTTTCTACTTTAAACGGCTTTTTATCAGAAACAGTTTTGCCGTTTTTGACCGAACTTCGCACGGGTGATCCTGATATTATTGGTTTTCAAGTTTTTATTAAAATAAGGTCAGTGCGACATCCAAGATGGCCGCCATTACTGAAAATAATTTATATCTTAAAACATCTTTAGTTTTCTCAAGAACTGATTGACAGTTTTCGACAGTTTCTGCTCAGAAATGATTCCTAGGTACTGGACCATGAAGCTTGTTCAAACAAAGTCCCAGGTATAGAGATTTCACATGTTTCCTTATAATTATATATGCAAGAGTCCTTACAAACAATCTTTTATAAAACCACATGACACATAACGTGTTAAATCATGAACCTGATGTCATTTTGATCTACCTTCAGGAGTCACGTTTTTTGAATAGAAACATACAATTTTGAAATGAATGAATTATTCGTTCGTTCGTTTGCTGTTCTCCGTTCGTTGGATGTTCGTTCGTTTGTTCGTTCGTTCGTTCATACATTCAATTATTCGTTTGTGTGTTGTTGTTTTTTGAGCGTTCGTTCGCTCGTTTGTACGTTCGTTCATTCGTTCACTATTCGTTCGTTCACTAACTCATTCACTCATTCACTCACTCACTCACTCACTCACTCACTCACTCATTTGTTTATTTATTTATTTATTTATTTATTTATTTATTTATTTATTTATTTATTCCATCATTTTCATTTTATTTCATGCTTTATAATCAAAGTGTACTGCAGTATGTAGAAAAATAAAATTTCGGAAAAATGTAGTTTTTGAAAAAAAAATTATCAACTGACATTTTTCACTGTAAATGACAACAATTCTGAAATACTTGACCAGTTTTAAAAGCTATAGCTCATTTTCTTAGTTAGACCATTTACATTCTTATGATATATACTAAACAAAGTTATTTTCTAAACAAATAAAAAAAAATGTTTTTGATATTGAAATTAAAGTAGTTCCGGCAGTGAAAAAAAAAAATCTTTATTTCACACGTATGAAATACCACTTTTATTTCATTGCTAAAATCCACTATTTCACTGCTAAGCATACAATAAATGTATTCTATCAAAACTTATTTTGCTAATCTCCTTGTCTTTTACACACATTCATTTCTGTTGTTAACTTTACACGGAATCATAAGATCTCTTACACCAAATGTTTCCTTAATATTCATTATTAAATAATTGTATTTTAAGGAATACATGGTTTACGTCTAACTATAACATTTTCCACAGTACATGGACATATTGTTTCATATTGCCAATCTTTAACTTTTAAGACATTTTTTTCAATTTTAATTATCCTAACTCGCATAGGTTAGATAATTTGTTAAAAAAACACACACAAATCTCTAATTTTCACTCAGTTCGGTTTTTCCCAACCACCCACATTTCTTATATGTGATACTACAAATTAATTTAAAGCATTGAGATATGTAGATTAAGTAACAATCACAATGAGTACCGCCTTGGCTCTTGATAGTTCAGCAAAATATATTCTTGACATTAACGTTAACTAGCATACTCGTCGTCATCGTCGGAACCCACGTTTGATTGATTATGTTATCAATCCATTCATCGTCATGAAACGCGAGTTCCGACGATGACTCGTCGTTCAACAGACTGAAATGTTACAATAAAAAAGACAGTTGTTCATTTGATACTACGTATGCTATTTATTTTTTTAAAAAACGCATGGCATTTTCCCCATAGTTCACGGTTCTAACAAAATTGTAAAAGCAATAGTCATATATGCTGTGTTGTTTATAGATACCAGTAGTTTTTATTAAAATTGCGACACAATGTAAATGTATCATGAAATATAAAATCAAAACAAATAAAAACCGAAAACCATTACTGCGATGCTATGTTATTTACGTACATAGTACGCGTTTCGCAAATACAGTGCTTAACGGCTCATCCACGCAGTACTGGTTAGGAAGAGCCGCTCCACAGACCGGGTATGTTATAATATATGCATCCGGGAATTCTTACTAACGGATAGTAACATTCTTATCGTTCTTTAACGTGTTCAAGAGGGATATACTCCGATAAACGGAACGGTCTGGTTTACGTCACCATCTGACGGACGAGGCTGGGGACGTGTGCTGGGGACGTATGTTGAACATTCAAACGAAACTTGTTTCGTATGTGAAGCTTGAACCAGGGACCGCCAAATCTTTACCCATATAACATATCAGATATGTATTGAAGTATCAACAATTTATTTTCCTTATCAACTGGCATTACTTATCAACTGGCATTCCTTATCAATTGACTCCATAAAATGCCATGTTCAATTTTGAATTTTCATTTACCAAAATCGTAAAATAGGAGCATCCACCTTAAGCATCAGGATGTCTCTTAACTTTCAAAGTCAGGACGGTAGACGGGTTCTTTTATAATCTTGAACATTTATTTATTTTAACTGCATGCATTAAACAAATGTTTCAACAGTATTTTGGTCGATATGAAAATAAACATATTCTTCACACTTTAAAAAAGTGACTTCAGAACCACGTTAAGAATGTCAACGTTATCTGCGGTATTTACAATACTTGGCAATCCAAACTGGCAATGATATAAAGATATTAAATTTATGTGTTTTCTTATATGAATTGAACACTTACAATGCTATCATGGTACATTTTCATATTCACATAACAAAAAAACGGAAAAAGGGCTATGACCTTTGACCTCGATTTCTCTCGTCACGTGCAAAATCAGAGCTGAACACGGGTACCACGAAAAAGGCGAGGGCATAACTTTTCCAAAGATACCAAACACTTTGCTCCTCGCAAAATGTTGAACTCGAGCCTTAACCTAGAGCAGATAGCCTAAATTGGCCTCTAGACTAATATGTTTTAATAAGACAGTGTACTTAGGGTCAGTCAGAACACACTGCTGAATACACTGTATCGGAATTACACGGACACTATTGTCTACAAAGTTTCGAATGAATAGGAGTGTCGATACACAGACTGAGCATTGCTTTATATTTGCGTGAACAATTTACAATCGCGTATTCTTTCATGCCAAACAGTAGATAGAAAAGAGAGTTTTTTTACATAGCCTGGAAAAATATATACTTTATGTAATTTAACACAGGATCATGATTTTATATGAGATTGTCTGACGCATTAATCTCATGCTTTATCTTTACATAAAAATAACGTCTTCAGCAAGATGGCACTCATTCAACCTGACTTTGGTTGTAAATAGAAATACGTTGCTTTGATATGTTCCTGAAGTACTAATATTGACAATGACAAAAATAGTTATACGCCTTTAATACACCATATTATATATAATACTCTAGTAATTCCCTCTGCGCAGCACTCATACATATTTGAGTTTTGGAACACTAATATCATACATACCTATCAAAGAGCGTTATTATAAACAATTACTGTAACGGAAGGTTTGTTTAAAATATATTCATGTTGTAAGTGTTTTTCTATATAGAAAGTAATAATTCCATCGGATCACTCCCTGTATAGTATGAATGCGGTTTGTATTAAATGTTGATGTTGTAAGATTTGTTCTATATTAAAATTAAGAAATTAATAATTCCATCAAATCACTTCCTGTATAGGATTAATGCGGAACATTTTCTTTTTGTATCTTTCATTTTCAATACAATATGTTACCAATATGTAGGACTGCGAAAAATGAAGAAAGTATAAATGAATAAACTTGTTTTATAAATATATAACATAACTATTCTTAAATAATATGTTACTTCTAAACGATGGATATTACAATAAAAGGGATAACTATATTTAAAGGGATAACTATACTATTATGTGTGTGCTGCGAAAGATAAGAAAGTATAAATGAATAAACTTGTTTTATAACTATATAACTATTCTTAAATTAATATGTTACTTCTAAAAGATGGTTAGATTAATAAAAATGAAGAATTTATTGAAATATATGCAGAACTCTGCAGTTGCAACTAGGACACTATTTGATATGGTATTATTTAATCAAGTTTAATAATACTGGAAGGCTCATTTGTGTCCAATTCTTAAAGCTTTTACTTCCAACGACCCTACCCGACCCCACTACAAACAACACACACCCCTCCACCTCCTAAACAGAAAGAGGAGACACAGTTGTGAAAGAAGCTAGAGGTTCACCTATTCAGTAAAAACCATTGTCCCTTCAATAAGCTAATCGCCACAAAAAAACGTGTTTGTTAAAATAGCCACTTGCCATAAGAAATGTTTACAAACACTTTTTAGCTTTATAAAGAAATTATAAGATATTGCACTCCATATAAGTGTTATTAATTGTGGTTCTTAGTTCATATATATCGACTGTAAATTCTATGTTTAGCCCAAGAACAACGCCAATGTATGGTCACACATATACATTTATATATATATAAAACATATTCCAAGATTATGCGTCATTTTGTATCGGCCAAACATCAAAAAAGATGTTTCACAATACTCTAGGTCTTGTCATACATGTCAAATGGTAAGAAATCCATTCAGAAGAATCTCAAAACGCATCTTAAGCCTATTCCAGCATTTGAAGAACCTTTCAGTAGACTATTTGTGGACTGTATGGGCCCCTAACCCTAAGACAAAGTCTGGAGAAATCTGTCAAGAGCACCTTGACTCTGGGGATTATAGGCCGACGACTTAAACTGCTGAATGCCTAAATCATGCATTACCTGTTGAATTTGACCCTTGGTCAGACTGAACATACTTTGGAAGGCCAACTAATGAAAAAAGGGGCCAACGCAGTTTATTCTACTGAAAAATTCGTCAAATGCTGGAATATATTGAAGATGGGCTAGGATTTGAACTAGGAACCACAACTTGATAATTGGTAATCATCAGCAGGGACATCAGGTGGTTGACATTGTCTCATCAGGATCCCATGTTTAGTGAAAAGAATAAACTGCGACTTGTGAAGATTCATCTTCATTAACAGCCCTATCGAATAAGCTAGAAATCTCCGGATGTCTATGCCATGCGCTTTTAGGTGTGATCTTGATAATTTGTCAGTTAATTTAATAGTAGGAGAATGATCAGATAAGTGAATATTAGTATGGTGGTTAATTCACTTGTATCTGACAAGTCTTTTTTGGATCAATCTCCTGATCCCATTGATCAGGAAATACATGACTTGTATCTGGCAGCTATGGAAAAACAGAGCCATTGAGAATGATCTTTAGTCTGACAATGATTTGGCTGATACTCTTATTGGTCAATCTTATAATACAGAGATAAACTAATCTCTTGCTATTAGCCCATCTGAATCCCAGACGGACTACAGTGAAAAAAATATTCGCTTATCTGATCATTCTCCTTCTATTCTATTGGATGACAAAGATCATGACAAAACTACAATCATGACGAATATTTATTTGGTGTAATTTTAAAGGTGGTAATGGTTGCAAAACGTGGTGTTACTTAGTTAAAAACAATTACAGTCTGGATTTAATAAGATATACTGATATATATGGTGCGTTTAACGGAATAACGATGTTAAAATATGTCACTAAATCGTTGGAAGAAGAACATAAACATGCATGGTATAGCAGAGTTAAAAGGATGTATCAGTGTGAATGTAAGACACTAAAGGAGTATACATTGTTTAAACATATATTCGATACAGTACCTTACTGTGAACTCTTTCCTCCACCTAAGCATAGATCGTCTTTTTCAAAGTTTAGGTGTGGAGTATCCTGACTAAGAATTGAGACTGGAATATCGAATCTGATTTGGTAAAATAAGTTATTTTTAGCATTGTTTCAAATAGATAACGCTTAATATAAGGAATGTGTAAATGGTTAATACCCCCGGGCGCAACTTTACATACTTTTGTAAGGTTACAATATATTTACAGTTTTAGACGATTTGATTATTTCTCCCCTCACCGCAGTAGGTTCGATCCCTCAGGGTCCTAGGAATTTGTATGTGAGGAAGTTATCCAACTAACTTGCGGAACGTCTGTGGTTCTACCCAGGTGCCCACCAGTGCACGAAAATTGCCGGGAGTGGCACCTGGGGTCTTCATCCACCAAAGGAAGCTGGAAAGTCGCCATATGACCTTAACTGTTAGTGCGACTATGAAATCCAATTCAATTCAATTCAACTGATTATTTCTGGTTGTCGGAAAGTTAAATTGTTGCGGTTAAAAGTGGTTGCCTGGGTTTATAATGATACTAATAAAGATATTATATTATTTAATGTATATTTCATATGTAGAATAAGTGAGATAAAATACGTCCCGTCTCTTATAATTCTGTATAGAATAGTGTTTAAATGATTATGCTTATAGTTTCAATGATTGTATAACATATAGATATAAAAATCGAACAGGAAAAGCAGCATTCAAGGACGACAGTCAACCACAAACACCCACAGAAACAAAGAACAAATTTAAAGATGAATAAAAGTTTGGTGATTTTTTTTGGGGTTTTATGGTAAAAGCATCAAACTTTGCAAATGTGTAGGGCAGGGCATACTGATCATTTTAAGAAGTGGACCCACTTTGAAATTTTCAAAATGGCCGCTAAAAACTAAAATCGATAATTTTACTATTGCTGCATACATGCATAGTTTTTCCCTTATTTAGATCTCCCTTGCACTGACATATTAATATGATCATGAATCCATCAAACACGTTTGTGTGTATGCGGAGTTGCTGCCCTTGTGTATAATTTTGCAATTTCCACAAAGTAGACAACATTAAAGTTTGTGTCTGTAAACAGTGCACTCTGTTCAAGTACAAGTACAATTGTGATTTGGAGTAGGTCTACCGTTGGTACTGAGTGTTTTCAATCAGTTTAATACTAAGTGATCTCGAGATAACATGTTTAATAATCCCAAATTACAAAAATAACAGTTTAAATATGAGTTGTTATCAGATTTCGCGAATACCACATTATTTGTTGAAGCTATTCATAAAACAGCAATTATCTTAACAAGTAACAGAATCTTTTTCGAATCCATATAATTCAATAATTCTAAAATAACTGTTAGTAGTCATATATATTATAAGAGGGATACTTATTTACTAGTAATTTATTACAATGAAAGCATTTGCTACTAAACTTCACTTGATGTTAATTTGCATAAAACTAATATATTACAAACTTGAATAATCAATGTGTAACACTGTTACTAGCTTTTCAATCGTTTTTATCTACATTTTTTAAAAAACTATTTTTAGTGGCGTTCATAGATGCTTTACATTCATGGGTTAAAACACACAAATACATAATATAACTACTAACAGGTCAACCGTGACCGGGATAGTAAAGACGCTGTGTCTAAAACTGGCTCGCTCCTCACCGTTGCGAGCTCGACTTTTCAAGTGAGAAAACGTCAATTATTACGGATGGCTCGAGGTATAGAGTACTTGTTCTACCCAGGAAAAATGACGTGATTTGCCCCTACCACACAAAAATGCGACCGTCATATATGACCTAACAGGTGCTAAAATTGACGTAAAACACCATTCAAACAAACTAACATGCCAAAAGACAGTGAAATCGATCATCATGCTTAAAACGACATAATCAGACTTAAAAAGATGAGTTCCTCAGACAAGAATAAATGTTCTGACTGAAAACCTTTCCCAGCTTCTACGACGGATGGTGTCAGTGCCAAAAATTACTAGTGAGGTTAATGAATTAGAATCATCTCAAGAACTAAAAGGCAGCCGAAAAGCAAATGAATGACTTGTGTGCCACTATCAACAACACGGGGAATCCATTTAAAGAGAGCATTGAACATTTTCTTGTGTTGGACACTCGTGACATTATTGATGACATGGTCACAGAAACAGTGCGACATATTTAGAGGGTATATAGGCAAGGAACAATACAATATGTTTGTTAAAGAAAGACGATGAAGAACAAAGTCATTGTATCAGTCAATTAAAAAAAACAAGTCCTCTGTGTTCTGTAGACCCCGAACTAGAACAGCAATGAAACACACTGTTTCTCTAAAAGAAAATTGCTCCTCACTCATTGCCCAACTTCATGTTTCTTGCCATGTCCGAAAATGTGATTTGGATGATTTCTTCTCCTTTGAAAACAGTATATTTCCACCAACTCATACCCAGTTTGGAAAACTATGTTTTGGAAGCAAGGCTTAACAAGTTAGTACTTTCGAAACAGTTTGCTCAGTTCAGCTAAGCATGCCAGATACTGATGCTTTGATACTGGATGGTGCGGTAGTCATTCACATGTTGGAGCAAAATAATTGCAAGACCTTTCAGAATTATGCACAGAACATCTTTATACCATATGTTGAAAGCCAAATTCCCAATGTATGCAGATTAGACACTGTTTGGGATGACTACTTTCCTGACAGCCGGATACAATAAGTATAGGCAATTGTGAAGCTTCATTCTCTCAGGGTTGATGAGAACAAGTCTATTTGGTTATCTTATTGATCATAAGCAAAGTAATATCAACAAAAGTTGTTCTGTGTTTGGTAGCAAACGGATAGATGACACAAGTATCCTTTCTCCGTTTAACCACTTCTATCTGCAGATTCTGCCAACCATGACTGCAACGAAGTTATGGTTCGTACAGTTGATACAGATATACTTGTATTGGCTATAGCAATCATCCAATGGAGAAACATAAGATTAATTGTGAATTTCATTTGGAACTGGGAAACACTCGAGATACCTGTCATGCATGCATTATCTTCTTCACTCGATCGAGAGAAAGCACAAGCTCTGTCTGCAGTCCATGCCTTCACTAGATGTGACAAGATCTTAGCATTTTGCGGAAAATGCAAAAAAGAAATTTGGAACTTTGAAAATGTTTGAGGATGATACCTCAGCTGTTGAAATGTTAAGCAATGTCCTAAAGGCCCCTTCTCGAGCGCCTTTTAGTGCTGATGTATGACCAAGAACGTTCTGTCATGGGCAAAAAATGAAGCATGCAAAGAAGTAATCACATGCAAAAGCAGGTCTATCGACGGAATTCCTCCAACATCTGTAACTCTTCTACAACATACACAATGAGTTGCTTACCACGCTGGACACTGCTGAAGTCAGGCACCGGGTTTGATAAATTGAAATGGGTTTTACGGCGCATAAACACAAGGAAGAATGAACATGTTATGCTCATCCTCCATTTACATCGACACAAATATGTAGAATGGGCCTGGAATATTCTAATCTGCAGAACTGCAGAGTTAACGCACATTCTGTTGTAAACAATCCATTTACGACGGAGCCACATTCTCACGTTTACATACGCAGGGTCATGATGAAGACCTTTATTGAGCATGACAACAATGACAAATTGACCATGAAGTATATGGTGGAGGGTGTGGGAGGACTCCTTTATTTCTAGGGTGATTTGCAGTGGTTTTATTCTATACTCGGTAACCAAACGGGGCGAGATTTGATCAAAGGACCATCACAGTACCATCCAAGGACTGTCACGCATTGTTAAACTATGACAGACATACTATTTATTGGTATTAAGTAGTGACACTGCAAAGAAACAAAGGAACTCACAGAAACCCATGACTAAATGTCATCACTATATATACGTATGTATGCACTTTTAGGAAATCATAGCTATTTACGGTAGCTTTTCCACACTTAAGTTACAGCTGTATTTGTGTGCCAGCATGATCAAGTACAAATATCAGTTATAATGCTTCAATTAGACTATCTATGATTTGTTGCTTTGTTGGTCATTATTTTCAAATATGTGGCCATTTTTCTTTTTTTAAAGATTTCCACCATATAAAAAAGAAACATTCAAAAATATGTACACCTATTTAAATACATTCATTTTCTATATCAATACCATAAAATCACAATAAAAAATAAGTAAATATATATAAAAAAATAAATAATATATTTTGGGTCCACTTCTTAAAATTATAAGTATACATTACCCTACTACCCTAGTTTGGTGCTTTTACCA
Source organism: Cyrtodaria siliqua (assembly GCA_037043455.1). Taxonomy (NCBI): domain Eukaryota; kingdom Metazoa; phylum Mollusca; class Bivalvia; order Adapedonta; family Hiatellidae; genus Cyrtodaria; species Cyrtodaria siliqua. Next base: position 64,632 of record JAWPHD010003218.1, read on the forward strand.
CAAAACCCACAATTCATGAAAATTTTGTCACCATACGGCTGGACTATAAACGATGATAAATAAATAAACAAAAAAATAAACTACGTAATACAATCCATGTATAATGAGTTTGACCCTAAAAGTTTAAAACTCCAAATCATGGATCTTTTGATGATCAGTCCGGAGTATTTTACAACAAAATGTATTAAAAAAACATCAGTTCATTTTTATCCTTCAGGCAGTAACGGATCATAATTTTAATTTTAAGACGGTTATCAATTTTTTTCAGTAAATGATGTTGTTAAACATGTTTTAGTGTCGAAATATCCGTTATAAAATCCTGCATATATACGATTTCTCATCGATTAATGAAATTAAGGCGGGACCAATTAATGTCTTTGTCGAACTTTAGAGTTACTTAGGTTTGAAGCCACCAGTTACCTTCCCACTTGACATCAATGTTAAAGCGTCACATATGAATGATTTGCTGCAAGTGTATGGATATGGTAACAGTTAGTTTTAAAATAGAAAAATAGCTATTCACTTGAAAACAAAAGAAAAAAGACGGGTTTGCTTGCTATGACATATAACTCGCTTATTTGCTGTAAAATATAACTAGTTCATTTGGTGTAACATATAACTCTTTTATTTGCTGTAACATATATCTTGTTTATTTGATGTAACTGATAACTCGTTTGTTTTCTGTAACATATAACTAGTTGTTTTCCTGTAACAACTCGTTTATTGGCTGTAACATATAACTCCTTTATTTGTTGTAACATATAACTCGTTTATGTGCTGTAATAATACGCGAGTCTTGACACCTGTTTAACGCTACTGTTTATGGTCTTATTTATATATAATAATGTAATCGTGTGAAATTGCAGTCTGTGAAAGAACGATTTATCAGTTGATTGTTATTTCATATTTCATTTGCTAAATAATAATGATAATAATAATAAATTCAGCATTTTCATATATACCGTTGACATATAAAACCTGTTCTTCAGATGACTCTCCATTAATCGTTTGTTAAAGGCTATTGTATATCACATAAGTTGCATCTTAAACAAATAATGTAAACACTAGTGGTTACTGTACACGTAGGCGCGAGTCACTACCGGTAATCTGTTAGTTGAAAGTTGTTGATTGCATTAGAGGAGCGTCTATGACAGTGCTATGATTATATTCAAACAAGGTTTATTTTAAAGGGCTCTGAAATACTTGAACAAAATTGAAAGAATTGTCAAAATGCTATGAAAAATAAAGAAGATATGACCTATTTAAAATTTGCTAAGAAATGATGACGTCATCGCACCTTTTTACCATATACGGCATATTGACAAAATAGCAAAGAAAATCAATGCAAATGAAAACTAAGCATACAACTTATACATTTTACATATGTATATTTATGTTTGATCAATTTGCAGTGATTTTCTTTGCTTTAAAATAGATTTTGTCAATATGCCATGTATGGTAAATGTTGCGTTGACGTCATCGTTCCAAGATGGCCTCCTCCATTAATGTTCTTTGCAAACTTCCAATAGGTCATATCTTCTTTCCTTTGCATGGCATTTTGATATTTCTTTCAGCTTTGTTACTTAAATATTAAAATAAAACATATTAAGAAACAAGAAATGTCACTGTAAGTGACAAATGCCCCGGAAGTGGTTGTGACATTTGACCTCTAAGTGTGACCTTGACCTTGGAGCCATTGACCTTGATTTTGCGCGCGACACGTCGTCTTGTTGTGGTGAACACTTGTGTCAAGTTATTTGAAAATCCGTCCATGAATGTGAGAGTTATTAACCGGACACGAAAGCACTTCTTTTTGAACTTTGACCTCTATGTGGACCTTGACCTTGGAGCCACGGACCTGGATTTTGCGCGCGACACGTCATATTGTTGTGATGAGTACTTGTGCCAAGTTATTTGAAAATCCGTCCAGGAATGTCAGAGTTATTGACCGGACACGATTGGACAGGCGAACGGACGAACGGACTGACGGACTACTATATGCCACCCTTCGGGGGCATAACAAAATAAAGATAAGATAATTATTGACTGCAAAATGACTAATCATATTATAAAAACTATCAAAATGTTAAAGCAAATGTTCATGCAATCTCGGAACGTTAATGCTTAATTACAAAGTCACTTAATATGTTATGCACCGACATGGGGGTATGTAGTAATGGCACTGTCCGTGCGTCCGTCCGTTCGAAACCGTGTCTCATCCATTCCACAGAACTACTGAAAGGAATTTCGTCAAACTGCACACAAATGTTCATCACAATGAGAAGGTGTGTCACGCAAAGGAATCATGACCGTATCTCAAAGTTCACGGTCACACTTGGAGGTCAAAGGTCAAGAAATCGTCAAAGAATTCATGTCTCAGCTATTATTTTGAAAGTACTGAAGGGAGTTGTGTCACCTATCACACATCTGTTTATCATATTGAGAAGGTGTGTCGCGCGTAAGACTCATGCCCGTGTCTTAAATGTCAAGGTCACACTTGAAGGCCAAATTTCAAAAAAACGTAACCAATTAATGTATCAGCCATTACTTAGAAACTACTGAAGTGAGTTGTGAGAATGGGGTATGTAGTAATCGCACTGTCCGTGCGTCCGTCCGTTCGAAATCGTGTCTCATCCATTCATCATTCGTCAAACTGCACACAAATATTCATCACAATGAGAAGGTGTGTCGCGCGTAAGACTCATGCCCGTATCTTAAAGGTCAAGGTCACACTTGAAGGCCAAATGTCAAAAAAACTTCACACACATGTTCATCACATTGAGAAGGTATGTCGCGTGCAAGAATCATGTCAGTGTCTCAACGGTAAAGGTCACAGTTGAAGTTCAAAGGTCAAACAATCTTTAAAAAAAATCAAGTCTCAGCCATTACTTGGAAACTACCGAGTTGCGTCAAACTTCAAACAAATTTTCATCAAATTGAGAAGGTGTGTCATGCGTAAGAATCCTGTCAGTGCCTCAAAAGTCAAGGTGATAGTTGGAGGTCAAAGGCCATTTTTGTCATGTCAGCCTTTAGTCCAAATCTACTGAAGGAAATTAATGTTCATCACAATGAGAAGGTGTGTCGTGTGCCAGAATCATGTTAGTGCCTCAAAGGTCAAGGTCACAGTTAGGCAGATGGTTTGCAGTGGGGGCATCCGTGTTCCATGGACACATTTCTTGTTTTTACATGAATGCTCCTTTATTTTTGTTATTATAACTACACACAAAAAATAAATAATGCTTGTTTAATATCATTCTGAAATGATGGTTTTAACAAAATACCTATGGCAAACATGTGTGACCCAACTTGGATAGAATATTAAATAAAAAATCAGGTCCCGGAAAGTAAATGTTAAATAACAAAGTTATAAAAAAATACTTTCATTTTTTTTAAATATAAACCCAATCTTTAACTTCTGCGCTTATATAAATCAATTATAAAAAAATTGTGCTTGTTTTTGAGAATTTAACAGAAGAATATGAACGCTCATAGTCATTTAGCCAAATGTTTTGCCTATTTTTAGGCGGTCACGGAAAGTAAGTCATAATTTTTTAACACAATTACATAAAAAATACATATTTATTTCCGCTAGACCATTCTACATTAATATATACTAATTATAGGAACATAATAGTTTATGAAAAATAATATTATGAGTAAGACTGGTCCAACATTCATGTCTACTTGTAGGCGGTCCCTAAAAGTAAATCATTGATTACAAAGTAATTTTCTAACAAAATTACATAAAAAATACATATTGATGTCCGCAAGACCATTCTACATTAATATATACTAATTTTAATTATAGGAACAAGTTAATTTTTGAAAAATAATATTATGAGTAAGACTGGTCCAAATATGATAATCACTTTTGATAACAGGTCCCGGAAAGTTATTGCTAAATTACAAAGTACAAATAATATTTTTTTTATTATTTTTTTTGGTGTGTACACTTAGATCAACACACACTATATTTAAACTATTTTTAAAATCGTCCCGACTTCTAGTAGCCACCATTAAAGAAGTCTGGCAGTAAATTTGGATTCAGAGATAGGTGAAAATTATGGAAATGGGGTGTTTATTAAAAATTATTTCACACAAAGCCGCACTAGTCTGTCCTATTGAGGGGACAATTATAAGTGTGTGTGGTTTGTTTGGCATGTGTCCGGTCGTAGTGAAGTTTAATTGTCGTCAACAATTATTCAGCGTTTGTTTTATTTTCATTTATACTGGCTTCCTGTGATATTATTATCAAGGCTAAGGGTTCTATGATATCACGATAGTGTCAAATCTATAAAACCATTACCATTGTCATCTCTGCTAAAGCATATGATAGTTTTTTTGTAGATGCGATTTCTTCATGTATACTGGTGTCCGACCAGTTTTCGGCGCCTAACAGTTTCACTGATATTCATTTTAAACGCATGTTTTTAATTTTAGCGATAATTTTCATTCAGAATGTACATTTTTGTTGATAGACATGTTCATCTGAATGGTAAAGATAAAAACAGACACATTGCATCCTAAAAAAATTGAATAGTCTATTTGCACTGATATATCAATGATTCACAAACATAAGGTTTATTACAATATGGGTCATTTCAAAGGGAAGCAACCTGTAAATAATTAATGCAGGGGAGTAAGCAAACTGTACTTACTTTGTTTCATAACATTTTATGGGTTAAAAAGATTTAAAAATGAAAGAATTGTCATTTGTTTAATGATATTAACAAGATTGCGAAAACTATACGGATTGGTGACAAAGATTCTGCATTTTACATCGTACTTATACAAAGTTACATGTCTAGTGGGGTTTCCCGAAATCAACTTAAATGTCATCTTATATTGCGTACATATTAAAGGCTAAGCCTTCGTATGGTGGTTTTAAATGAAACTCCTACATATATTTTAAATATTATTTCAATAAAAGTCTGTAATTGGCCGAAAACTGCTTGGACACCAGTATATAATAAAATAATTGACAAAAAAGGTAAGATTATCATAAAATAAAAGGATGCATATTTCCAAAACACGCAAAAACTGGAAAAAAATCCTTATCTTAAAATTTCATCAGCCCTAGTCTCCATAAATGCAGTTTCCATTATCTTGACTGTAATAATGCTCATTAATTTTTATTCGAATGAATCAGACTGTCATACATTAATGTAACATTTCTATTTCAGCCAAGAACTCAAATTTGATACGGTTGGTAGATGGTATAAGCGCTAGTCAGGGCCGAGTAGAAGTATTTCACTACAATGCATGGGGTACTGTTTGTGATGACGAGTTTGACAACAATGCCGCGACTGTGGTGTTTCACATGCTGGGATTTAATGGGTAAACTTAGATCAAATAAATTAATATGTGTGTTTCCCGTTACATTGGGAAAAAAATGATTTTTTTTTGTTTGGAGACTGATTTTTGAACAGATAAAAACAAAGCGTTGACTGCAAACTGGTCTTGCATGTCACCTTTTACTTCTTCCATAATGCTAGTGTTCATAAATGAACATAATGTTCTAATGCCGTCAAACTGCCGACATTTCTGACAGAGACCCAAGGAGGACGCCATCATGCTGCATTGGGATTATCATCGTCAAAATGCTTTTCTACAGTGTATTGATGATCATAACAGAGTTGAAAGTGTCTCCGTAATGGTATTAACTTTACCGGAGTTGCGTCCCTTTCTACGATGATTTTCCCCACATACTTTCATACTTTTTACTGCAAAAAGGAGAGAGAGAAATTAGGATTGGCGAAAACGGCCCACAAATCTAGGATCAGTCGGGTAACCGGAACCACACATATCATTTTATTTGGTCTTCCTGAACTTAAATTTAAAGGGACATGCAGCAATCTTGTATTAATCAAGCATTACAATAAGAGCCATCGGCGTAGCTACTATTAGGCTATATAGGCCCGGGCTAATACATCAATTTGAAAGATGAAAAAAGTAAAAGTAAAAACATGCATTAAAAAAACTGAAGCTGGAGGGCATGTGGGGTTAAGGGTCAACTTATTTTCTTATTTTATTTTACAGTGTAGGTAATTCAACTTTGACAAATGTTAATCCTCAAATTTGTATAATTTTTTCTTTAAATACCACACAAGTTCTGTCAAATATACACCAAACGCACCATTACATAGCTAAATTAAAAAAAAAAACACAGGGGGAGCATGCCCAAAGAAACCCCTGGTTTGTCGGGCCTATATATGCATTTCAGTTCAGCTACTCCCCTTAGTGCATCAATTTATTAATCCATTTTGACTGAAATCTGCTTGCATATAATGAAATAAAATTGCGAGTTTTCAAATTTTATTATTCTACTATTGGTATATATATATTATTGATGCAATATAATCAACAGTTAGTAATATGCAAAAACAATTTGCTTTGAACTATTCTAATAATTAATATTAATGACTGCAACAATACAAAATATGTAAAAAAAAATAATACCGGGACGCCACAACTTTAAAAATAATACAAGATTGCCGTGTGGTATAAATATGTATTATTGATAGTTTGTTATTAATATCAATATTATACCATTGCTTTTTGACATAGTGACATTCCCTAACTACTGTTTATTTTGTACATTTTTAGATCTGTCTTTACTGTTCGTCCCAAATCCTACTTTGGCGAAGGTTCAGGTAGGATATGGTTGGACAACGTGATTTGTAACGGGAACGAGAGTAGTCTGGACAGCTGTTACACTAACGCCTGGGGTCAGTCCGACTGCAGTCATGAAGAAGACGTCGGCGTCGACTGTCAACCAAGTGAGTCTGATATAAGGGTATTTAAGAATGCATTTTTGTCTGTTTAGTCTGCTAAATGGAAAGATGTTTTTTTGTCTTACCTTGTTCAAATGGTTAAAAAGACATGTTTTTTTGTGTTTTTTTTATACGCCAATTTGAAAAAACTACGCCCGTTTGAAAAACGAGACGTATTATGGTATGCGGTTGTCCGTCCGTACGTACGTCCGTAAACAATTCGCATTCTGCACGATAACTGCAAACGTATGAGACCTATCTTCATGAAACCTCATAGGTATAGGAAGATTCCTATTGATTTTGGGGTCAGTAAGTCAAGGGTCAAGTTCACGATGACTTTATATGAAAATATGCATTCCGGACGATAACTTCGAAACCATAAGACCTACACTCATGAAACTTCATAGGTACATTTCCCTAGGTTAGAGGAGGATCCTTGTTGTTTTGGGGGTCAGTAGGACAAAGGTCAAATTTACAATGACCTTATATGGAAATAAATATGTATTCTGGATAACAACTTTGAGACCATTACACCTACACTCATGAAACTTCATAGGTACATTGCCCTAGGTGTGAGGAAGATTCGTATTGTTTCTGGGGTCAGTAGGTCAAAGTTCAAGGTCACAGTGATCTTATATGGAAATATGCATTCCGGACAATGACTTCGAAACTATAACACCTGCCCTGTATTAAAAGATCGAGAAGGTGTCCCATCCTTCACAACAAAGAGGGAATGTAAAATAACCATATAATTGTATGTATTTATTAGACAATACAATCAGTGCATTTAAAAAGACAAAATGATATATAGTGTCCTATAGAAACCACAGCGTCCGAACGCAATGGCATGGTAGGTCCGCATTGTACTGCAAACAAGGACTTGAAACTACAATGAAAGAGACAAAAAACAACAGAAAGGGTGGTGAAGACAGGGTTACCGACTTGGAACGGTCAGTAGGCAATAAGGCCTACTGGTTAGCTTGAACCGATTTTGTATGCGCACAATCCTCGCTATTATCCTGTCTTCAGCGCCCAAATAGACAAGACCGTGTAAACAAAAATGAAAAGAGACAAAAAACAACAGAAAAGGTGGTGAAGACAGGGTTACCGACTTGGAACGGTCAGTAGGCAATAAGGCCTACTGGTTAGCTTGAATCGATTTTATATGCGCACAATCCTCGCTATTATGCTGTCTTCAGCGCCCAAATAGACAAGACAGTGTAAACAAAACTACATCCCATCAAAAGGAAATCTCTAACAATAAAGTCCACATCCAGAGAAACTAATAAAAATATTCATACAAAATAATAAACATCTCAGGATGTATCCAGAATCGTACTGAACAACCATAGTAGTTGCAGCTAAAGAGAAAACCAATCTAGGATACGACCAGAAAACCCGAGGGACGAAATCTCATGCACCCACCTCCCTTAGTTGGGGTTTGAGTAGGTACAATCATAGAGTCCCAAGAGGTAGTCCAGTCAACACTTGCTATTTTTTGAATTTCTAGAGTGGAACTGAAGTCCTCGTTCAAAATGTGTTTTAACTGAAAGAAGTAGAGCAAATTGTATGCAACTGTTTATCGCCATATGTTAGCGTTTGGGACAAAGAGACTTGGGTACTAACAGAAAACACAATGTTGATTTAAACACACAAAAAATCAGCCGACTAAAAATAATCGAAAACAAAATTTGTTGCGTTTACATGTATTGAGTATATATAGGGTAAGGATTTTTGTGTCAACATTCTATATTAGCAACTAGATATTGGACACGTGGATTAAACCTATTTGGATATAATCCATTTTCCGCATCTCATACAAGTGTTTGCTCGTGTCGTCATGATAGCGCCGGTGTTTGTCCGTCCGTGTATATGCGTACGCGTACACTGTCGCACTCTGCAATCACCTGGTATGATTTCGAATAGACTGACTCGCTGATAATCTCGTATGTTATCGAATTTTCGTAGTGTTTCATAATTGTTATAGTCAGTTTTATATTGTAACATGCATGCAGGTAAGTCGAAAACAATGATATATTTGATTGCCAGTTAAGTTGGCTTACATCTAACAAAATGTTCAACAACGAGCGTAACATGCTACCTAGGATGTCATTCATTCATTTCAATGGTTAAAAATTACCCCCTAACCCCACCCCCACCCCACAACGTTTATTCCTTCCTCCAACCCCGTCTCCCTCCCCCCACACAAACACTCAAAGGAAACTACCACAGTTCCAGTGGGAAATATATACTTGACGCCATTATAATGCAAGTTTAGTGTGCACGTGATTTTCGCATAATTCCGATTTTACTTCTTTCAATACATGAATTTGATCGATCACCAGATTTATAGGGAATGTGGATAATTTCTAACATGTACATAACACTACAATTGATCTTGGAGACATTTTAATTAAAAATAAACCCAAACAAAACCTAAACAAAATGCACGTTTAATGGCGTTAAGTATATACGATGTCCAGTCTCAAAGTATGCTTCGAATATAACCACGCATGATTTGATTTAAACATATTTTATTGCCATATATGTAAAAGTACAATGCAATCGGGTCGGGCCACAAGTGCTACCCACATTAGTTACGGCCCTTCCCTACAATGGAGTTTTAACAAATATAATGAATGGCAATAGCTTTTAACACGTATCAATAAACTGGATTAACTACAACATGATATGTAGTAGAACATGTTAAGATAATAAGAAAATAGAAATAAAAAATAAAGAAAAAGTAAAAGTGGAAGAAAGAATAATGCAACACATGTGACATTGCTCGGGTTGATTAGACAGATAAAATGTTAAGGCAAACCTAAGTAAATCGATGACTATTTCTAATAAAGTTTTGAACAGAATTAAAAACCAAACCATTTTCTTGTGTTTCTTGTGTTGCAAGATCTAACCTTCCAAACAATAATGTATTTGAGCTTAAAGGATGAAACGAACGCGTTGACTGGAAGAGTTCGAGCCTCTCAACATTGAATTGCATACATTCAAAGAAGAAATGATTTGCATCTTCATTACCCTGACCGCAAATGCATTGAGGCGATTCGCGTAAATGATTTTGAAAAAGATCATTATTGAGATTACTACATGAATTTCTTATCCCAGCATGCATAACAGAAGAAAAACGAACACCAGAAAAGTAAAAACTAGGAACATTTGAATTAGTAAACATTATTCACATAAGCTGACCTTGAATATGTTTAATGAGCCTGAATTTCTAATATCTAAAGGTAAATCATTCCAGAGTTTCATAGCTGATGGAATAAATGAATTCATAAAAATAGAGGTTCTAACTAAAGTCTGCGAGAAATGTTCTGCGTTCCTGAGGGGATTTGGAGTCTCTTCCGCTACGGTTCTTGGCAGTAGATTTGCCAGGTATTCAGGCACCACTGTTCCGTTTTTCATTTTATATACAACAGAAAGTTTTTGGAACTTACGCCGTTCTGTTAACGTCAGCTATCCTATTTCATTCATCAAATTAACAATAGTTACCGAACGGGTAAGACCGGTCACAATACGCGCAGCTTCATATTGTATTTTTTCAAGTTTATTTTTTCATATTCGCTGCAGCCATCCCAAACAATAGCAGCATATTCTAAGATTGGACGGACATACGATAAATAAATTTGATTTAATGCCTTACGACTAAGTGTAAATTTCAAAACCCTCATAGTTCCAATGATTTTGGAAGCCGAAAGAGATATATGTTCGATATGCATATGATAACCACGCATATCATTTGAACTTCGTGTGCAAAATGAACAATACATAAATGTATATCACCGTTCTATTCGGAATATATGCACTTATAATCGATACCATTAGTAGTTTCAATTCATAAAATACTCGCACCACTACAATGTAAAACCAAAATGAGGACTATTGCAGACCAATATAAGTCCCTACAGCCATGTAGTTTTACAGCAATACGTTTGGTATTAGTGGGAGCAACGTTACTGAAATCATAAAATCCTGAAGGACATACTCTAGCCACGAGCAACGCTACTGAAACCATAATCCTGAAGGACATAATCTTGCCAGGAGCATGGGACTGTCTCGCATGTAGGAACCATTTTGAAGAAGACTGACACAAGCATCATAATACTCCTGTCAAGAGCTTCTTAAGTGTGAAAGCAAGTCTGACAAAGGACGTTGCGGAAGTTGCAAATGCAATTAAGTTGAAATGCTGTGCAAAGCTGTTTGTGAATGTGGTGGAAACTATGATCTCGAATGATATATATGTAGATAATAACAATACAGATGATAAATCATGGTGCGTTGACGTCATCGTTCCAAGATTGCCGCCTCCATTTATGTTCTTTGCAAACTTCCAATAGGTCATATCTCCTTTCCTTTGCATGGCATTTTGATATTTCTTTCAGCTTTGTTACTTAAATATTAAAATAAAACATATTAAGAAACAAGAAATGTCACTGTAAGTGACAAATGCCCCGGAAGTGGTTGTGACATTTGACCTCTAAGTGTGACCTTGACCTTGAAGCAATTGACCTTGATTTTGCGCGCGACACGTCGTCTTGTTGTGGTGAGCACTTGTGTCAAGTTATTTGAAAATCCGTCCATGAATGTGAGAGTTATTAACCGGACACGAAAGCACTTCTTTTTGAACTTTGACCTCTATGTGGACCTTGACCTTGGAGCCACGGACCTTGATTTTGCGCGCGACACGTCATATTGTTGTGATGAGTACTTGTGCCAAGTTATTTGAAAATCCGTACAGGAATGTCAGAGTTATTGACCGGACACGATTGGACAGACGAACGGACGGACGGACTGACGGACTACTATATGCCACCCTTCGGGGGCATAAAAAAATAAAGATAAGATAATTATTGACTGCAAAATGACTAATCATATTTTAAAAACTATCAAAATGTTAAAGCAAATGTTCATGCAATCTCGGAACGTTAATGCTTAATTACAAAGTCACTTAATATGTTATGCACCGACATGGGGGTATGTAGTAATCGCACTGTCCGTGCGTCCGTCCGTTCGAAACCGTGTCTCATCCATTCCTCAGAACTACTGAAAGGAATTTCGTCAAACTGCACACAAATGTTCATCACAATGAGAAGGTGTGTCACGCAAAGGAATCATGACCGTATCTCAAAGTTCACGGTCACACTTGGAGGTCAAAGGTCAAGAAATCGTCAAAGAATTCATGTCTCAGCTAATATTTTGAAAGTACTGAAGGGAGTTGTGTCACCTATCACACATCTGTTTATCATATTGAGAAGGTGTGTCGCGAGTAAGACTCATGCCCGTATCTTAAAGGTCAAGGTCACACTTGAAGGCCAAATGTCAAAAAAACTTCACACACATGTTCATCACATTGAGAAGGTATGTCGCGTGCAAGAATCATGTCAGTGTCTCAACGGTAAAGGTCACAGTTAAAGTTCAAAGGTCAAACAATCTTTAAAAAAATCAAGTCTCAGCCATTACTTCGAAACTACCGAGTTGCGTCAAACTTCAAACAAATTTCATCAAATTGAGAAGGTGTGTCATGCGTAAGAATCCTGTCAGTGCCTCAAAAGTCAAGGTGACAGTTGGAGGTCAAAGGCCATTTTTGTCATGTCAGCCTTTAGTCCAAATCTACTGAAGGAAATTAATGTTCACCACAATGAGAAGGTGTGTCGTGTGCCAGAATCATGTTAGTGCCTCAAAGGTCAAGGTCACAGTTAGGCAGATGGTTTGCAGTGGGGGCATCCGTGTTCCATGGACACATTTCTTGTTTTACATGAATGCTCCTTTATTTTTGTTATTATAACTACACACAAAAAATAAATAATGCTTGTTTAATATCATTCTGATACGATGGTTTTAACAAAATACCTATGGCAAACATGTGTGACCCAACTTGGATAGAATATTAAATAAAAAATCAGGTCCCGGAAAGTAAATGTTAAATAACAAAGTTATAAAAAAATACTTTCATTTTTTTTAAATATAAACCCAATCTTTAACTTCTGCGCTTATATAAATCAATTATAAAAAAATTGTGCTTGTTTTTGAGAATTTACCAGAAGAATATGAACGCTCATAGTCATTTAACCAAATGTTTTGCCTATTTTTAGGCGGTCACGGAAAGTAAGTCCTAATTTTTTAACACAATTACATAAAAAATACATATTTATTTCCGCTAGACCATTCTACATTAATATATACTAATTTTAATTATAGGAACATAATAGTTTATGAAAAATAATATTATGAGTAAGACTGGTCCAACATTCATGTCTATTTGTAGGCGGTCCCTAAAAGTAAATCAATGATTACAAAGTAATTTTACAAAATTACATAAAAAATACATATTTATGTCCGCAAGACCATTCTACATTAATATATACTAATTTTAATTATAGGAACAAGTTAATTTTTGAAAAATAATATTATGAGTAAGACTGGTCCAAATATGATAATCACTTTTGATAACAGGTCCCGGAAAGTTATTGCTAAATTACAAAGTAAAAATAATATTTTTTTTATTATTTTTTTTGGTGTGTACACTTAGATCAACACACACTATATTTTAACTATTTTTAAAATCGTCCCGACTTCTAGTAGCCACCATTAAAGAAGTCTGGTGGTAAATTTGGATTCAGAGATAGGTGAAAATTATGGGAATGGGGTGTTTATTAAAAATTATTTCACACAAAGCCGCACTAGTCTGTCCTATTGAGGGGACAATTATAAGTGTGTGTGGTTTGTTTGGCATGTGTCCGGTCGTAGTGAAGTTTAATTGTCGTCAACAATTATTCAGCGTTTGTTTTATTTTCATTTATACTGGCTTCCTGTGATATTATTATCAAGGCTAAGGGTTCTATGATATCACGATAGTGTCAAATCTATAAAACCATTACCATTGTCATCTCTGCTAAAGCATATGACATTTTTTTTGTAGATGCGATGTTTTCATGTATACTGGTGTCCGACCAGTTTTCGGCGCCTAACAGTTTCCGTGATATTCATTTTAAACGCATGTTTTTAATTTTAGGGATAATTTTCATTCCGGATGTACATTTTTGTTGATAGACATGTTCATCTGAATGGTAAAGATAAAGACTCATTGCATCCTAAAATAATGGAATAGTCTATTTGCACTGATGTATCAATGAATCACAAGCATAAGGTTTATTACAATATGGGTCATTTCAAAGGGAAGCAACCTGTAAATAATTAATGCAGGGGAGTAAGCAAACTGTACTTACTTTGTTTCATAAAATTGTATGGGTTAAAAAGAATTAAAAATGAAAGAATTGTCATTTTTTTAATGATATTAACAAGATTGCGAAAACTATACGGATTGGTGACAAAGATTCTGCATTTTACATCGTACTTATACAAAGTTACATGTCTAGTGGGGTTTCCCGAAATCAACTTAAATGTCATCTTATATTGCGTATATATTAAAGGCTAAGCCTTCGTATGGTGGTTTTAAATGAAACTCCTACATATATTTTAAATATTATTTCATTAAAAGTCTGTAAATGTGCCGAAAACTGCTTGGACACCAGTATATAATAAAATAATTGAAAAAAAGGTAAGATTATCATAAAATAAAAGGATGCATATTTCCAAAACACGCAAAAACTGGAAAAAAATCCTTATCTTAAAATTTCATCAGCCCTAGTCTCCATAAATGCAGTTTCCATTATCTTGACTGTAATAATGCTCATTAATTTTTATTCGAATGAATCAGACTGTCATACATTAATGTAACATTTCTATTTCAGCCCAGTACTCAAGTTTGATACGGTTGGTAGATGGTATAAACGCTAGTCAGGGCCGAGTAGAAGTAGTTCTCCACAATGTATGGGGTACTGTTTGTGATGACGAGTTTGACAACAATGCCGCGACTGTGGTGTGTCACATGCTGGGATTTAATGGGTAAACTTAGATCAAATAAAATAATATGTGTGGTTCCCGTTACATTGGGGAAAAAATGATTTGTTTTTGTTTGGAGACTGATTTTTGAACAGATAAAAACAAAGCGTTGACTGCAAACTGGTCTTGCATGTCACCTTTTACTTCTTCCATAATGCTAGTGTTCATAAATGAACATAATTTTCTAATGCCGTCAAACTGCCGACATTTCTGACACAGACCCAAGGAGGACGCCATCATGCTGCATTGGGATTAGCATCGTCAAAATGCTTTTCTACAGTGTATTGATGATCATAACAGAGTTGAAAGTGTCTCCGTAATGGTATTAACTTTACCGGAGTTGCGTCCCTTTCTACGATGATTTTCCCCACATACTTTCATACTTTTTACTGCAAAAAGGAGAGAGAGAAATTAGGATTGGCGAAAACGGCCCAAAAATCTAGGATCAGTCGGGTAACCGGAACCACACATATCATTTTATTTGGTCTTCCTGAACTTAAATTTAAAGGGACATGCAGCAATCTTGTATTAATCAAGCATTACAATAAGAGCCATCGGCGTAGCTACTATTAGGCTATATAGGCCTATACATCAATTTGAAAGATGAAGAAAGTAAAAGTAAAAACATGCATTAAAAACTGAAGCCGGAGGGCATGTGGGGTTAAGGGTCAACTTATGTTATTATTTTATTTTACACTGTAGGTAATTCAACTTTGTCAAATGTTAATCCTCAAATTTGTATAATTTTTTCTTTAAATACCACACAAGTTCTGTCAAATATACACCAAACGCACCATTACATAGCTAAATTAAAAACAAAACACAGGGGGAGCATGCCCAAAGAAACCCCTGGTTTGTCGGGCCTATATATGCATTTCAGTTCAGCTACTCCCCTTAGTGCATCAATTTATTAATCCATTTTAACTGAAATCTGCTTGCATATAATGAAATAAAATTGCGAGCTTTCAAATTTTATTATTCTACTATTGGTATATATATATTATTGATGCAATATAATCAACAGTTAGTAATATGCAAAAACAATTTGCTTTGAACTATTCTAATAATTAATATTAATGTCTGCAACAATACAAAATATGTAAAAAAAAAAAATACCGGGACGCCACAACTTTAAAAATAATACAAGATTGCCGTGTGGTATAAATATGTATTATTGATAGTTTGTTATTAATATCAATATTATACCATTGCTTTTTGACATAGTGACATTCCCTAACTACTGTTTATTTTGTACATTTTAGATCTGACTTTGCTGTGTCCTACTTTGGCGAAGGTTCAGGTTGGATCTGGTTGGACAACGTGATTTGTAACGGGAACGAGAGTAGTCTGGACAGCTGTAACACTAACGCCTGGGGTCAGCACAACTGCGTACATGAACAAGACGTCGGCGTCGACTGTCAACCAAGTGAGTCTGATACAAGGGTATTTAAGAATGCATTTTTGTCTGTTTAGTCTGCTAAATGGAAAGATGTTTTTTTGTCTTACCTTGTTCAAACGGTTTAAAAGACATGTTTTTAATTTTTTATTTTTATACGCCAATTTGAAAAACTACGCCCGTTTGAAAAACGAGACGTATTATGGTATGCGGTTGTCCGTCCGTACGTACGTCCGTAAACAATTCACATTCTGCACGATAACATGCACCCACCTCCCTTAGTTGGGGTTTGAGTAGGTACAATCATAGAGTCCCAAGAGGTAGTCCAGTCAACACTTGCTATTTTTTGAATTTCTAGAGTGGAACTGAAGTCCTCGTTCAAAATGTGTTTTAACTGAAAGAAGTAGAGCAAATTGTATGCAACTGTTTATCGCCATATGTTAGCGTTTGGGACAAAGAGACTTGGGTACTAACAGAAAACACAATGTTGATTTGAACACACAACAAATCAGCCGACTAAAAATAATCGAAAACAAAATTTGTTGCGTTTACATGTATTGAGTATATATAGGGTAAGGATTTTTGTGTCAACATTCTATATTAGCAATTAGATATTGGACACGTGGATTAAACCTATTTGGATATAATCCATTTTCCGCATCTCATACAAGTGTTTGCTCGTGTCGTCATGATAGCGCCGGTGTTTGTCCGTCCGTGTATATGCGTACGCGTACACTGTCGCACTCTGTAATCACCTGGTATGATTTCGAATAGACTGACTCGCTGATAATCTCGTATGTTATCGAATTTTCGTAGTGTTTCATAATTGTTATAGTCAGTTTTATATTGTAACATGCATGCAGGTCAGTCGAAAACAATGATATATTTGATTGCCAGTTAAGTTGGCTTACATCTAACAAAATGTTCAACAACGAGCGTAACATGCTACCTAGGTTGTCATTCATTCATTTCGATGGTTAAATATTGCGCCCCAAACCCCACCCCACAACGTTTATTCCTTCCTCCAACCCCGTCCCCCTCCCCCCACACAAACACTCAAAGGAAACTACAACAGTTCCAGTGGGAAATATATACTTGACGCCATTATAATGCAAGTTTAGTGTGCACGTGATTTTCGCATAATTCCGATTTTACTTCTTTCAATACATGAATTTGATCGATCACCAGATTTATAGGGAATGTGGATAATTTCTAACATGTACATAACACTGCAATTGATCTTGGAGACATTTTAATTAAAAATAAACCCAAACAAAACCTAAACAAAATGCACGTTTAATGGCGTTAAGTATATACGATGTCCAGTCTCAAAGTATGCTTCGAATGTAACCACGCATGATTTGATTTAAACATATTTTATTGCCATATATGTAAAAGTACAATGCAATCGGGTCGGGCCACAAGTGCTACCCACATTAGTTACGGCCCTTCCCTACAATGGAGTTTTAATAAATATAATGAATGGCAATTGCTATTAACACGTATCAATAAACTGGATTAACTACAACATGATATGTAATAGAACATGTTAAGATAATAAGAAAATAGAAATAAAAAATAAAGAAAAAGTAAAAGTGGAAGAAAGAATAATGCAACACATGTGACATTGCTCGGGTTGATTAGACAGATAAAATGTAAAGGCAAACCTAAGTAAATCGATGACTATTTCTAATAAAGTTTTGAACAGAATTAAAAACCAAACCATTTTCTTGTGTTTCTTGTGTTGCAAGATCTAACCTTCCAAACAATACTGTATTTGAGCTTAAAGGATGAAACGAACGCGTTGACTGGAAGAGTTCGAGCCTCTCAACATTGAATTGCATACATTCAAAGAAGAAATGATTTGCATCTTCATTACCCTGACCGCAAATGCATTGAGGCGATTCGCGTAAATGATTTTGAAAAAGATCATTATTGAGATTACTACATGAATTTCTTATCCCAGCATGCATAACAGAAGAAAAACGAACACCAGAAAAGTAAAAACTAGGAACATTTGAATTAGTAAACATTATTTACATAAGCTGACCTTGAATATGTTTAATGAGCCTGAATTTCTAATATCTAAAGGTAAATCATTCCAGAGTTTCATAGCTGATGGAATAAATGAATTCATAAAAATAGAGGTTCTAACTAAAGTCTGCGAGAAATGTTCTGCGTTCCTGAGGGGATATGGAGTCTCTTCCGCTACGGTTCTTGGCAGTAGATTTGCCAGGTATTCAGGCACCACTGTTCCGTTTTTCATTTTATATACAACAGAAAGTTTTTGGAACTTACGCCGTTCTGTTAACGTCAGCTATCCTATTTCATTCATCAAATTAACAATAGATACCGAACGGGTAAGACCTGTCACAATACGCGCAGCTTCATATTGTATTTTTTCAAGTTTATTTTTTCATATTCGCTGCAGCCATCCCAAACAATAGCAGCATATTCTAAGATTGGACGGACATACGATAAATAAATTTGATTTAATGCCTTACGACTAAGTGTAAATTTCAAAACCCTCATAGTTCCAATGATTTTGGAAGCCGAAAGAGATATATGTTCGATATGCATATGATAACCACGCATATCATTTGAACTTCGTGTGCAAAATGAACAATACATAAATGTATATCACCGTTCTATTCGGAATATATGCACTTATAATCGATACCATTAGTAGTTTCAATTCATAAAATACTCGCACCACTACAATGTAAAACCAAAATGAGGACTATTGCATACCAATATGAGTCCCTACAGCCATGTAGTTTTACAGCAATACGTTTGGTATTAGTGGGAGCAACGTTACTGAAATCATAAAATCCTGAAGGACATACTCTAGCCATGAGCAACGCTACTGAAACCATAATCCTGAAGGACATAATCTTGCCAGGAGCAACGCTACTGAAACCTTAATCCTGAAGGACATAATCTTGCCAGAAGCAACGCTACTTAAACCAAACTATTTTTATGTGAATTAGTATATATTTTGTGTTTATCATGCTTTAAAAGTAAAGGGCCATAGTATGATACTCCGGCAAATGGGAAACTCTGGAACCAATGCGTACAAATAGCCAACTCACCATGCTCCTCATACAAGGTATTGTGGACATACCGGCATCTGAGTTCCTAATACCTGTATCCACTCGAAATAGATAGAATCACCCTCTGAAATTAATAAAGTTATATTCTTCCAGAATATATCACACATTTAGTGTGTTATTTTACCCAATATAAGTTTGTCGTTGGAATAGTCTACCAGTCACTGCGGCTGAGGCTACAGTTCTGGTATTTTAGAAGCAGGAACTTTCCTAACTTATCTTTATCTAAACTCAGTCTCAGTCGTGTGTGTTAGGTTTCTAGTGATTATTGGTGCTGTACAGATGCGTGTTGGTTGAATTCCTAGGGGCCGCTACGGTAGCCAGACAAGACTGATGATGAAGGGCCTGAAATGTGAACCATACAGATCATACAGACACAGAAATGCGATTATCACAATTAGACCTTTATTTACATTTTATGATTTGTTTTGTACATTTAAATGATAATATTTGGTTTTAAAAATACATTTTGTAAGTACTAAAAACTAAATAGTGTGTTGTGCGAGTACTGCGTACCAGGCTCGTGCTTACTGAATACAGCCCAAAATGCCCTGAATGTCGCGTACCAAAATGGGGTGGGGGGGGGGGGGGGTAAAGCGTCCCATATGCTATCGACCATAGACCGGATAAATCGGTTCTGCGCACCACGCGGATGTTATCATATTTTTCAAGACCAGACTTATGAACGCAGTATCTCAGTCCGACGATTTGTCTAGATTTTTACGACGCTTGTAATGTTGGTATTTGAAATCAAGCGTCGCAGATGATGAAGACTATTGCTCAGTTAGTCTTCATCATCTTCGACGCTTGATTGTTAATAGACTACCCATGAAGGTATGAAACCACTAATTATTTTCCCCATAGACACCAATGTTAAAGTGTCACATATTAATGATTTGCTGCAAATGCAACTCAAGTATGGATAATGCAGCAGTGTAATGTTCATATAGAAAACTAATTTTCCACAAATCACCAAAAAGGGTGGGGTCACAAGACAAGACTAAACAGGTCAAGGGAACAACTGTTTTCATTGATTGACTGCTTTCTTTGCTCACAAAGTGTAAGCATAGAGCCGAAATTTCGAAAATGTTCATCAGTGATCCAGTAAAACCTATTGATACGCTTCTTATACATACAACCACAAAATCGAATATAAATGGGCAGTTTTCCCCTTCTTATAATCCATTTCCATCAAAAAAAGAGGGATTCCTTTTTATTACAGGAACTATTTTTGACTACACGTCGGAGGTTTACATGCAATTAGTGGAGGTAAACCTATAAGAGAAGAAAACATGTTCAGATGTTTCTTAAATGAGAAATTTGTGTTGTCATTTTCATAACAAGCTTAAAAACACCTATTTCATGGAAATCAAATGATTATTTGCCGAGATATGATCTTGTGAATACCAAGGACAATAGTCTGAAATCGACAAAAGTCAGAGATTTTTTTTTTTACTTTTACACTATCTGAATTGTCATACCAAATGGCATTTCTTATCAATACACCATATTAAATAGATCAAATGTTTAGAACAGTCAATGGACATTAATAAAATATACATTTTAGGTACAATTAGGACGATGAGTATGTCAATTTATGTCGATTTTCATGCCAAAATTGATTTTTTAAGCAAATTCTTCAAACTCGATGGTACCATACCTGATTATAGTAGCGAATACGAGCTCAGTAATGCCAAAAAAACACACGCTAAAATCAAATATTATACTAGCTAAACGCTACCAAGTCGAGTGTGAATGATAAGGAATAATATTTTACCTTTTACACAAATCTTCATTTTTTCAAAGTATCCTATTTTATGGGGGTAAGGGAAATATTTAGTGGTTTCATGCCTACCAAACCTGTTGTCATGCAGATTTAATTCATGAAAACAGGTTGCAAACATGCAAACCTACATGTTGATACCAAAAACACATAGTTCCATTGCAAACACTTCGCAAACACGTCATTTTAAACACGAACAAAATTTGAAACTCAAAATTACGGCTTTTATAGACAAAATTGGACTGAAAACGCTCAAAACCTATATAAAAAACTATGGAAAACTTATTTCTGACATAAGATGGATAATACACCAGTGTAATGTTCATATAGAAAACTAATTTTCCACTTGAAAAATCACCAGAAAAGGTGGGGTTACAAGACATGTAAGAAAGTTATTGTTTGTGTTGTTTTAAGAGAACAATGTAATAACTTAAACACGTTATTTAAACGAAACTTAATCACTGAGCATCGTGGTCAGGCAAGAGGTAATGCAATCATAATATGTTGTGTATTCGTCACTTCGTTTCATAATATACTGAACCAAACAGCTAACGCACCAGTAGATAATACCTATATTATCTCACTAATAACAATCAATAAATCAAAACAAATTTCCTTCTGAACGAGACACAAATCTTGTCTTTAAAATAACTTCTTTAGGTTATCACAGTTTTCTTTCAAAATAACGCAAACAAGTTTTTTTTGAAAATATAAAATTGTTGTGAAACGTTTGGAAAAGAAACACAAATTAGACGAATAAAACAATTTCGAAAAAAAGGTGGTGCGTTAGAACTTTGGTTCAGTATATATTACTATCCGAAAAGAACTTGTTTGCTTTATTTTGAAAGAAAACTGTGATAACCTAAAGAAGTTATTTTAAAGAAAACCGATTCACTGCCCACCACTTGGTCAAGCAAGATAAAACAATGAAAAGAAAATGTGCACATAGTTCAGTATATGTTCGAAAATATTCAAAAAATATAGAAAAATCACGTTTCAAAATGTCGGGAAAAAAAAATCAGAAATTTCAGAAAATAACGTGTTTGTGTTATTTTGAAAGAACACTGTAATAACCTAAACAAGCAATAAAACTAAATTGTGCATTCGCGACCCCCTGTTCGTTTAAAAATATATTACTATCCAAAATTGTTTGCGTTATTTTGAACACTGTAATAAACTAAACAAGTTATTTCAAAGAAAGCTGAATTACTGCCTAGCCCTGATCAGAAAAGGTAAAGCCATACAAATAAATTGTGCACATATTGTTGTATATGTTTGAACGTTTTCAAAATATATAGCAAAGAAAAGGTTATAAATCCAGCAGGAAGAGTAGCATTCACAAAATTCTGTCACTCCAACAAGTAATACAACGCAATGGTGATTCAAAAAGTACGTCACAAACACATTCAGTAGAAAAGCACATCACAAACATATACTTGTTGACAACAGGGGTACCGCCTTGGAACGGTCAGTGGAAAAAGAGACCACTAGGGAGTTTAAACCAGTTCAATGGTGCACCAAACCTCAGTATTACCCTGTCATCATCCCTAAACAACAGGACAGTGTAAATACAAATAATCCCCTGCGAGTTAACCCTTTATATTTGAGAAAGCGTGGATAGGTGTTATCAGAAAAAAACACACAGAAATGTTCATGTATATAATATATCAAAAACTAAGTTAAATCTAAGAAACTAATCTCATATGTACTCTAAGAATTTTCTGAAGTCAGAGCATCAATGGAAAAACCGTTAAGGGCATGACAATACGGGGTGAAGGACATTCATCAAATGTGTCCTGCCTTAAAGGATTTAGGAACATTTTGCAAATCGGGATATTGTCTTCCCGAGTGAAATCAAAGACGATACATGTCGTCTCGATTAAAACACACGATTTTAATGTACCTCTTTATGTTTGTGTTTTTATTTTATAAAGGACGTGTGTATAATCTCATACTATTATCTTTCATTACACAAGTAATTTTAAAACTGTCATAATAAAACCACAGATTGCGTTTATACTAATTAACGTATATAAAAACACAGGTATAACTTACCAATACACTACTGTACACTACATATACTCTATATATAGCGACTGGCTCGACTCTCTCTTGATTCACACAGCCTACGACAAACATGTATACTATAGAACAAAACAGTAGCAAATGAAAAACCCTGGGGATGGGAAAAAAAACATGGCTAGTGTACTAATACTGGAGACAGTAAATATGTTTGATACCTCATCTTTGGCCAGACACCCGGAACCCTCTATTTAAACTTGTATGCAAGTTATTATTGAATTCAAATTAGGGGGAATAAATCAATCGCTGTTAAAAGAGTTACACCCCTTCCAAAATATAAAGCAAACAATAAAGAAATCAAAATAACATATTCCAGTTATTTTCAATATATGATCAAAGGGAGACAACTGTTGTTTCTTTACGAAAATAATTCATTTAAGTTATTACGAAAATCTTTCGCCAGCGAACAAACTACTTTTAGCCTGTAACAACACTATGGCATATTTTACAAACAGTGATCGCGACGGTTACACTTAATGGACTTTTCAACAAGTTTGTGAATCACTATCATTCTTATTAGACATCATTTCTGTCAGGTTTGGATATTTATAGGCAAACCATTGGCATTTCTATGAGTACTAACTGTGCACCCCTGTGATTTGGTTTTGTATTGCTACGAACGTAACTATATGTTAGGACTTTCTCCAGATACACACGCTAATGTCATCGACGCTTTTAATAACACCTCACGCTATCTGGATGATATACTTAATTTGGATACTCCTTTCCTTTCTTTTATGGTTCCTAACATTTATCCTCCAGAAATAAAACTCAATAAAGCTATTGAAAACGGAGTAGTAATAACTAGATGTATGATAAGAGAGACGATTTTGATTACGATATTGTGAATTATCCACATTTAGATGGGGATATCCCCACTACTGTTTCTTATGGCGTGTATATTTCTCAGTTAATTCGTTTTGCCAGAGCTTGTAGCCGTGTTGAGGACTTCAACCTTCGTATCTTAACATTACTGAAAAACTCATCCAACAGGGTTACCTTTACCATAAACTACGTAAGACTTTTTCAAAGTTTTATTATCGTAACACTGATCTGCCCGACAAATATAATAGTAATATTAAAACACGTCTGCGACAAGGTTTATCAAAACCCGTCTTTTATGGAGATGTGATTTACAAACATAGGAAGCTTTATTAAGATTATTAGAAAATGTATAAACAGAGGTTACGACCGAAGTATTCTGCGGCACACTACATGCTTAGGTGTGGACACTTCTACAGTTTGCAATTATGCTTTCATCTTTGATTGTGCAACGACCGGACGGGCGATGGACTCTATGACAACGTGTTCCTAAATCTTTTAAGACCGTTTGATGTCTTAAACCGTTTGATGTTTGTCCTTCACTCCGTTTTGTCGTGACCTTTACGGTTTTGCCCTTGATGCTCCGACTTCAGACAATTCATCGAGTACATGTGAAATTAGCTTCTTAGGTTTAACTTATTTTTTCATATATTATATACATGAACATTTCTGTGTTTTTTCTTTTTACACCTATCTAAGCTTTCTCAAATGTAAGGCGTTAACTCGGCTGGGATTATTTTTATTTAGACTGTCCTGTTCTTTAGGGATGATGACAGGGTAAGAGTGAGGTTTGGTGCACCCTTGAACCGGTTTAAACTCCCCGGTGGTCCCTTTTGCCACTGACTGTTTCAAGGCGGTACCCCTGTTGTCAACACTTAAAAGCCGTACTTCTGGTCATTTTGCCTGTTCAGAAATAATGACCTGTAACTAATCCAAGGGTCGTAGAAAGATACTTATCACCACATGGGGGATTTCCAGCAGGCAATGCTGCAGATGATGTTTATTGCTGGATCATGATAAATCTCATATTATCAGACTTCCACAGTCCACAACAGAAGCAAGATGTTTACAAGGATTGATACACAAATATGATTTAAAATGATTTTTTGACAATAAACTCTGATCACTTTACAATTTATGTTTTTATGAATTTGATTTTCCTAACATTTCATTACATTGTAGAAGTATTTTTTTTAAAATCCAATATATGCAATTTCACACACTTAATATACAATTAATAGTCATGGCAGAATGCATATAATATAATTCATTACATTTTTTATATGCCCGTTTGGAAAATGGAAGGTACTATTGTACGGGGTTGTCCGTCCGTACGTCTGTACGTCCGTCCGTAGATAATTTGCATTCCGCACGACAGTAACCTTATATGGAAATATGGCATTCTGGATGATAACTTCAAAACTATAATACCTACACTCATAAAACTTCATAGGTACATTGCCCTAGGTGAGCGGAGAATCTCTATTTGATTCTGTGGTCAGTAGGTCAAAAGTCAAGGTCACAGTGACCTTATATAGAAATATGGCATTCTGGATGATAATTTTAAAAACCATAACACCTACACTCAAAAAACTTCATAGGTACATTTCCCTAGGTCAGAGGAGGATTCGTTTTGCTTTTAGAGTCAGTAGATCAAAGGTCAAGCTCACCATGACCTTTTATGGAAATATTCATTCCGGACAATAGCCTCGAAACCATAATACCTACCCTCATGAAATTTCATGGGTACATTTCCCTAGTGAGAGGAGAATCCCTATTGTTTTTGGGGTTATTGTGTCAAAGGTCAAGGTTACCATGACCTTTTATGGAAATACGCATTATTGACGATAACTTCGAAACCGTAACACCCAAACTTTTGAATCTTAATAGGTATATTTGCCCTGGGTAAGAGGAAGAACACTATTGTTTTTGGGTCAGTAGGTCAAAGGTCAATGCCACCATTATGGAGTACTAATTTCGGACGATAACTACAAAAATATAACACCTACACTCATGAAACGTCATTGGTACATTTCTCTAGGTATGTGGAGGATCCCTGTTGTTTTAGGGTCAGTAAGCTGATAACTTTGAAATGATAAACGTACACTAAAGAAATTTAATTGATACATTGCCCTAGGTGAGAAGAACAGGAACCCTATTGTTTTGGGGTAGCTAGGTAAAAGGTCAATGTCACCATGATCTTATAAGAAAATTCACAATTTGTTGAATAACTTCATAATATTCGCACTCATGAAACTTCCCAAGCGCATTTTGTCCTTGTTGAAAAGAAGAATCTTATTGTTTTTGGTGTCAGAAGGTTAAAGGACAAGGTTACCAAGCCCTTTTAAAGTATAATACATGCATTTTTAAAACAGTTTTGCTAGAAGTTCAAAGGTCAAGGTCATAATAACCTTTAACCTAAACTAATATAATACCTTTAAGGTAACGGTCGTGTAATGCCCTGTTAGGCGGCGCCCTTGTTTCGCTCGAAATGGTACCTAATTCGGAAAAAGCTGGTTTTTAGTTACAATCTTGATAGCCACCGAATTACTACCATATCTTCCCTTATTTTCTAATAGTTTTATCTTTATATATTTACATTAATTTTTAATAGCTACTTAATTTCTTCATCTTTCGTCGGTTGTTGCGCACAATATGACCTATTTATGAGTCGACATGCCGTGAAACATCATTCATTCATTCATTCAAATGAGATGGGAGGAGTTTGAAGGCGAGGTTATATGTCGGTGATTCGTTATAAATGCACAATCATGATCAATAAATAGGTCTAAGTTTATTTATTCAAGAAAGCTCCACAACAGGAACATCCAAATTATTAACAAGGAAATGATAACGAAGTTGTAAAATGTATTATTAATAATTAAACATGTATATCACAATCAACACCCACGTGTTTATCACAATGACGCCGTTTCCTAGGTTTAGTCAAAGTATCTTTCTAGTGCCCATGCACTGTGGTGGCTACTACCTTCATAGTGGCTACTGCCTTGCTAGTGCCCATGTACTTTGGTGGCTACTACCTTACCAGTGCCAATGTGCTATGGTGGCTAATACATTACTTCTGCACATGCACTTTGGTGGCTATTACCTTCATAGTGGCTACTGCCTTGCTAGTGCCCATGTACTTTGATGGCTATTACCTTACTAGTGCCAATGAACTTCCGTGGTTACTACCTAAATAGTGGCCATGTACTTTGGTGGCTACTACCTTACTAGTGCCCATGTACTTTGGTGGCTACCACATTACTAGTGTCCATGTACATTGGTGGCTACCACCTAACTAGTGCCCATGTACTTTAGTGACTAGTGCCAATGGACTTTGGTGGCTACCACCTTATTAGTGTCCATGTACTTTGGAGGCTACCACCTTACTAGTGCCAATGGACTTTGGTTGCTATAACCTTAATAGTGCCAATGGACTTTGGTGGCTACCACCTTACTAGTGCCATGGACTTTGGTGGCTACCACATTACCAGCACCAATGGACCTTGGTGCCTACTACCTAACTAGTGCAAATGGACTTTCGTGGCTACCACCTTAAAAATGTTCATGTACTTCGGTGGCTACCACCTTACTAGTGGCCATGGCCTTTGGTGACTACCACCTTACTAGTGCCCATGGATTTTATTGGCTACCACCTTACTAGCGACAATGGACTTTGATGGCTACCACGTTACCAGTGTCAATGGACCATGTAATGTGGTGGCTACCACCTTACTAGTGCCGGTGTACTTTTGTGGCTACCGCCTTACTAGTGCAAATTCACTTTTTTGACTACCACCTTACTAGTGCCAATGAACTTTGGTGGCTACCACCTTACTAGTGCACGTGTACCTTTTTGGCTACCACTTTACTAATACCCATATACTTTAGTGGCTACCACTTTACTAATACCCATAGACGTTGGTGGCTACCACCTTACTAGTGTCAATTGGTTTTGGTGGCTTCCACCTTACTAGTGTCCATGTACATTGGTGGCTACAACCTTACTAGTGCCCATGGACTTTGGTTGCTAGTGCCAATGGACTTTGGTGGCTACCACCTTAATAGTGCCAATGGACTTTGGTGGCTACCACCTTACTTTTGCCATGGACTTTGGTGGCTACCACCTTACTAGCGCCAATGGACTTTAGTGGCAACAACCTTACTAGTGCCAATGGACTTTGGTGGCTAGTACCAATAGACTATGGTGGCTACCACCTTACTATGCTCATGTACTTTGGTGGCTACCACCTTACTAGGGCTAAAGGACTTTGGTGGATACCACCTTACTAGTGCTAATGGACTTTGGCGGCTACAACATTATTAGTGCCAATGGACTTTCGTGGCTACCGCCTTACTAGTGTCAATGGAATTTCGTGGCTACCACCTTCCTAATGTCCATGGACTTTGGTGACTACCACCTTACTAGTGCTAATGGACTTTCGTGGCTACCACGTTACTAGTGCCAATGGACGTTGTGGCTATCACCTTACTAGTGCCAATGGAGGTTGATGGCTACCACCTTACCAGAGCCCATGGACTTTTTGGCTACCATCTTACTAGTGTCAATGGACTTTGGTGGCTATCATCGTACTAACGTCAATGGACTTTTGTGGCTACCACCTCACTAGTGTCAATGGTCTTTGTTGGCTACCACCTTACTAGTGCCAATGGACTTTGTTGGCTTCCGCCTTACTAATACCCATGTATTTTGGTGGCTACCACATTACTAGTGTCAATGGACTTTGGTGGCTACCACCTTACTAGTGTCCATGTACTTTGGTGGCGACCACCTTACTAGTGCCCATGGACTTTAGTGGCTACCACCTTACTAGTGCCAATGGACGTTGGTGGCAACCACCTTACAAGTGCCAATGGACTTTGGTGGCTACCACCTTACTAGTGCCAATGGACATTGGTGGCTACCACCTTACTAGTTCTTAGGACTTTGGTGCAACCACATTACTAGCGCCAATAGACTTTGGTGGTTACCACCTTACTAGTGCCAATGGACATTGGTGGCTACCAACATACTAGTGCCAATGGACTTTGGTAGCCACCAAAATCCATGGGCACTTGTAAGTTGATAGCCACTAAGGTCCATGGGCACTAGTAAGGTGGTAGCCACCAAATTTAAGGTGGTAGCCACCAAAGTTCATTGACGCTAGTAAGGTAGTAGCCACCAAAATACAAGGGCACTGGTAAGGTAGTAACCCTGAAAGTACATGGGCGCTAGTCAGGTAGTGTTCTAAAACCATTCGGTTATTAGGTCTGTTGGCAAGCCAGAATGAGTATAGTATACTATTAACAGTGATCGGCGTATTTAGTAATAGTCACGGTATTGTGTTTCTTACACGTTCTCAAACTCCGCCTATCTCCGCCCATCTAATTAAAATGTGGTGGCTATCAACTATGGTATCTAGGAATCAGCGGTCACCTACCTAATTCCTAGTCCACATTCTGATTATAATAAGCACTTGGTATTGTTGCATCCGTATACTATAATCTGCCACAGGAGTCTAAGATAATTATTAAAGGTATACACTTCATATTTTTAACATATGTAAATTGTTATTCAGTCCAAACAAACTGATGAACATTGAAACCAAATTCTTGATTTCCAAACTGCTTGCTCCATTCTATTGATTAGATATTTCTAAATAAACCAAGCATAATAATTTTAGAAAAAAACACACTTTGTGTACATTGTAAATGGCAAGGCTCGCCCTAAATGGGCGAAGCAAAGCCATTGGTATGCTTTACGCTAGTATGTCGTTGGATAGGTTGTCTGTGCGCTTTAATTTATAAATCCCGGTGATCAGATAGGTTAAAAATATTGAAAACTGTGTATGTTGTACACGTATTCTTACCGCCTATGTAAAAGTGTGACGGTAAATACCCGTGTAGCGATTCATTAAATTCCTTTTATCTGTTTCGGAGTTCAGATTTAGCTTTACTGTATTATGTTAACCAACGCACACAGAGACGTTGACACCGGGGTGCTTAGAATTTTCAATATCTTGCCTTTTCTTCGATTTTTTTTTCATATAGATTATAAACATTTCTGCATGGTTTAGTAGTTCTAACTATTAAATGTTACACTTGACATAGATGCCGCCATAATGCTGTTTAGCTCGATTTTTCGATAAATATATAGAGGGAGGCAATATTTGTAAATATATACTGAAAAGAAAAAGAAACGCATAACATTTTTTGACTATACATTTTACTTACATGGTATTCCAAATGCATTGAAAGAGTATTCCATTATGTAATACAATCATCCAACAATCTAACATCCAAAATTCATTTGATAATCACAACGCGTTATTTTACGAGAATCGTTCAAAGAACACCACTGTCGTTAAACTCGAGTTTAAGTTAGTAACGAGTGTGACCACCCCTGGCTGCAAAACCGGCTCTCACTCGTGATGGCATAGACTGAATAAGTTTATTGATTCGTCCCATAAATGCTCTAGGTTGCATAAAACTAAATACTTTCACATAGACTTCCTGTGACACCTGTCAGCTAATATCTCAAGAATTATCCACCAGATTTTCTTTAAATTACCTTATTTCATAGATATTTCCACCACAAAGCCTTTGAAAGTGGGAAAAGGACAACTTTTCCAGCTCAACCTCTCTGTACATGTCTGTGTTTACAAACACTATTGAATCCGTACTGAATATTGACATGCAATTTCAATGGATGTTAAATTTTCAAAAACATGAAAAAAAATGTTTTATTTAATTTAATGATCCTAGCTGATGGGGATTATTTTACCTATAGTTTATCCTTCCTGAAAATGCATATTGAATATTTCAAAGTTATATTTGCTGACCTGTGTGAACTTTCACTTCTGTACTGAATCGTACACAACAAAAGGCGGGAATTAAGCCAGGCTATATTTAGCTGTACTCAGCCTGTATAGGTGAGAAATCTGGGCTGTACGGTGGCCAATCTATTACGTTTACGTGGTTTTCATCCAGATACGCTCTGAAAACTCTCGCAACATGGGGTCTGGCGTTATCTTGTTGAAATGTAAGCCATTCTCAAGCACTGAAGGAACGACGTGAGGCTGGAGAACGTCATCTCGGTACTTATGGCTGTCAGGTTTCCATCAATGATCACCAGAGATGACTTGAAGTTGTATGCGATACTACCCCATACCATGACAGATAAAAGTCGAACAGGACTTTAGAATATAAGCTCTTCATTTCTTGTATAAGTGTAATCAAACACAAAATATCTTTTCTTTTTAATAAGTGTTGATAGTTATACACAACATGTATTTAGCCAACAAAGCAAATTTTCTTTCTGACAGTTTTATTAAAACAAGCAACTTCTGTTGATACAGGTCAATATAACCACACATAAGCCGCATGTGGTCAATGTGGCTTGTGCGATGTATGACGGTATAACTGTACTGGCTAATTTGCCATACTGATAAGCATCAGCTCAGATTGAGCAGTTTCAAAGGGCTTATTCCTAGGAGTGTATATGTTTGTGATGTGTTTTTTACTGAATGTGTTTGTAATCACCTTTGCGTTGTAAAACTTGTTGCAGTTACTGTATTCTGTCAATGCTACTCTTGCTGTTGGACTTATAACATTTTCTTTAATATCAGTCTCACTTAAATATGCAGGGAAGCAGATGAAAAGTTTAATGTTATGACAAAAAGCCTGAAAATATTCAATGATGATTTTATATCTCCTCTTTTCACTGAACGTTTGGATTTATAAACACGAGTCTTCTTCAATGAAGTTTGGTGCAAAAATAAAAGTGCCCTACCCATTGTTTGATAATTTTGTACTTAAATGATACTTAACATGCTTTAAATATCAATTAAACAATATCAGCACTACTTCCTTTCCCAGCCAACCTCCTTACGACATGAAGTGACTGTAAATAAATATCAACAACATGCTGCAAATAACAAAATCAAAATCACGATTGGTTTCAATTTGAATCGAAATGATGTGACCATCAGCATGATGATTATAATTATCATTTTTATTAGTATTTAGTATTCCGCACTCACAGCGTCACCGAGCCACACTATGCAAGCGGATACAACTCCTTTTAGGGTATGTCGCATGATACTACGGTTTTGCAGAGGATGCGCCATTTGGCATTTCGAAGAGTACTTGTTAAGGGCTTGTACACTGATAAATTAATACCATTTAAGGTGTATGATTATTCGGTTATGCATGCTTTATCAGTGTTCCTTAGACTTTAAAGGAATATAACAAACACGTTACTAAACGTATTCTGATAACGTAGCGTAATGCAAACAATTTAGCATATCTCCAACACCAGTTGGTGGACTTGCTAAGTGGAAAGCCAAGCTTATAGCATCATGACGACATGTCATGTTTAACGCCCAGGTTGAAGTCCGCAAGAACATGGTCACACATAAAATAAGGTCACACTGAGGTCGAAGCTGTGTATCGTCGCCATCTGGTGTCTGGTTTAATTTTTTTTTTCATAATTAAAATATATAATTGGCATAACTAGCATATGTGTATATATTGCTTTTCAAATTGTTAATTAATATCCGCAATATTTCATTTTCTGTGTGGATCATACTAGCTAACTTCAGAATATTCATGAGTTTGTTCCATTGTTTCATATGGAATATTCATGAGTTTGTTCCATTGTTTCATATGTGTATAACAGTAGAGATCTTCATGCTGTTGTCTGTGTAATACGTATATCAATGAAACGGATTTCGGTTTCATTCGTGTTGTAACATACATACATATGCCATGTATGTGTGAAACCATTTTTTTCCGATCGGATACAGCTATATTTTCGACATTGTTCGTACTCTTGTCTTCTGTTGATTGACCATGATGAATATGATTGTCTGCTGCTATAACCTCCGACTGTAAGATTTGTTTTCTGTTATCTAGTGTGAGCTTTTTATCGTTTCACCAGGAGTCAACATATCCCACAGTGTTTCCTTTCTCTCGGTATATTTTTCTTTCCATAACTTGCAGACTGAATTGAGTACGGTCTATTTCCGTCCTCTTCTGATGAGAATTGTCCTTTGCTTCGCGGTCCTCCAGATATGTTTAACAGGTGATATGCTTCTTTCCAGAAGTTACATGTTTGAGGATACTTATATCGCATTTTAGACGAATACAAACAATGCGATAAATAATCCTTCGCCGACAATTGTACTGATGTTTGATTATGCTCGGAACCGTTATATGGAATATGTATACGATGCTTTATTGAAATTAAAAACTAACAATCTGTCGTCAATTGATATCTAAATGCAGTAAAAATAAATAATCGGTAGAACCAATGGATGCTCGCCGAATAAAGGTAAATACGTGAAATACAATCGGATGAAAAACTGTAGGAGGGGTTAAGCGGACATGTTTTGTATTTGAACAAAATCAAAGTCCATTAACTCCGCAAAAATCTACAATTGGAAGGTCCTGACAATATGCGCTCCTTGACACAGTTTCATGAAAATCAGATGAACATGTAGGAGGTATTGCGCGAAAACGCTTTACATTTGAAAATTTCAAAGTCCAGTATCTTTGCCAAATCTTTAAACTGAAACGTCCTGATAGTATGTGCTATTAGACATCATAGTAATACTTCCTATAAAGCTTCATGATAATCAGATGAGAAATGTAGGAGTTGAGCGGACACGATTTTAATTTGAAAAACCTCGAGAAAAAACACATTCAACCGGAACGGCCAAATAAGTTTAAGCAACTAGAAATCATACTGACACATCCTATAAAAAATCATGAAAATCGGATGAAAAACGTAAGTGTTGAAAGGACAAGCTTTAGATTCGAAGTCCCGTAACTCCGCCAAAAAATATTCAAACATCCTGATAATATGTGCTACTAGACATCATCCTAATACTTTCTGTGAAGTTTCATAAAAATCGGGTGAAAAAGTAGCAGGAGATACGTAACAATTAAGAAAAAGGGCCATAACTCCTGTATTACATGGCCGATATTAATGCCGAATCGATATGCACATATTGGCATCATGCGTAAGGATCCTGTACAATTTCAAAACAATCGGTTGACAACTGTGGGAGGAGATAGACAGAAGATATTTTACGTAATATTTAACGAAAACTCCGGTAATACAAGGTTGATATTGATGCTGAATCGATCTGCACATCTATACATCATATGTAAGCATCCTGAAATGTTTTGAAACACTCGGTTGAAAAGTAGGGGAGGAAATAGACACACTAGATATTTTAGCGTACAATTTAACGCAAAAAGGGCCGTAACTTTGATAATACGAGGTCGATTTTGACGTTGAATCGATTTGACGTCCTAGGTAAGCATCCTGTAAAGTTTCCAAACAATCGATTGAAAACTGTGGGAGTAGTTAGATTCGCAGTCCTTTCGGGACGAACGGATACTGGGACATCCACTCGGATGATACCGTAAGTGGAGTGACTGTATTATGTGAATGCTACTCTTCCTGTTGGACTTATAATATTTCCCCCCTTTGTTTAAGGGCAAAGAAATGACCACGTAAACAACAATAGGCTTACAATGAACATTATTCCTTATTACTCACTTTTGTAGCTTGACTAATGGTCTTACAAAACAATATGTGCTACTAGACATCAAAATAATACTTTCTGTGAAGTTTCACTTTAATTTGTAGTGGTAATAGTAGTAAAACATGATGTTAACATACTTTTACTATCAATATTTTAGAATTAGGAACATTGAAAGCTGCACTAATTCGAAGTATTTAACAAAATCCAATGCACCTAGTTTTATAAATGTTATAGTTTATTTCTAAGAAATTTCTAAGAAAACACATCGACTTGAAAGCTTTAAAATGTGTTCATGTTATCAGAGCAGGCGATTTAAACTTGTTATTTTGCAGTTCAGTCTTAAAATACACAAAACACTGACAGAATTATTGACTTATTCCTGTGTTTCTCCCTGGCCGAGGAGTTAACGACGTTGCGTTGTAAACCTTCTCGCCTCTCACCACTACGGGCTCGAATCCCACTGGGAACTTGACTTGTAAGTGAGGAAGTGTCGATTCTTACGGATGTCGGGAGTACTGGTTCTACCCAGTGGGTGGCCCGCTTCCACCACAAACAAAATCGAGCGTCATATATAAACTTACATGTGTGAAAATGATGTAAAACACCATACAGCAAATTACTTATTCCTGGGTGGGTACTTGAATTCCTTTGTGTTAAGCCACACCCAACCCAACCGAAGGTAGTGCACGTTTTGCGCAGACAGACTGACGGACATGGACTATTCGGTTGTGGGGGCATAACAACTTGAGTATATATAGATTAAGGACAATATATTTTGTCTGTCTTTAAAAACATTGAGCATGGTTATGTATGCCATTTTGTTACAATATTGCATGTATTTTATATATTTTTTCGTGGCTTATCTTACGCTTCTTTATCACATTCAGGAACATGTTTCTAATGTTTGTTTGAAGTCCATGAAAACGCTGTTACAGCATGCATCAGCAAATAATCAATTCATACAACTAAAATGGTCTAAATTGATCATTTTCCTAGCCCTTACACAGTACTTACCGCAATGCCAAAATGACACGCCCTCCGCCGAACCATAGCATTATGCTACACGTTGTTTGTTTGAATGGTGTTTTACTAAAGTGTTAGCATATACTAGGCCATATATACTATATTGTTGTAGAGGCAGACCACCCAATCTCTCTTAGGTAGAACCCGCACTGTATACATGTATCTTTCGCTTCGACAGCATTCAACCTTCTTTACACATGCATAAACGCCTAGGAAAACACATTCCTATAATCAAATGTATCATCAATGTATTAGTGAAGCTCACTACAATGTTCTGATGTTGGTATTAAATTTGCAATTGTACAAGAATGATTCTTGGCTGTCAATTCAGATGATCCAGTTTCGGACCATTACACTACTTAATTAACTATATGTATTGCACATGATCTTAGACACGGAATACATTATAAGACAATACAGACACATGTAAGCCTTAATAACCGCAGTTATTATTAAACCATGAAATAATTGATTGATGTCTCCTCGGACAATATATTTCTTTAATTTGTACTGTATTTTTGACTTGACTGTCCTCGCAGATCTACAGGCGCGTATTCGATGGAGAGGAAGTATTCGGCGCCCTCTCATATGTGGAAAGTGTACGTAACAATCGCCACTGTTCAATGTGGGGGGGTGGGGGTGGGGAGGGGAGGGCATCTGAGCTGAGATTTAAAAGGATGCGACCCCTCCCCTTCCCACCCCCTACCCCAACTAAAATCATGAAAAGCTGTTTTGAAAGCTCTTGCAAGCATACATGTTTAAACATATTCATAGATTTAGACTGTCCAGTGTCTAATTGTCATCCGCGACTACACTCAGCACTGGCATATGTAGTTGTCCCATGCTGGTATCATGAATAAACCGTGGAATAGATCACCCACATATCGAAGGGTTTGAGTGGATCTTACTTGTATTAGTTTAAATATAGAGCATTTGTCGGTTGAAACCCAAGATAAACTTTCTATCAGACAGAAACACTGTCGTAATACTTATTCAATGATTCCGATAGTATCGAAGGAACGAAAAGAAGGCCATTTTTTTAACTTTATATTTTAAAGAGTATTTTCATGCTGTTTTAGGTTTGCTTGTTTGAATTTTGTTTTATGTCATTATAGCACATTTTAGGCCATATATGACGGTCAATTTGTTTGTGGTAGCGGCATACCGCCCCATCTTTCCTGGGTAGAACCAGTACTGTATACTTTCTGCAATCCGTAAAAATCGACACTTTCTCACCTACAAGTTGAACTCCCAGTGGGATTTGAACCCGCAGCGGTGAGAGGTGAAAATGAGAATGAATACAAATATAAAAAGGGCAACCGAACATCTCCATAACTCAATATGTCCATGGGACACGAATGACCGCACTGAAAAAAATCCGTCGAAAACTGTACAATGCAAGAATATATATTCATAAATAATGTTGATTTTGATGCAAAATCGATATGCACCTCTTGACATCATAGATAAACATCGTGTAAAGTTTCGAAGCTATTGGTTAAAAACAATGGAAGGATATAGACGCACAGATGACTAACACCATATGCTGCCTCACCATTCGATGGTAAATAATAAACATTTAAGGTACATAAGGTCTTAAATATTATCTTTCATGACTAAGTAAAAAATATGTAAGTCAGATATCATTTGAATTATATATTTGATTTAAAACATTTTATTTCATATATTTACATCAATTCATCCCAAGTATAAAGGGTATTATATAAAAAAAAAATTGCATTATACAATAATTCTTTTTATTTATTAAAAGGACACACGGCATTTTTGAAGTATTTATCAAGCATTAAAATTAGAACCTCGATTGATTAATCAAGATGATTTTCCCTTTACACCAGCTTGCACATATTTACATTATAAGTAATAACATTTTGGAGTTTAAAAAAAAGAAAAGATTGCTGCATGTCCCTTTAATATGCGCACCTCTCATCCTGTTTTGTTTATATGGTGTAAGTAATTTTCAACACATGTGGGGTTATATATACATGAATCTGTTATTTATTTGTTTTGGTGGAGGCAGACCTACCACTTTTCTGGGTAGAACCTGTAATATACACCTCCCACCATCTGTTATTCCACACAGTTTATAATCCAATAAAATTCAGGAACCAATAAAGAAATGCATGGTCGGTCAGATTAACAGAAACACATTTATATTTTCGTATTAGCCCTTATTTTGAGCCACTCCAATGAACTGTCCAGTTAATGTCGCCATCGATCCACCTCTGTCAACAGTCAGACAGGCATGTTGATATGATATTGTGCTGGTGATACTGGGAATTTCGAAATTAGTGGGTCCAAATAACCGTATTCCCTCAAGTCACAAATGTTACTAGACACATTTTTCTTGAAGTTGATGCTAGTACTGTCCGTATGAGGTATTGCTGATTCATGATTCATAAAAAAAATAATAATATTATACACCGTCGCATTATTCTATTCTTGTTCGTTTAAGTATTTCTGATTCGGTTGTTAATGTTGTAAAAAGTTATTATATATGTGTCTAGACACTTGTTTCAATAAAATCCTCCCATATAGTGTGACTTCAGTAATATTTTACAGCTAACACCCAGCGTCTCAGAACATCAGGGACTCTGAAAATAAAAATGATACAGATTCTGTTTAACCATACATATTTTTGTTTCAACTGAAATAGGTAACAAGTTGGTGAGTTGAAATAGATGAATAAAAAGTGACTATAGAACTGTTTTTATCAGAATATAAATTGGACAGAACATGGACCAGAAAACAACTATATAAGATGACCTTCTAATTTTACTTTAATTTGCAAACATGATCACTGGAAGCTCCAGATTGCTATCGTCAACCGTGCTATCGTTGGGCAATGCCAGCACATTAAGTCAGGGTCCTGGTTAAGTTTAATATTTCAGATGTAATACAAGGACCTTTTTATTTTGTTTGTTTTGTTTTACATCCGTACTAAGCACAATATGACCTATTTATGTGTCGATGTGCTGTAAAACACCATTCATTTTTTATTTATAGTATAAAAAGTCTGAGACTAAGACAGGTGCACAATGCCACATATTTTGCAAAGAATATACATTGATAAATTCATAGATTGTTTGAAGCTGGGCTTATCTACACACTGGCTTACACAAGGCTCTTGATGTAGTTATACTATTACTGTGAGTGGGAAACGTGACTTGGCGAAAACAGTCTGGCTGTGGTAACACACTGCACACTGACACTGCCTCTTAGCAGACCTGACAAAATAACATATGGTTTCATTTATTTTTAATATTAATAACTATGTTCAACTTTCTTAATGCTATCAATGCCAGCTTTCCATAATAGTTTACTTAAAACACAACTTGAATGTGGTGCTTTCTGGATACTGTCCAATATGTAAGTCACAGACAGGTGGCATTCATATATACGATCACTGTTTCGGTAAAGGCCTGACGATTTAATTCCACTCCTGTACAATTAATCCATCGATCTATCTATGTGTGTATGCATCAGCATAATTTGACCTTTGAGCTATTTTTAGCACATCGCTTGGACTGTGTGAATGGAAATACGACAGTTCAATTCAATTCAAAATTTACTTTCAGTGACAATGTGAACCTGTTTGTCATTATGATATTTTAATTTGTCCAGGGAGAAGAGGAGTTTACGGCGTGCGGCTGACTGGCCCTAGGCTGGGTGTTTTTCTGTGTCGCCGCCATTTTGAATAGTCTCTGAAAGAGTGAAATCAAGGTATCAACTTTCAAAACGGTCACGAAAAATGTATATTCACGAAAAAAAAATCAGAACAGGTAGAACAGATAATGATCTTCGACTCCTGACAATTTCAACAATATTTAAGAATATACAATTTTTGTGACCGTTTTGAAACATTGGTAAATGAAGAAGACACATCTTTTTTCTTTCGATCTTCGCATTTGTACCGCGATTTTCGACTATGATATCTCTATAAAACCTGTCAACACGTTTGTTTGATGAATCTCCGACATACTAATTTACTTCTGATATGATTTTTTTTCTCTGTCGTCTAGTATAAGCTTTAAACTAGTTTTTTTTAAAAGAGTACTATAAAATCAGCGCATCTGCACGTGCTTGCAAAATGGGAACTACGTTGCCTCCAACCACAATTATTTATGTTTGAGCGGTCCAGGCACGCGAAATGAGTCAGCGGCGCCCCTATTGAACAGTCTGTATTTATACTGTCATAGAAAACCATAGACGTTTTAGCCTGGACTATTCCAATAACCTTGAATGCAGTCATATGATGCCTCACAATAACATCATGTGATGTTAAATGTAAACATCAATATTGTATTTACTCATCCTGAAACTTCTAAATTATAAATGAATGGCCCCGAATGACACAATAATATGTTTACATAATAACATGTTTACATTATTCTTAAAAATATTCATAGGTAACACTTATCCCGTAAAGAAAATGATTTATATAATAAAGCATTCTTTTGAACGATATGTACTAAGCAATGTGATAATGTAATACTATTTCAGTTTCAGTACATATGCACGAGCAAAAACAACATTATGTACTGTTTTATGACATTTTATGACAGTATAAACACAGCCTTTTGGGGTTGTTGATTGTCCGGTATTCAGTATTTAGAGATGAGTATCTGGTTCAGTATTTAGATTGAGAATTTACTTCAGTTATGCTGTGAATAACAAAATATATTGTGACAGAATAACAATTATTGTGTTTATCTATTATATCTATTATAAAAGTTATATTGGCTTATTTGGACTATTATGAATGAATAAACCAGGAAAGTCTTAAAGTGAAATTGGATTAAAGGAGCACTTGACAATTTTGATTAAATGGACACTTTACGTTTTAGATTAAAGGGTCTTTTGACAATTTAAATTAAAGGGACATTTTATTCGTAGATCAGATTTTAAAGAAATACTGGATCCGTTTGATGTGTTTTCTGTTAGTGAATATGTTTCAGTGTAGTATTTGAATAAATTTCTTGATTATATTTTAAGAATAGTTGTTGCTGGTTTTTCTTACATTCTTGTTACAATTTACCCGTAACAGAAATTGGGAACTTGTCCGGTAGTGAAACATTTTGGTTGCTTTTATCATTTGTACATTGCCTTTGGCAAAAATAAAGTAATAAAATGATAAATAATAAAAGTACAAATGTACTTGAACATTTTGAATATTATAAAAAGTGAAAACTGCTGCAATCATAATGTTTTTTTAACTTGAGAAATTTGTTACTACGCTTTCCCAGCAGGAGTTTAATTCACTTAAAAAAGATGACATGCTCTTGCTTGCTGAACATTAAAATTGATTGAAGTGTAAATATACTATGAGAAAATCAGATATCAAAAACATGTTGTTAAGATTCATGGTTGATTAAGACATATTTTTAAGAAAGTGTTTAAAATGTGTGAGTAGAAACAGAGTGTGAATTAAAAGTGAAAGTAATTGAATTATAAAACAGGAAAGAAATTGAATTAGAAAAAAATGGAAACAGAAATGGCAATAAAAGAAAAAGAAATGGAATTGAAATTAAAGGAAGGAAAAGAAAGGAGATAATTTGAATTAGAGATGCGGAAAATGGATTTGACAAGCAATGCAAGTTCACCTTCACCACCTCCCTCCCACTTACCTACATTTGATGTAACTAAGTATATTCGATTAGTACCTCCTTTCCAAGAAAAAGTTGACAAATATATTCTTCATTTTGAAAAAGAATTGCTGAAAATTTTAAATTACCATTAGAAAACTGGACATTATTTTTTCACAGTGTTTTAATTGGTAAAGCCCGTCAAGTTTACACTCAATTGACAGTACAGCAAAATTGTTCATATTATACTGTTAAAGAAGTGACTCTGAAGGCTTATGAAGTGGTCCCTGAGACATATAGGCAGACATTTAGTAATTTTAAAAAAGACATGATAAAACACAAAGAACACCTATAGAAATTTTAGCGAAATCATGATACATTAAGGCAACTTGTTTTAATTGAAGAGTTCAAAAGGTTCATTAACAAATATGTTTCAACCTATTAAGATGAACAAAAGGCACAGACATTAGAAGATGCTGCGCGTTTGACGGATGATTATTGGTTAACTCACAAGGTATGTTATGTTCACAAACTGTGTCATCAGATTTGGTTACTGGACCTGCGGCTGTGGAAATAAGATCTTCTTTACCATTTAAAGGTGTCCGATTATTACTGGACAATGACCTAGCTGGAGATAAGGTCGTGGTTAACCCACTTGCATCTGACAAGACTTTTTCGGATCAATCTCCTGATCCCGTTGAACAGGAAATTGACTTGTATCCGGCTTGTGCCGTTACTCGAGCTATGGCAAAAACAGCCATTGAAAATGCTTTTTGTTTTGACAATGATTTGGCTGATACTTTTATAGGTCAATCTTATAATACAGAGGTTAACAAATATCATGATATTAGCCCATCTGAATCCCAGACGGACTACAGTGAAAATAATATTCACTTATCTGATTATTCTCCTTCTATTAATTTGAATGACAAAGATGATGACAAACTATCAAAATCACAAGTTATAAGGGAACAGCATAGAGCTCCTGAGATTTCTAGCTTATTATACCCCCACAAACGAAGTTAAGGGGGGGGGGGTATATAGGAGTGAGCTTGTCGGTCCGTCGGTCGGTCGGTCCGTCCGTCGATCGGTCTGTTGGTCTCCGGACGATAACTCATGAAAGAGTTGATGGATTTAAATAATATTTGGTACCCGGGTATAACACCATAAAATACAAGTCAAGTTCGACTTTGTTTACAAACCACCAATTTTTGAAGGAGTTATTGCCCCTTTTCAACTTAGAATTTGCCCAAAAAACGGTGTCCGGACAATAACACATGAAAGGGTCGATGGATTAAAATAATCCAAGTTCGACTTTGTTATATGTGTCGTGCTCGGCCGTTTCCAAAGGTCCATTATCATACTCTTTTTTTGGTTACAAACCATCAATTTTTGACGGAGTTATGGCCCCTTTTCAACTTAGAATTTTCCCAAAAACGGTGTCCGGACGATAACTCATGAAAGGGTAGACGGATTTAAATACTTTTTAGTACACGGGTTTAAGACCATAACATACAGGTCAAGTTTGACTTTGGTTACAAACCACCAATTTCTGACGGAGTTATGGCCCCTTTTCAACTTAGAATTTGCCCAAAAAACGGTGTCCGGACGATAAATCATGAAAGGGTCGATGGATTTAAATAATTTTTGGTACACGGGTATAACACCATAAAATACAAATCAAGTTCGACTTTGGTTACAAACCACTAATTTTTGACGGAGTTATGGCCCCTTTTCAACTTAGAATTTGCCCGAAAAACCGTGTCCTGACGATAACTCATAAAAGGGTCGACGGATTTAAATAATATTTGGTACACGGGTTTAAGACAATAAAATACAGGTCAAGTTCGACTTTGGTTACAAACCGACAATTTTTGATGGAGTTATGGCCCCTTTTCAACTTAGAATTTGCCAAAAAAATGCTACATTCAACTCTATGGAACCTGCTAATTTGGGTTTGTATTAAATTTAAACAATTTATAATGCATCCTCTTTATGACCATGTCTCTTTTTATTACGCTTATACATCTTTGACTTGAACGATGTAACACGCAAATGTTTGTTAGTCTTCTTCCCTGATCACTAACAATATTGAAAACTCTCTCTCCTCTCCTCACCTCTCCTCTCCCCCTCTCTCTCTCTCTCTCTCTCTCTCTCTCATTTTTTTGTTTTCCTGTTTATTTCATATTTTGTATTTTAAATAATTGGTTTGCCATTGTCTAAATTGTATGAATATTTTGTAGCGGGAGGTCCGGATTTCTAATGTTGTAATAACTTGTGGCCCGATCCCATTTCCATGTACATTTATTGGAAATAAATATGTTTAAACAAGACCATTGTTTTCTTGTGGTTGCCATT
Organism: Cyrtodaria siliqua; assembly: GCA_037043455.1. Classification (NCBI taxonomy): domain Eukaryota; kingdom Metazoa; phylum Mollusca; class Bivalvia; order Adapedonta; family Hiatellidae; genus Cyrtodaria; species Cyrtodaria siliqua. The sequence continues at coordinate 108,061 of JAWPHD010003218.1, forward strand.
TTTATGTGACAAGGCGGTATTGAGGGGGTATTAATCACTGTCAGTGATAATTCTAGTTTTATTAGGATGTTAGTGAAGATTAAGCTTCACACGTCCCAGTTTGTTATTACTAAACATGGGATCCTGATGAGATAATGGTGACTACATTTTGTCCCTGCTGATGATGAATGGATTGTCAATTACCAAGTTGTGGTTCTAAGTTTATATCTATCGTCTGGAAATTTTAAAGTTTAGCACATAAAACACATATGTCTGGTCACATAGACATTTATAAAACATATCCCAAGATTGTGTGTCATTTGTATCTGCCAAACATCAAAAAAGATGTTGCACAATACTCTAGGTCTTGTCATACATGTCAAATGGTAAGAAAATCCAATCAGAAGATTCTCAAAGCGCATCTTAAACCTATTCCAGCATTTGAAGAAGACATCTTTCACGAGCACCTTGGCTCTCGGGATTATAGGCCGAAAACTTATTTTGGAAGGCCAACTAATGTGAAAAGGGGCCAACGCAGTTTATTCTACTAAAACATTCGTCAAATGTTTGAATAAGTTGAAGATGGGTTAGGATTGAATGATGAATTACAACTTGATCATCAGTAGGGACATCAGGTGGTTGACATTGTTTCATCAGTATCCCTTATTTAGTGGAAAAAAAACACTTGCACTTGTGAAGATTCATCTTCATTAACAGCCCTTTCGAATAAGCTAGAAATCTCCGGATGTCTATGCTGTTTGCCTATAAGGTGTGATCTTGATAATTTGTCATTTTATCTAATAAAAGGGAGAATGATCAGATAAGTGAATATTAGTATTATGGTTAATACACTTGTATCTGACAAGCCTTCTTTGGATCAATCTCCTGATCCCGTTTATCAGGAAATACATGACTTGTATCAGGCTTGGAAAAACAGAACCATTGAGAATGATGTTTAATCTGACAATGATTTGGCTAATATATTGATATTAGCCCATCTGAATCCGAAAATAATTTCCACTTATCTGATCATTCTCCTTCTATTAGATTGAATGACAAAGATCATGACAAACTTCCATCGTCACGAATAATTATTTGGTTTAATTTTAAAGGTGGTAATGGTTGCAAAAAGTGGTATTTCTTAGTAAAAAATAATGACATTCTGGATTTATAAGATATAATGATATATATGGTTAACAGAATAACTATGTTAAAATATGTCACTAAATCGTTGGAAGAAAAACATAAACATGCATGGTATAGCAGAGTTAATAGCGATGTGCGAATGAATCAGCGTGGATGTAATACATTAAGAACGTATATATTGTGTAAACATACATTCGATACAATACCTTACTGTGAACTCTTTCCTCCACCTAAGCAAATATCATCTTTTTCAAAGGTTAGGTATGGAGTATCCTCACTAAGAATTGAGACTGGAATATCGAATCGGATTTGGTCAAATAATGTATGTTAAGTATTGTTTCAAATAGATAACGCTTAATATAAGGAATGTGTAAATCGGTAATACCCCCGGGCGCCACTTTACACAATTTTGTAAGGTTACCTTCTATTTACAGTTTTAGATGATTTGATTATTTCTCCCCCCACCGCTGTAGGTTCGATCCCTCAGGGTCTTAGGAATATGTATGTGAGGAAGCCATCCAACTGACTTGCGGAACGTCGGTGGTTCTATCCAGGTGCCCGTGCACGAAAACTGCCCGGAGTGGCACCTGGGGTCTTCCTCCACCAATGTAAGCTGGAAAGTCGCCATATGACCTTAGCTGTTGGTGCGACTATAAAATCCAATACAATTCAATTCAACTGATTTTTTCTTGGTGTCAGAAAGTTAAATCGTCGCGTTTAAAAGTGGTTGCCTGGGTTTATAATGATACTAATAAAGATATTATAGTATTTAATGTATATTTTAAATGTAGAATAAGTGAGATAAACTACGTCCTGTCTCCTATAATGCTGTATAGAATGGTGTTTAAATGATTAGGCTTATAGTTTCATTGATTGTATAACCTGTTTGTAAACGATGAGACATAAATAAACAATAAAACTTAACTAAGTAATACAATCCATGTATAATGAGTTTATCCCTAAAAGTTTAAAACTCCAAATCATGGATCTTTTGATGATCAGGCCGGAGTATTTTACAACAATTTGAAAGTGTATTAAAAAAACATCTGTTCATTTTTTTCTTTCATTCTAACTGTATTGTTTTTTCATTTAAAAATCTCACATCCTTCAGGCAGTAACGGATCATAATTTTAATTTTAAGACGGTGTTATCCCATTTTTTTCAGTAAAAGATGTTGTTAAACATGTTTTATTGTCGAAATATCCGTTATAAAATCCTGCTAATATATTCCCAAATTAAGGCGGGAACACGTAATGTCTTTGTCAAACGTGAGAGTTGTCTAGGCCTAAAACCACCAGTTACCTTCCCACTTGACATCAGTGTTAAAGCGTCACATATGAATGATTTGCTGCAACTATATGGGCATGGTAACAGTTAGTTTTCAAAAAGAAAAATAGCTTTTCCCTTGAAAACAAAAGAACAAAGGTGGGTTTGCTTGCTGTAACATATACCTCGTTTATTTGCTGTAAAATATAACTACTTTATTTGCTGTAACATATAACTCGTATATTTGCTGTAACATATAACTCGTGTATTTGCTGTAACATATAACTCGTTTATTTTATGTAACTTATAACTCGTGACCCGTACCTCCTGGAAAAGACCAAACAGAACCAATAAATTATCACCTAGTTGATGATATGTTTGACTTGGAGAAAACGTTTGATACTGCGTGGAAGTACGGTATTATGAACGATATTTTTGACCTTGGTCTTACAGATTTTCGTCCGAATACTTACAACACTCTTTGATATTCGTGAACAGCAGATGGGTGTGCCACATGGCAGTATGTATTCGCGTTTTCACCCCTTTTATTATACAAATTAACAATATAGTTAAATGCATCAATCCTGGTGTGGAGTGTTCTCTATATGTTTGCGACTTTGTTATACGCTTTTGTACAAAAACAAAAACATTATGGAAAGACAATTACAACAATGTCTCAATAAACTTCAGAATTGGTATGATAACAATGGTTTTACATTTTCAAATTCTAAAATTAATGTATGCTATTCTGTCAGCTTCGTAAACATCATGAATACCCTCAACTTACACTGGATGGTTCACCAATACCAGTAGTGGATTAGACGAAATTATTTGACCGATAATCAACTTTTATACCACACCAAATGCTTTTAAAGCTCTTAATTTAAGTTGTTGCAAACACTAATTGGGGAGCGAAAATTGCTATTACGACTTTATAGATATATCTTATCCGATCCAAGCCGGACAACGGCTCAATTTTGCATGGATCGACACGTAAAATTTATGGAATAATATTCCAAAGAACATTCAGAAGTGTGCAACAATGAAAAGTTTTACAAACAACTGCATAAAATGGATAAAGGAAAAATAACATTAAACTCGATATATAATCTCTTGTTACGTGAGAAAGTGTTAATTCTTAGGGATGGATGGTGAGAGGTATACAGTACTGCCTGAACCCAGGAAAAATGGGGTGGTCAGCCTCTACCACAATCGACCATCATGTATGGCAAAACGTGTGCTAAAAATTACTTTAACATCATACATTCAAACAAACAGATCATCCAAAAAGAAATAACCTAATCTACATTCTTTTAATATATTGCATACATTTTCTGTGCAGTTTCTCATCTGACGGGCCTATAACTTTATCCTTATCTAAGACCAGATCTCCCAGCAAGGCACTTGATGCGTGCAATAAAGCTGAGATAATATTTCATTGGCCAATTATGCAGACACGTATCAATTATCTTTATTGGCTATCACGCTTTGCCCAAGAAGTAGAAATCTTTTGGTTTTCTGATCTTGTAAAATAGACTGTATAGTGTATACATAGTTCCGACCCGTCAGTCAAATCCAGATAACACCTACTAGACAGAAGCCAGCTGGCCTCTTACCTATGCGTCTTATCAGAGATTGATTACAAAAGGAGGCAGTGTTTGTGGTAATTAAGGGCTATGTCAGTCTGTCCCACAGATATGGATGGGTTCTTCATATAGAACTTAATTATAGTAACGTTGTCTATCTGTAATTTCAAAATTAGATATGCAACATTGCTCAAATTTAGAATAGTTGTTAAAATTGAATAGCTTAATAGACACCTGCTTTGTCTAGTAATTCTACCAATTAATAAAGAATTGCATATGCAAATGAAGTGGGTGGAGCTAAAAGCAAACGTCGGAACTATATATTGGTTACACATTTTAGTTCGTATCAATCCCCATTTACTATCAAATGTTTGATAAGCATGCGCAGATCGGTCTGCACAGACAACGTTCTTCGTTATAATTCAGTTAATATTGCAAATATTTGAATCGTAATTAAAAGCGATAGAGAGAACATATTTAAGCGTACACACTGATATTCTAACAGAAAGTTCTTACAATGGATACGACGTGCGGGAGGAACTGTTAAATTCATCAATGGAATCAGATATTGATATCAAGAACAAATTCGTAGAGGAATACACTATTGACGTTGATAATTTGATCGAACCGAAATCTACTTATAGAGGAGAGATATTAACTCGGAACAAGTGTCCCGTCTATGCGAGAAATGTTAAAAATGCGTCTATTCCATTTAATGCTGTGTTGATGAGCCGTTAAACAACATTGAATTGAAAGTTGTGCAAAATTAGAAGTACTTACAATCGTAGACTGGGTTCACTCAATTAATTATGTATCTTATTCTAAAGGCTGTGGTTCAGCGAAACATAAGCGACTGAATTCAGCCAGTATCGTTCAACCTGTGATTGATGGTGGTCGTATCAAGTCAATCACATATACTATTGGCTCTTATCTCATACTTGTAGCTGTTTTTCATTTTTAGCGGCTGAATTCTGCCGATGGTTTTAGACGAAGATTTTTACGATTGGTTTATTTGAAAACTCCAGTTACTGAACTGTAGTGTTATTGGTGTTGAATATACTCTGACGACGAAACATACGCGACTGAATTCAGCCAGAACCTTTGTGTGCTTTAAGCATCATATAGGAAAGGTGAAACAAAACAGATCAGTGGAGAAAGTAAAACATGTACGAGTATATGCAATCACTTGTTTTCTTTAGCTGGCTGAACTCAGCCAGTATTGATAAGAAGAAAATAAAAAGTTAGGTAAAATAAAACAAGATCCAATGCAGGTTCCAATGCAGCACTAATTTATAATTCACTGTATAACCATATCCGAAAGTTGTGCAAAATAAAGCGACTGAATACAGCCAGTGCCTGTGTGTGGTTAAATTATCATACAGGAAAGGTGAAGTAAAACAAATCAGCCGAGAATATAAAACGTGTATTTGTAAGCCGTTGCTTTGTTCAGTTGGGTGAATTCAGCCAGTAATGATAAGAAGATAATAAAAAGAAAGTTACGTAAAATAAAACAAGTTCCAAAGCATCGTTTTGAATTAATAGTTCACTGTTTACTCCGTCGGAGTGTGGCTGAATTCAGTCAATTAACTCTAGGGTAGCACTGTTTGCTTATATACAGAGCTAAATTGAGAGAAAAAAATAAGTTTTAGTGAACTAAATTGCTAGTTTTCCAACTATTGCAGTAAATTCTCGCAATTTTGGCCCAATCAGAAAAGGGTCAAACCAAATCAGAACGTGTTTCAGTTGTTGTTCGGCAAGATTTTGACTTTATTCTTCTCACCGCCACTTTTCATAGTAAGACTGGTCGCACGGTCTCTAAAGTTTACACAGTGATAGAACTCATTCTGGAATGGTGCTCCGAAGCTTTTTGGGTCATGACGTCATCCAAGATGGCCGCCAGTGACGTCATGATGAAAATCTTGTTAGCGCTAGATCTCAGACATTTATGGTCGGATTTGAATGAAACGTTCACAGATTGTAAAGGTCATGGTCTAGTTGTGCAAGAAGGTCATGCGGGGTCATGACGTCATAACGTGATGGCGTCAGAAACGCCAGACTCTTAAAAACTGGAAAAATTCGTCAAAAATACAATTATTGCATGACCATTTTGAAACTTTGCCACAATCATGTTTTTATCATCTTCTATCGATCGTGTGAAAAAGCTGTCGATGACGTCATCAAATATGGCGGCCATACTGGTTTAATTTAAACAGGCTAAAATAGAAACTTCTAAGTATATTTCGAAAACCGAACAAGCTAGCGCCAACAATGCTCTCATATATGTGCCACTATGTGACCTTGACCAAGTCTGGGAAATCAGGTCACCAGGTCAAAGGTCACGGTCACAGGTAGGCGATAGGTGTAAACACCAATAACCACCTATATCTCAGTAACGGTTGAAATTGTTATCAAGAACACATGTACCATTTGTGAGGCCTTTCAATTTACTTTTCAAAAATAAAGTATTTTTATCATTCCCTATCTTCACCGGATACCCATGAAAGATTATAAGAATTTTATCTAGACCCTAGGGTGAGATGGCAATATCTAGCCCCGGTAAAATGACGGATAGCCTTGTCCGGTATGCAAGAATCTTATAATCTGTCATTTTACGGGGGCTAGATATTTCAATCTCACTCTAGGGTCGAGATAAAATTCACGCACGCCAACTTCCAGTATGCAGAAAAACATGCAAAACGTCAATATCTTGCGGCGTCAACGCACAACATGTCTCTGATATGCAAGAAAAAGAATCTATCATGGGTATTCTTTTTAGATAGGGAATTCCAACACTCGGTATAAGTGTTTGAATCGGAACTTCGGCAGAGCCTCGGTTCCGATAAAAACACGTATACCTCGGGTTGGAATTTCCTATCTTCACCGGATACCGATGAAGATTCTTATAGTCTTTCGGTAACAAGATGCACAAGAGGGCCTGTATCACTCTACTGGCTTGAATAGTCTAAGGCCTACCGGAAAACATTTTTTAAAAAATCAAAGGCTATAACTCTGATGTGTCTAGTCTGTTGCAACTTGGTTTTGAAATTGTCCAAGTTCAGTGGCGTAACCTAAAAGACGTCTTCTGCTGCAAGGACAAATAACTTAACAAGAGGCACTACCCGTTCAACTTCCCTATGTCTGCCCCACACATTGAAAAGAAACTTTACTGTAGTATTTACTAAAAACTAAAATACAAATTTATTGGTGGAAAAAAGAATAAAATATCATTCAAACAAACAAATAAATCGTATTTCTAAAACCAAAACGTCAAAATTACGACACAATACGTTCACATTTATTTTCATAAACAAATCTACATTCGTAACCACAATAACAAACTCATTTGTATTATTTTAACAGTTCAATACTTCAATACTAAATTACATGCAATTAGTAAGCATTATTATTATTAATGGCTTTGTTGTTTTGATATAAAGAAGAATAAAATGTTAAGTGATTACAAAGGTAGAATAGAATGCAGTGTTTACAGAAAACATATTATCACAAACAGTTACTCTGAACATCTAATGTATACTATTTTTCTTTTTCTTCGTAGTTTCTTCATCTTGTTTTTATTCTTCTACATATTATTTCTATTTTCTGCATATTATTTCGTCGTCGTTCTTACAGCTCCAGATGCGCTTTCAGCACAATGCGTGTTGTTCTCACGAACAAACAAAACATGACGTATTTAAATTTACAAATGCGTATTCTTAAAAACAGGTCTTAAGAACATATTTACTATTCAGTCATTACCATAAAACATAGTTTGTATTTCCTCTTCCCCTTACACATATATTAACATTGTCTTTTTTTAAATGGCATTAATTTGTGTCAAACAGCCGACAAAAATACCATTTACATTTTTCTTGCAAGCAACTACAAGTAAATTTTCTTGGAGATATTTGATTGTCATTAAGTACTTCAAATTTCAACAATGACTGGGCAAACTTTACTTTTCTAAGCAATTAGTGTGTATGTAGGAATTTGGTTCTCAATATTTATCGGCGATTTTTTAATGCTTTTTGTACGCATTAATGTTAGTTTTAATGCGTTTTGGGTGGAAAATATATGCGTAATTACGCAGATACGCGTCTTATCTGGAGCACAGAATTATTTTCGCACATAAAATAACGTACGCCCTCAAAGTACCTTGTATATAGCTAGAGGTGCAATGTGGCGAGTCACGTGTGTTGTCATAACAATGGAATTACTCTTTGTTTCACAAGGATGTGGTTAAAGTTTTAAGAAAATATCATCAGTCAGTTCGTGTTTACTTATTTATATACTGAAAAAAAAAAGTTAAGCACGCCTCTTTTTTTTCACAAGGATGTGGTTAAAGTTTTAAGAAAATATCATCAGTCAGTTCTAATGCGCTCTTTTGATTTACGTGTTTACTTATTTATATACTGAACAAAAAAAGTTAAGCACGCCTTTTTAGAGACATAGATTAAACATATGAAAATTGATATAATTGTGAAGCTTTAAGAAATGGTAGGTAAGGATGTGATTTTCAAAACATTGTGTTATTAGGGCTTTCCACCTTTTAGTGGAAAGACCTCTTGTGTTCGTTCTGTTTATTAGGGCTTTCCGCATTTCAGCGGAAAGACCTATTGAGTTCGTTCTGTTTCTTCTTCTTCTTCTTCTTCTTCTTCTTCTTCTTCTTCTTCTTCTTCTTCTTCTTCTTCTTCTTCTTCTTTTCCTTCTTCTTCTTCTTCTTCTTCTTGTGACCGTCACTTTTCCTAGCTATACTGGTCGCAGGTCTTCACAATTTTACGCAGTGATAGAGCTCAGGCTTGAATAGTGTCCCGAAACTTTTGGGGTTATGACGTCATTTCAGATGGCCGCCACTGGCGTTTATATGCAAGTCTTGTTATCACTGTATCTCAAGCATTTACAGTGGGATTTAAATGAAACTTTCACAGATTGTAGAATTTAGGGTCTAGTTGTGCAAGAATGTGAAAACGTGTATCTATGTCATAACCTCCTGACGTCAGTGACGTCACAATTTTATGAAAAATCCTTTTGTTTTCATTAATTGCATTTTTTAAGGAGTTTTATTGTGAAATCCATCATTGTCATCATCTAAGTCGACGCTGACAGTTTTAATGTCATGAAATCATCCAAAATGGCCGCCAATGACGTTATTTAAGAAATCTTGTAATCCCTATATCTCCTGCATTTATTATAGGATTTTGATGCAACTTTCAGAGCTTGTAGGGAATTACTTTCGGTTGTGCAAGAATGTCGAAAATTGCCATGACGTCATCCAAGATGGCCGCCAGTGACGTCATGATACAAATTTTGCTAATGGTAAATCTCAAACAGTTATAGTCGGATTTGAATGAAACTTTCATATATTGTAGAGTTTAGAGTCTAGTTGTGCAAGAATGTAAAAACGTGTCTCTAGGTAATAATATCTTGACGTCAGTGACGTCATAATGTTATGAACATCCTTTTTTTCTCTGATTACATTTTTGAAATTGTTATACTGTATAATTCATCAGTGTCATTGTCTCAGTCGACGCTGAGAATTTTAACGTCATGACGTCATTCAAAATGGCCGCCAATGACGTTATTTAAGACATCTTGTAATCGCCATATCTCCTTCATTTATCATCGGAGTTTGATAAAACGTTCACAGTTTGTAGATATCAAAGTCTAATTGTGCTATAATGTGGACTGTTGTCATGTCGTCATCAAAGATGGCCGCCTGTGAGGTCATAAATGAACTATTGTTTTGTCTATATCTTCTCTATTAATTATCGGATTTGAATATAACTTTCACAGAGTGTAGAGTTCAACGTCCGGTTGTGCAAGAACGTCATACGGTATCCCGACGTCAGTGACGTCAAAATATTCAGAAATTCTTTTTTTCACTGATTGCATGTTCGAAGTTATTTTCGTGATAAATCAATCAGTGTCTTCATCTTCGACAACTCTGACAGTTGTGACGTCATGACGTCATCAAGACAGGGAAGCCCGTATGATCAGGTTCTGATCAAAATCTAGTTATTATTATTATTCTTCCTCCTACACGCACTTCTCATAGAAATATTGGTCACAGCAAGTCAAAATTTTCCCCATTGGTAGAGGACATTCGGGACTTGTGCGCCGACCATTTTGAGGCCATGACGTCATCCACGTTGGCCGCCAGTGACGTCATAAGACAAATCTCGTTATCGCTAGATCTCAAACATTTATAGCCGGATTTGACTCAAATTTTTACAGATTGTAGGGTTCAGGGTCTAATTGTCTAAGAACATAAAAACGTGTATTTGCGTCATAACGTCTTGACGTCAGTGACGTCGCAATGTTATGAAAAGTCCTTTTTTTCAGTGATTGCATTTTTCATGTTTTTTTACTGTAAAATCGATGAGTGTCATTGTTTCAGTCGACGCTGACTGTTTTAACGTCATGACGTCATTCAAAATGGCCGCCAATGACGTCATTTAATAACTTTTGTAATCGCTATATCTCCTTCATTTATGATCGGATTTTTATGCAACTTTCATAGCCTGTATGACATATGTGTTTTCGACACATGAGTTGTGCATGAAAGTATGATTTTACATTTTTTTCAGATATAACTATGTAAAAATGGAAATTCTTCTTATGACTCTTTCTCGTCGATAACACTTGTTGCGCAATATCATACTGCGGATGGTTTACTTTTTTCGGTTTATCGCTTGTTGTGCAACATCATACTGCGGATGGTAAGAATGTTTAGGTTGATCACGTGTTGTGTTATGTGACACAGTTGATTACCTGAGGTTTTCAGTGGAAAGACCTCTTGTTTTCGTTCTGTTTATTAGGGCTTTCCACTTTTCAGTGGAATGACCTCTTGTTTTCGTTCTGTTTATTAGGGCTTTCCACCTTTCAGTGGAAAGACCTCTTGTTTTCGTTCTGTTTATTAGGGCTTTCCACCTTTCTTGTTATCGCTAGATTTCCAACATTTATTGACAGATTTGAATGAAACTTTCACAGATTGTAAGGTTCAGGGTCTAGTTGTGCAAGAACGTAGAAACGTGTCTCTATTTAATAACGTCTTGACGTCAATGACGTCGCAATGTTATGAAAAGTCCTTTTTTTCAGTGATTGCATTTTTCATGTTTGTTTACTGTAAAATCCATCAGTGTCATTGTCTCAGTCGACGCTGGCAGTTTTAATGTCATGATGTTATTCAAAATGGCCGCCAATGACGTCATTTAAGAAATATTGTAATCGCTATATCTCTTTCATTTACGATCGGATTTTGATGCAACTTTCACAGCGTCTAGGGAATTAGATTGAGTTGTGCAAAAATGTCGAAAATTGTCAAGACATCATCCAAGATGGCCGCCAGTGACGTCATGATACAAATTTTGTTAGCGCTAGATCTCAAAGATTTATAGTTGGATTTGAATGAAAATTTCACAGTTTGTAGAGTTCAGGGTCTAGTTGTGCAAGAATGTAAAAACGTGTCGCTTGGTAATAACGTCTTGACGTCAGTGACGTCATAATGTTATGAAAATCAGTTTTTTTAATGATTACATTTTTGAAGTTGTTTTAAAGCATGATCCATCAATGTCATTGTCTCAGTCGACGCTGACAGTTTTAACGTCATGACGTCATCTAAAATGGCCGCCAATGACGTCATTTAAGAAATCTTGTAATCGCAATATCTCCTTTATTTATCATCGGAGTTTGATAAAACTTTCATAGTTTGTAGATATCATAGTCTAGTTGTGCTATAATGTGGAATGTTGTCATGTCGTCATCAAAGATGGCCGCCAGTGACGTCATAACTATTCACGCCCTTAAACCTTCATAAACCGTTTTGGAGTAAAATTGTAATGAATACCTTTAGAGCAATTTTATGAATCAGAAGAGCACGTGAATTTCTATAACTTAAAGACGAATATTGATATAATACATAATAAATCACCATAAACTATGCAATATCCTGAAAGTAGTGCACGAAATCTAACGGTGATCACATTTAATACATCATTGTAAGAGAATCCGTACTGGTATAGTAAGGACGTTGCATCTAAAACGTTCTCGCCTCTAACCGCTGCGGGTTCGAATACCATTAGGAGCTCGACTTGTAATGTGCGTTTGTCGATTCTTACGGATGGCTGGAGAATACAGTACTTGTTCTACCCAAGAAAAATGATCACAACAATTCGATCCTTATATATGGCCTAACATGTGTTAGAATGACGTAAAACCATTCCACAAACAAACAAGACGACGTCAATCTATCATTCCCAGGTCGCTCGCATATATATCGACTTATTGTAGATAATAATAAAGGTATAGGTGTATCCAATTTTAGAAGTGTTGTTCCATTCACAAAAAAGGTTTAAAACAACGAAAACTAAAACTCCAAACTCTTCAACTTTTCTTTGTGTCTGTTATCAATGAAATAGACGTGCAATGCCTTAGTCCACTTCGTATATTGCGACATCTTTAAGATCCTGACCATTGCTTTCGATTAGCTAAGCACGTGCAACATCGCAACATCTTGTTTGATTCTGAACTTAGCTGAAATGACCGTATTTGTATGAAATGAACACGTGTATGTGAATCTCGATATTTTTCATTCTACGTGAAAAAGAAGAAGAGTGCTGTATCCTCAATCATACAGTTTTTTTAGGTTTATTACTCAAGCTGGATAAATCCCCTATATATGCCCTATGTCAAATCTGTATCTTTATATTATCCTAAGCTATGTATCTATTATATTTACCTTATTGGATGTGTATTGCTTATTGTCATTTCAGACTTGAGCGTCTCTAAGTCATCGGAAAAAGCACTACTGGGGAACAACCCATTTACGTTGGAATGTGCATATAGTACATTACAATACGAACACATATTGTCTATTGAGCTAAGAAGATTAAGAAGTAATGAAACATTGTTTACAACAATTGTGACTTATCAGAATCCACTATTTAATTTAAATGCAACATACCACGACCTATCCCTGATTTCAAGAACTGAAGCCACAAGTCCAACATTAGCAACACCAAAAGCTGCATTAAAATTTAATGAAGTACAGTGTGAGGATAAAGCTACTTACCAGTGGGATGTTTTTTATACAGACGGAAACCACGGACATGCTACAGAAAATGTTACGGTAGTTGTTAAAGGTACTTATATTATCTATAATATCCTATTCAATAATCAGCTGTATTAGGTGGATAATGCTGACGCGGGTCTGCCTGTAAGTTGTGTTATATTCACAGAATTGCAATGGAATAATCACGATAGTAGAACTGTACAGCTACGACAAGGGATTGGCACAACGGAATAAATACTAAACAAGGGACAAATGTCGAGGGTTAGCCTCAAAGTGATGTTGTTATGAACAATATTTTATTCAAGAAATTGGTGAAAAATATATCTATTAGTTAACATATTGGGTGCTCTCAACGTAGTTTTGTTAAGTTACTGTAGTTTAAAAAGAATATTTTATCCAAAAGATGTGGTGAACAATATGTCCATGTATCAATTAACATATTTTTCACCACATCACCTGAATAAAATATTGTTTAAACCAACGTAAATTAACAACATTAAACGAGGTTTTTAATATTAAAGAAAATAAAACGCTAGAAAATGGCAAAATTACACTACAAAACCGTTTATCAAAACTATTCAAGTTTTCAGTTCATATAATATGTGTATGTGTCGATTAAAAGTATAGTTTATTTTCACGGGTTCTTTAACGCCCTTGAAAATGAATTATGAGTCCGTAACCTTTAATTCGACGCTCCAGTACTCGGGTTTGCCTTGCTAGTTAATGTCGTTTAAAGTGCGTATATTGAGTTTGAATTCTCAAATAACCTCGTTTTCAGTAGGTTTAGAAATGATGTACATATGTTGTAAAATGTGCCTGTTGATGTCGGAAGAGCTACTTTAAGCTTACATGGACGTGTTTTCAATAATTCAACAGCACTTGAGCAACCGTTAAAATAAAACAATGGGTTTCATATTTTTGTTTGTGTATCTACTGTGTCTACAAGATCAATTGTTCAGACTTTTTTGCAGTCATTAAAATCTACTTTTCGGTGTATTATTCGTGCTTCAGTTGTAATTGGCCAATCAGACAAATTAATAGCACGTAAATAAATTAGTTGTCTATTGATGTAAATAGGCAATAATTTAGATTATAGTCAGTTGTTCGTCAGTCCGCAACATGTTCACTGTTCAGAGAAATGACATCTGTGAAAAACCAATACAATTCGTAAATTAAATACTGTTTTCTTTCCCAAACAGATTACAGTAATTTTATAGTATTGTGGGGGAAAAACTGAAATAGCATGGAGCCAAATGTGCTTATCGCATTACGGCAAAAATAAAGCTGTTATCAAATAAAGCTGTCATTAAAACTGATTTAAATTTGATAGACTAACAATAATTATAACTTAGAGAGTACCTTTCGATTACTTCATATTAAAATAAGAGTGATTGGTCATTATGTGGATAGGAAGTAGCAATTTTAAATGCATCCGGGAGACACATTTATATGATAGTCTCGATCATCCAGACCTCTCGCGAGACTTCTCTCAAAGAAGTCCACACGATGGTCTGGGGTAAACATTCTTTAAAATGTGTGACATCAAAACGAGGTCTGTACAAAAACAATCACCGTCCGCTGATTGGTCAACTTCAATTTGTTATGGGAATCTATTGGAATCACCCCCTACGTCACGACGGCTCAAAGATTACGTGACGTTACGCGCAATGTTTTGTAATAAAAGTGCCACCAAAGTCAGCGGATCACGATTAATACTAAAAAAAATGTAAACATCATTTTGTAATAATTATAGATTATGTTATGTTTTTAAAACTAAAAAACAACGAAGTTTATTGTATATTTAATAAGGACGTGCACACATCTATTGGAATTAATGTTGCGCGTAATACAACGTGCACTTCCATGTTGCGATCGAAATGACGACACGTCGCAGTCAGTTGTGACGTTTGGCGCCGTCTATCGGTCAAATATTTTAATGAACCACGAGTCCAGACGATCGCTAGCGCTCGCAGTTAGCTTGAGTGTGTCTGGATGATAGAGACTATAATTATGACCATTTTGGGAGTTCTTATTGCTTTTAGTTTCGTCAATAATTTAATATTCAGATGGAAAACAGTAAATTCTAAAATTTAATATTTGTTGCTTGTGCAGGCATGTTGCGCAAATGTTGATTAAGCATTCAACATTAGTGTCTGTTGAAAACATCTTCAGTTTTAGATGGAACAATCAATGGTCGCAGTTAGTTGTGCAGGTCTACTATTGGCTTTACATCTTGTTCGATTTTTATACTTATTTTGATTATGTGGAACGCGTTCAAACTATAAATAATATTTAACAACCTTGGAATTGACCATGTGAAATGATAAAATGTATATCAAGGAGGTCTCTTACATATCAGAACATACACGGTTTTACTTTTTCCAGCTGAAACAACATTCGCCACAAATGGAGTGTTTTCCTACGCACCGTCATCCAACATTAAAGAGAATGATATAGTTACTTTTACCTGTGAGGGCGATGCGGGTAATGAGCCCACTGGACAGCTCGGCTGGTACTTCTATCTCAACAATATACATGACGGGATGATTGTACCAACCAGGGTGGATGATGTATCCAGTTGGGCTACATCCATGGCACCAGTCTACAACTCATCTAGCTGTAGTTACAGTCGGACCTCGAGGATTGTACTGACGATGACAAAGGAGGTTAACAACATCGTAGTGCGGTGTACCATGCAACAGGAAATCTCTACTGAGTTTGGAGAGGGATACATACAGCAACAAATCAGCGTTCAATGTAAGAAGTATCTAGCTTCCTTTATATTTGACACATATAATTAGGGCTTTCCACCTTTCAGTGTCAGTGACGTTACAATGTTATTAAAAATCCGTTTTCTTTACTGATTGCATTTTTTAAGTTGTTTTAATGCAAAATCAATCATTGTCATTGTTTCAGTCAACGTTAGTAGTTTTAAAGTTATGACGTCATCCAAATTGGCCGCCAATGACGTCATTATAGAAATATTATAATCGTTATATCTCCTTCATTTATGATCGGATATTGATAAAACTTAAACAGGAACTCTACATTCAAAGTCTGGTTGTGCAATTATGTCGAAGTTTGTTATGTCGTCATCAAAGATGGCCACCAGTGACGTCATAAAGGAAATCTTGTTAAGACATTATCTTCTCTATTTATGATCGGATTTGAACAAAACTTTATCAGATTGTAGATTACGGGATCTGGTTGTGCGCAGATGTCATATGGTATCCCGACGTCATGACGTCAGTGACGTCAAAATATTCAGAAAATCGATTTGTTTACTGGTCCCATTTTCGAAGTTTTTTTCTTGATATATCAATCAGTTTCATCAGCTTAGACAACTCTGACAGTTGTGACGTCATGACGCCATTAACATCAGGAAAGCCCGTTTGATCAGGTTTCTGATCAAAATCTAGTTAGGGCTTTCCACTTTTCAGTGGAAAGACCTCTTGTTTTCGTTCTGTTTATTCTTATTATTTTCTTCTTCTTCTTCTTCTTCTTCTCATCGCCACTTTTCATAGTTAGACTGGTCGCACGGTCTCTAAATTTTACACAGTGATAGAGCTCATGCTGAAATAGTGTCCTGAAGCTTTTGGGGTCATGACGTCATCCAAGATGGCCGCCAGTGACGTCATCAGACAAATCTTGTTATCGCTAGATCTCAAACATTTATAGTCGGATATAAATGAAACTTTTGCAGCTGGTACAGTTTAGGGTCTAGTTGTGCAAGAAAATAAAATGACGTCAATACGTCATTAAATGTGACGTCAGTCTGTGACGTCTTAAGTCATAATAGGTCATTTTGGTGCAAATTGTATGTTTCGACCAGTTTTGCCTGTAAATCAATCACGGTCATTGTCTTAACGTCACCGATCATTGTGACGTCATGACGTCATCCAGTATGATTTTACGTTTTTTCCTATATAACTGTTTAAAAATGGAAATTCTTCTTATTATCACTTGTTGCGTAAGATCATACTGCGGATGGTTCACTTTTTCGGCTTTATCGCTTGTTGTGCAAGGTCATACTGCGGATGGTAAGAATGTTTAGGTTGATCACATGTTGTGTCATGTGACACAGTTGTTTATCTGACGTCACCAACAAACACAGTGTCTAAGGAAGATTTTTTTTTTCTTGTAGGTCAGTGCTGCGGATGGAGGAGATGGGTGGGGGGGGTGGAGATTTTGGGTTACTTTGTCTGACAAGGAAAGCCCATGTTTGATCAGGTTCTGATCAAAATCTAGTTGGAATTACAATTGGATAAGTTTTTATGCACCTCATTACCTCGTTTAAACTGTGTTTTAGAACATATTTGCATAATAGTTACAGTAGAACATACTTATTAATAATGATTTCACATTTCTTTTTAAATTCACATTTTTTTATATCTTTTTATTAGTGCAAATGTTCTACATGATTTTTCTAAATGCAAATATACTTCTTCATAGCTCTTAAACAAATGTTATCAACGCACATGGCAGCAGCTATTATAGTGATTCCGCAAAAAATGGATCGCTAGTTCCTTGTTATTTTAATTAGGTTGACCAATTCAAGGTCTCACAACACAGTACACTTTTACTATGTTGGCCTATATAAATAAAGTTTACTGGGCCATTTCGAACCTAAAGTTTCCAAGCTAAAATTCACTTATCTATGAAACACAGTCATTTGCCCATACAAAAATGTACAAAATATGGTACGTTGATCAGGTTGTTTGTTTTTTTAATTGGAGTGGTGGCATCCTTTGCACTATTTTGGGCTTTTACTCCAGAGTTTGTACCAGAATTCCTACACTGCTTCAACCCCCATAAAACTGTCATATTCTGGTGCCAGTGTCGTCTAATAGCTGCACATCCAATTTCAGACTGTGTTCATCTTACCTGCAACAGCAATACATATATCTGTCAGCAATTATTAAAAATATTTAAAACCGAACAACACACTACTACTTTTTATGGCGCAATTTTTATCCTACCATGGCTTTCAAGGGAGCTAACTGTGTAGTGAGACCTTTACCAACATTATAATATCCTCTCATTAACAGCCTCGAGACAATTAAGTCTTCCACGTTGTTCTCGTGTTTGTGTTCGTTTCATCCGAAGGATAAAATTTGCAGTGTTAAATGAAGTCTCCGTATCAAGCTGGACCTACATCTGCTGTATATTTCAGTATTCAATAGGACATGCACCGATGCCTGGTGTGATCGTACTTGCAGGGATAGTTCCGTTAGATCCCGTAATCCGCTTGGTGGTAAATGTTATTCCGGATGGTGTGGGTGTCAGGTAGGCATGGACATATGGCACAGCTTAAATGGCCTTAAATAGACTAATCCACTCGTAATACATGTATATATACTAAACCCTTTCATGTTATAACGCGACTGGATTTGTTATTTCTTAAGGCAGATGAAGTATTTTAAGCCATAGCAGAGATGACATATACTTTATGTTGCGTAAAAGTGTGCCTAGCTTTTTCAGACCAAAGTCTGTTGTCACTGTGAGAAGACTGAGTAGATAGGTTGACCAGCAGCGCATCTAGGATTTTTTGTTTCGTTTTATTGTCAGTGAATGAGACGTTATTGATATAAACGCATAAGTGTTTGGTCCGAGTTAGAGATTATATTGTTATTGTCAGCGAATGAGAAGTGATTGATAGAAACGCATCTAAGTGTTTGGTCCGAGTTAGAGATTATATTGTTATTGTCAGCGAATGAGAAATGATTGATAGAAACGCATCTAAGTGTTTGGTCCGAGTTAGAGATTATATTTGTATTGTCAGTGAATGAAAAGTGATTGAAAAACGCGCATCTAAGTGTTTGGTCCGAGTAAGAGATTATTTTTATTGTCAGTGAATGAGACGTGATTGATATAAACGCATCTAAGTGTTTGGTCCGAGTAAGAGATTATTTTTATTGTCAGTGAATGAGACGTGATTGATATAAACGCATAAGTGTTTGGTCCGAGTAAGAGATTATTTTTATTGTCAGTGAATGAGACGTGATTGATATAAACGTATAAGTGTTTGGTCCGAGTAAGAGATTATTTTTTTATTGTCATTGAATGAGAAGTGATTGATAGAAACGCATCTAAGTGTTTGGTCCGAGTTAGAGATTATATTTTTATTGTCAGTGAATGAAAAGTGATTGAAAAACGCGCATCTAAGTGTTTGGTCCGAGTTAGAGATTATATTTTTATTATCAGTGAATGAGACGTGATTGATATAAACGCATCTAAGTGTTTGGTCCGAGTAAGAGATTATTTTTATTGTCAGTGAATGAGACGTGATTGATATAAACGCATAAGTGTTTGGTCCGAGTAAGAGATTATTTGTATTGTCAGTGAATGAGACGTGATTGATATAAACGTATAAGTGTTTGGTCCGAGTAAGAGATTATTTTTTTATTGTCATTGAATGAGAAGTGATTGATATAAACGCATCTAAGTGTTTGGTCCGAGTAAGAGATTATTTTTTTTATTGTCATTGAATGAGAAGTGATTGATAGAAACGCATCTAAGTGTTTGGTCCGAGTTAGAGATTATATTTTTATTGTCAGTGAATGAAAAGTGATTGAAAAACGCGCATCTAAGTGTTTGGTCCGAGTTAGAGATTATATTTTTATTGTCAGTGAATGAGACGTGATTGATAGAAACGCATCTAAGTGTTTGGTCCGAGTAAGAGATTATTTTTATTGTCAGTGAATGAGACGTGATTGATATAAACGCATAAGTGTTTGGTCCGAGTAAGAGATTATTTTTATTGTCAGTGAATGAGACGTGATTGATATAAACGTATAAGTGTTTGGTCCGAGTAAGAGATTATTTTTTTATTGTCATTGAATGAGAAGTGATTGATATAAACGCATCTAAGTGTTTGGTCCGAGTAAGAGATTTTTTTTTTTATTGTCATTGAATGAGAAGTGATTGATAGAAACGCATCTAAGTGTTTGGCCCGAGTTAGAGATGATTATTTTTATTGTCAGTGAATGAGAAGTGATTGATAGAAACGCATCTAAGTGTTTGGTCCGAGTAAGAGATTATTTTTATTGTCAGTGAATGAGAAGTGATTGAAAGAGCGGATCTAAGTGTTTGTTCCGACTTCGATATTTGTTTTGTTGTATTGTCCATGAATTTGAAGTGATTGATAATAACGAATATAGGTGTTTGTTTGTTCCGAGTGAGAGAGGTATTGTGTTTTATGACCATCAATGAGCAGTCATAGATAGAACCGCATCTACGTGTTTGTTTGGAGTTAGAGTTCTGTTTTGTTGTATTGTCAGTGAATGAGAAGTGATTGATAATAACGCATCTACGTGTTTGTTCCGAGTTAGAGTTCTGTTTTGTTGTATTGTAAGTGGAGGAGAAGTGATTGATAATAACGCATATACGTGTTTGTTCCGAGTTAGAGTTCTGTTTTGTTGTATTGTCAGTGAAGGAGAAGTGATTGATAATAATGCATCTACGTGTTTGTTCCGAGTTAGAGTTCTGTTTTGATGTTTTGTCAGTGAATGAGAAGAGATTGATAGTAACTAATTGAAGTGTTTGGTCCGAGTTAGCGATTTGTTTTGTTATATTATCAATGAATGAGAAATAATTGCTTTTGAGAAGGGTTTGGAATTGATATTAAAAAATGTTAATTTTCCGGTTGGTCAGAGGCAGATTTTGATACTCCTGTTAAGCTAATTAAGTAAGATCGAATGCTTCGTACCGTACGACGACAATAGTCTATTCTGGAGAAGAGATAAAGAAACGAAGGCCGAACTAGAATTTCATTGGTCAATATGGTTATAGGTAAACTATATAAGAAACGTATATCGAAACATTTAAAAAATAGTTCCGATCTTATTAGTCTTGCGGATGAGACTTAAAAACCGATGTCACCTCATAGAAGCAATGCACGACAAACCACGCACCCAAAATAGTCCATACTTTATGGAAATCCCTTGGTTAATAACTGGAGGACTGTTAACCTTCGAATTACAAGACCGCACATTAGGCACATGCGAACACTTAGTACTTGTTATTTTACAGCACCAAGAGGGGATATGGTTAATACGGAAATGTCGTTAACATATCTAAATGGGCTGATGATTTCTGTTATGCAAAGTACTTTATATATTTATATATTTGTTTATTTTTAGCTCGACTATTCGAAGAATAAGAGAGCTTATGTAAATCACCACGGGGTCGGCGTCGGCTTCGGCGTTGGCGTTGGCGTCCCACATCAAGGTTTGCGTGTAAGCTGTGTTTACAAGTCTCTATCTCTTACATTTCTTATCCTACCACAACCAAATTTGTTCATGGGCTTCCTTGTAGCATTATCTTAAGGGCTGCATAAGCAATTTTGGTTCCTGTAACCCATGGGCTCCCATGGAACCCAAATTATGATAGCCCATAAAATGTGCCCTATTTCACATCAAATTTTGCGTGTAAGCTGTGTTTACAAGTCTATATCTCTTACAATTCTTACCCTAGCACAACCAAATTTGGCCATTAGCTTCCTTATAGCATTATCGTAAGGGCTGCTTAAGTAATTTTGGTTCCTGTAACCACTGGACTCCCATGGAACCCAAATTCTGATAGCCCTTAAAATATGTCTGTTTCACATCAAATTTTGCGTGTAAGCTGTGTTTACAGGTCTATATCTCTTACATTTTGTGTCCTAGCTGAACTAAATTTTGGAAATGGTTTCCTTATAGTATGTTGTAAAGGGTTTGATAAGTAATTTTGTCTTCTGCAAATTCTGGGCTCCCATGGAACCCAAATTGTGATGGCCCATAAAATGTGCAATAAAGGCAAATCTAGGTTTGCATGTTAGCATGTATATATCTATAATTTTGGTTTGGGATTTGTTATAGCATTATGCATCTTATTACTTCACCCATATTGGGGTATGGGCTCCCTCCTCCCCCACCCCCCTCTACCCCCGCCCCCACTCCCTTCCACTCCTTTTTTTTATTTTATTTTTTAACTATTTCTGTGTTGTTTTAGTCAATCCTTACACATATATGTTGCAACCCGCCCTGCCCCCCCCCCCCGCCTCTCACCGCATCACCACACACCCCCCGCCCAACCCCCACCCCGCCCCAGAAACTTTTTTTTTGTGGTCATATTTCTGTGTTGCTTTTGTCAATTCTTACACATATATGTTGCAACCCTCACCGCCACAACCCCCATCCCCCCGCCTCTAACCCCATATCCCCACCCACCACGCCCCACACTTGAATTTTTTGTTTTTTACATATTTCTGTATTGTTTTAGTCAATTATTACACATATATGTTGCAGCCCTCCCTGCCCCCACCACGCCACCCCCACCCCCGCCTCACACCCCATCACCCCCCCCACCCTCCACCCCGCCCCAGACTTGAAACTTTTTTTTTTTTTTGCAAATTTCTCTGTTGCTTTTGTCAGTTCTTACACATATATGTTGCAACCCTCCCCCGCCCCCGCCCCCATGCCTCTCCCCCCTTCCCCCCATCAACCCCACTTGAAACATTTTTTTTTTATTTACATATTTCTTTGTTGGGTTAGTCGATTCTTACACATATATGTTGCCTTCCCCCGCCCCAACCCACTCCCGCCTCTCCCCAACGTCCCCCCCCCCCCCACACTTAAAACTTTTTTTTTTTTACAAATTTCTTTGTTGGTTTAGTCAATTCTTACACATATATGTTGCCCCCTCCCCCTGCCCCAACCCACTCCCGCCTCTCCCCCCGCTCTCCCTACACCCCGGCCCCACTTGAAACTTGTTGCCCCCCCCCCAACTCACTCCCCTCCCTCCCTCTCCCACCCCCCACCCCCACTTGAAACTTTAATTATATATTTTTTTTACATATTTTTGTGTTCACATATATGTTGCCCCCTCCCCCCGCCCCCCCACCCCCCCCCCCCCGCCTCCCCCCCACTCACCCCGCCACACTTGATTTTTTTTTTTTTACATATTTCTTTGTTGTTTTAGTCAATTCTTACACATATATGTTGCACCCGACCCCCACCCCCGCCTCTCACCCCGCCCCACTTGATTTTTTTTTTTATACATATTTCTGTGTTGCTTTTGTCAATTCTTACACATATATGTTGCCCCCCCCCCCTCCCCCCCCCCCCTCCCAGCCGTATGTTGTGCTCCCAACCCCACCGCACATTGTTGTAGCCTTGTTTTCTGATGGTATATACTAGCTATAAATTTACTATTCTCCAAAAATCGAATAGTCGAGCTGCGCTGTTCTCCGACAGCACTTGTTTTGCTTATTGTTATTTTTCAGGTTGTCGTATTGACACACCACACGAATACATGAATAGCTAGACGCATTACAAATAGGTCGCTGCATATCAGGCTGAGAGCTAAGAGATAATGTGATGGTTTTTGTTAATTTCAATTAACAGTATGCCATTATTTGTTTAAGTGAAACTTTACATCTAAAAAATCAGAAATTGATTAAATTCTCTCATATCGTTTATTCCGAAATAGTCGCACGAACAGAGTAAAAAGTGACAATATACAAAAACAAAAACAACATATAAAAGATGAATATTATTCTTTACAAAATTATAAAAACATAGCTTTTAAAAAATATGAGGCTTGTTCTGAGTCTCCAATCATTCATTTTAAATATGATGTTGAAATACTCATCGCAGGCAAAATATATCAGCAACTATGTAATAAATAAGAAAATGTCACACGAGTTATCTCCCTTAATTAAAGTTACACAGTCACTATTTTAACTGGTAATAACTCATGAATATAAATGAGTCACGTGTGAAGTAGTTTCAAATCGACGAACACCCCAAAAGTCGGTATATAAGCAGGTAACATCGATAAATATACGGCTCAGAATATATGTGATAAAAAAATAGTTGCCCGGATCGGGATTTGAACCACTGCCTTGCATTTATAAGTTTTGAAGGCTGTACGCTGAAACACTAGAGACTATTTATTGGTATGTTGAAGCATTTTTAACACTAAATAGGCATTACGTAATAACAAGCGCGCACACACAAACTCATCAAGCGCTAAACAACAAGTCGAGATATGGTTGTTTTGAGGCGAAGTATTAGTTTCATATTGATAACATACAATATTACACCAGGCCATGTTAATTTACACGTGCGACAAGATGGACTACATATTTATTGATCCATCTTGAGTTACGTTCAAATATGTTAAGTTATTTTGCCTCATAATAAATGGTAGTTAGTATACAGTTTTCTAAGCGTTATAGTTCAGTGGATAGAGCACCGGACTTGAAATCAGAAAGTCGTGTGTTCGAGCCCCGAAAGAGGCTAACTATTTTTTTCTGTAAAATATACTGTTACCTTTGTATAGGAACGATGTGCACTGGTCGATTTATATACAGTAAATAATTTCCTGCGCTATATTTGCTCGCTTAAATACACGATTTCGACATGAGCTGGTGAACATGAAGTTACAAATAAAGACACGCCTACAAAGAAGAAATCGATTGATGTAGAGACTCTGTAGTTTTAACGAAATTACATGTAGGTTTATTACATGCAAGAACCTTTGTCCCCTGGATGTGGACTTTATTGTTAGAGATTACCTTTTAAAGGGATGTACTTTTATTTACACTGTCTTGTCAATTTGAGCGCTGAAGACAGGATAATAGCGAGGTTGTGTACACTTAAAATCGATTTAAGCTAACCAGTAGGCCTTATTGCCTACTGACCGTTCCAAGTCGGTAACCCTGTCTTCACCTCTCTTTCTGTTGTGTATTGTCTTTTTCATTGTATAGTCAATTTGCTCTTTGATACAGCGCGGATCTACGGTGCCAATGAGTTTGGGTGCTGTGATTTCTATAGGACCATTTTTCTCAATTTTATGTAAGTCAAGTGACGATTCTTTTGCAAATAATTAGGATTTTCAAACACGATGCACTTGCTTATGACCTCAAGAATAAATAGAAAAGAAAAAAATCCCAGTTGATAAACTTCTTATAACTTAAGTTTGACAGTATTACATTATTATATTATATTGTCTATAACCAAATGCATAGTGTATTGTAAGGTGCGTGGATGGATGGTCCTCCCCGACCCTCATGGACCAGTGACGGGGAGTATAAAAACGGATCACCAAATTGAAATATAAAAAAATGACATTGATTGTCTAGTGTGCCTTATATTCGATAAAAATCTACTTCCCTACTGATGTACAGATGGGTATATTGCATACACATATATCACAGTGTCTGAACGGAAGTGTACGCATTTCGGCAGTGTGGTTTGTTGAAGCGAAACAACGGAGTTCATCTCGAGGGGTCCTCGATCAAAACCATGATTTTTACCCAGTTATCATTAATTTAATACCAGGAGAGAAATGAGTGAGTATATTTGGACTATTATATAACGTTTTTAAAGTTTGACCATGAATTTATGCGTGTTAATTTAAGTTTTATAACCTGCACAACATTGGAAAACTGACATAAGTGAATTCATCCACCCAATTCAATTATCAACTATCGATTTTTGCCATCATTTTGCACCAAATATTGGATGCAGGAACAAACATAAATCATTCTCAAGTTTAAAATGATATGATTTATAGTGCTTGCATAAACAAAAATATCAAAAGAAAACGTGCAAAGCGAAGTCTTCCAACCAAAAACTGTACCGGTATTGATTTTTATTTGTGTACCGGTATTGGAAAACCAAAACTAAAAAAACTGTACCGGTATATGCTTTTAACCATGTCCGTGCTTTCTCTCAAATATTGTTTGTAAAATATGTTAAATAGAAAACGTCCATTCATCTTTAGCAACAATATTGTTTATTCTTCAAATTGATTCAGCATCAATATTGCTTATTCTTCAAATTGTATTAGTATTACCTAAAAAATAAACTACATATATGAATTTGCAGCTGACTCATTTTCGATTCAGTCTTTTGCGTGAACTAGATGTTATGATTTTCTGCAGATGGAATAAATACTTCACTACAATAAAATTTAGGTATTACTCAAATAATCATTTCCTACCTATAATAAAGCATTTTTATGTATTTTAGACAACATGATTGACGGAAAGAAACAGTTTTACTGTTGCTACTGTGAGGTATATTGTCCATGATCTGGTTCGGAAATGGAAACTGTATGCTTGTTCATAAATCCTGATAAATTTAATTCCGTTAAACCCAGGTATGTGTCACAAATTGTAATAAACAATAAAGATAGAAACATACAAGGAGCCCGAGATGGACACTGCTTCGTCCTGTAAGGTTAATGATCTTCTAATTAACACTCGCACTGATGTGTTCATTGTTTGTCAAATTCTTCAAAAGCAAGCTACAGAGGCAAAGTTTACACCGACGTGCCGTGATCCTTGCTTATTCAATTGTTTGATATGCTCCTGGCAATAACGTATAAGCAATGTTGAAAGTGTAAAACCTGATCCGCCTGCAACTTACTCGAACGCTGATCTGGTTTATACCGGTTGCATAGATAATTGTATGCAGCCTTAATACACTTAGTACATTTGAAAACGCAACATTTTTGACTTTCATATATTTTTTATCTACGCGGCTTTCGTTCAAACAAACATTGTATTTTAGGAAAGTATACATATTTCTTTGTGCCTATTGTTAAAATTTAACAATTTATAATTACACAAGAGTTACACTACCTGAAACACTGAAAACACATTTTGCACGAGATTTGGAATAATCACGACATAAGCAAGTTTATTTTTATTTATCTTAAAAGCGCTAACATCGGTATGGTATAAAAACACAACATGATTTGATTTTATTCACAAATCATTATGCTACGTTTAGCTGAACATGTACGAAATCAGGCTATTGGGATGACGGCTGTTGATGCCACTCCAAGAGAGGTAGCGAGACGACTTCGTTGCCATGTCTCAACTATATCTAGGCTACAGACATGCTACCAACAGACAGGCACTGTCAGGGACCGTTCTAGACCAGGCAGGCAGCTAGTAACCACCCCCAGACAGGACATCAGACTGAGGGTATTACATCTCAGAAACAGATTCCTGCCAGCTTCTGATACAGCCAGACACACGATTGGTACTCATGGGTATGTGTTTTCATCCACTATAACCAATAAGCATTGTCACTTTTTTCAAATTACTAAAAATAAAATTTCCTTATTTTCAAATTTTGAATGGTGGTGCGTCAACTTTTTTGTGCAGAATGCATTCTAATTCAGCCATAATTGGTTTGTTAGTAGGCCAATAAACGTAACAACTGCAAAAACAGCATAAATGTCATAAATTTAAAAAAAAGGTGAAAATGTTAGATTTTTTTTAATTTTTGATGGTTCGTTTCATTTCAGACGCACAATAAATGACTTGAAGCGACGTGTTTATGGCCGCGTAAACCCCTCTACCACACCGCAGGAACTTCGTGTAGCGCTACAAGACGAATGGCAGCGTATGCCACAGCAAGTGATTGCATCCAAAATACTGTCTATGCACCGTAGATGTTAAGCTTTAATAGACGCTCGTGGTGGCACACTCGGTATTGAAAGTGTTTATTTTAATTTGGATAGGGGTAATTGAACCGTTGATTTTCATATGAAATATATTGATGTTGGCAATGAAATTTTGACCATCTATTAAATCATGATTAAATATATACTATATGAAATTGCATTGTTCTAGCTTTTATACTTTTCAAAACATTACAAAAACCAAAGTGTTGCGTTTTCAAATGTACTGAGTGTATTGCGGCGACGAAACTACTATTAAAGTAAACGACTTTTATATATCTTTGTTTAATTTTAACTGTTTTTCCAGGAATCATGTTTTCGATCTTCAAGAAGGGGCAAGAGGGCAACATGTAAGCGTAAGAGAGGAGAAATATGCCAACCCGCTATGTCAAGCAGGGGCGTCCGACCAGCGAGGAAGCATCACAGATGCGATGAGTCCAAGATATTACCACATGTTCGGCTTGGAATAAACATATCTGATGAACAATAAAGACAGTGTTAACGTTTTAATGTAAACAATAACAGTACACTTATCTTGGTGTTAAAAATGAACATACAAATATGAGCCAACTATAAAAATCAAATATTGCCAAACTTTCATTGTTAATCACAGATTTTAATCACAATACAAACTTACGTTTATAAATTTGAAGACATATATAAACAATTACTATGATGATTATGTGACGATTTTTTATTTCTTGAAAAAAAAGGAAGAAAGAAAAGAAAAACACCTATCAGTTATTTGTACAATGAGAAACGTAATTGTTCTGATTTATTTAATCGGGCCCCGTTCCTAGTGTTTACAGTAAAAGGAATATGTGTCCCCAAACGATCACATGAGTGCGTGTGTTTACATGGAAAAACTATGAAAAACACGTGACCCTCGAGATACGGCCATTTATGACCCCAGGGTCAACATTTGAACAAACTTGGTAGAGATCAGATCCATAGAGCAATGCTACATGCAAAATATCAGAGCTCTATTTCCTGGAGTGTCGGAGAAGAAGAATTTTAAAGTTTTTCCCTATAGATCTCTATCTAAACCATGTAACCCCTCACCCCGAGGCCGGTCATTTATTATCTATGTCTTATAGTTTCGGAGAAGAATTGTGAATTATTCCCTATTAAACTCTATGTAAAATATGCGATCCCTGCGGGCCGGTCATTTATGACTCCATAGTCATTTGAACAAATTGTGTAGAGAACCATAAGACAATGCTATAGGCAAAATGTCAGCTCTATGCGTTATGTCGGAGAAGATTTTTTAATATTCCGAATTTGATCACAGGGACAACATTTGCACAAACCTGCGAGTGCTTTATCTAAGGATGCTTCACACCAAATTTGGTCACAATTCATCCGGCGGTTTATGAGATTGAAGAAATTGGCTCGAGGGTTCAGTGAAAAACTGTTGTAACTTCATGTACATTTATAATGTAGTTACACCAGTTTCGCACTGAGACCTCGGGCTAAGGACAGACGACCTGACGACTGACGGGCGGACGAAGGACAAAGAGTGAGCCCAATAGATCACCCTTTGGCTAATGTGATCTAAAACCATACATTATCAACAATTTAATTTTAAAAAAACTTGAAAATCATAAATATATAAGATTGTCATGTAATGTTTAATGAAATGAACAAGAGAACACAGACAACTGTCTAAATATCTGAAGTTGAATTAAATCATTTTACAAAAGCTGTCCATACTACTGTTTCAATGTAGTATTTTATACAGTGCATGTCTTGTTGTGGTACGTCATGCTAAATCCTTGTTGCAGATATTATGCACGAGTATAGAGTGCCGTCATGTCATGCACTACATTGATATGATACCGTAATGCGTCCTTTCTTGTAATGACTGGCCACAAGTGCCACATTCAAAAGTTCTCTGTTATGCTCGTCGAGGATTTTCTTATATTGATATTTTGCACCACACATTTTACAAACTAATTTGAAGACTTCATGATAGGATGCCAAATGCCCTTTATAATGAGAAAGAACATTGACCCCACGACTACAAACCACACACGTGTGTTTGAAAATCTTTTTATGGTCTTGTTTGTCGGGATATTTCAAACCAGTTGTTGATGAAAATGTTTTACCACATTGGTCACAGATGTGCGTGGGTGTTTGTTCTGGGTCAATCGTTTCGTCATTCCTTTGTTTTTGTATATTTTTTATGTGTCTTGTTGAGACTGGTTTTGTATTTAGATACGAAACTGCAGTCATCAAACTTGTATGACTGTGTGCTCTACAGTTTCTTCCACAAAAGATTCGTCAATCGCCGATAACTCAAATGATTCATCCGTCTACAAAAAAGAGAAATTATTCTAAGATGGTGTCCTGTTGTCCTGCAAATCAAAATTATTCAATTAATAAGTGAACATAGAAACAGACTTAACAGATTTTTTTTATATCGACTACTCAGAGTACGCAGAATTTTGCAGGACTTTTATATCCATTTAACTGATGCATTGGACGTATGCTGATAAAAACTGCAATACAGGTACAGTAATTAAAACCTCGGTTCACAATACCGGTACATATTTGTAGCTGTACCCACTGCCGAAAATCACACTATTCTTCAAAGTTTTACTTATTCGAGACCTATAATAATAAACTAAGGCACGATAATGATGCTACATGTAGTATGTTGTTATTAAATAACAAATAAGGTGAGATGAAAGTAACGCCATCCTTTGTTTACACTAGTTTTCCGATGTTTATAATCTAATATCTCCTTCGAGTTTGGACTGTCAACCTTAACAAGTACTCATTGGTTAAGTAATCATTCTCGTTCGAACATAGGACAAGTGTTTATATTATGATTTATTCATATAATGATAGAAAATGATCAAAATGTACGTACCTTCCATATGTTGTAGTGTTGTTCCTCGATTCAGCAAACTTCAATACCGGAATGGGTACACTTCCGTTCAGACACTGTGTATATAGAAAAATAGAAAATACCCATGCACGTAATTTGTATGAAACAAAGAAAGATTGAAAACGAGATTTCTTTTCTCCATGGAGGTACTGTTGAAAACGAGATTTCTTTTCTCCATGGAGGTACTGTTGAAAACGAGATTTATTTTCTCCATGGAGGTACTGTTGAGAACGAGATTTCTTTTCTCCATGGAGGTACTGATGCTTGGAGATCATCATGGTATAAAGGGACACTGATTTGTTTAGAATGACCAATGACATTTTTGAATTTAAGTGACAACTTACATTGTATGCCACGAGGCGTCTTTTACCGTATTATGGGTCAGTTCGGTAGATCAAACTCACCTGGTGACGATGGACATCGCACGTGATTTTTTATATATCTTTATTTCACTCAATTCATTTACATAATTGGCAACGAATTATTTATGTACAAACAGGCTTCATGAATGCATACCTACACGTTAAAACATATGTATCACGCAGTTTGTCGCCAGACTCTGACACAATATAATATATAATTTGTAAATGCTACTAATTAATTTAGGTAGAACATTCGGCTTTCAAAATTGGTGATTAATGAACATTTTGACAACAGCACATTAACATGCTGAACATCTCTCCTAAAAGACACATTTCCATCCTATCGTATTTGGTGAAAAGGAGATAATGTGTACAGATATCCGTGTTTCGATGTTAGATGCTGGAATAACTTGTTACCCAAACCATTTTTTTTTTATCATTTATACTAAAGTTAAATAAAGTATGCTTAAATTGAAAGTATACGTGTGCTGAATCGTGTGTTTATCTCCTCAAACATGCAGATGTCGTTACTAGCAATACCATAAACTTGTAATTTATTCTCGAACGGTCTGTGGAAATGGTTGTTTTAGTACAATTGGAAGATTGAAGGTGTTCCGGACAATTAGATAATTTGACATAAAATATATGTATGTACCTTATTAGTAAAACATGCAAATGTCATTACTAGTAGTAGTAGCATAACATGTGGCGCATCTAGGGTGCAATTAACGCGTTTTTTATTTGACAGATGTTCAGTATGTGAAGTCCTTTGTTTTATACAAGTATATACGAAGGAAATTGACATCAATCCCAAATCTCTAACATGTACTATACATGGAATGCCCAATGTGATCCGTTATTAAAAATATTATTGTCTGTGCCGCGATTTTTACTTACCTATAATGCATCTCTTTATTTCGATAATCTAAATCCGCGCTTTATTGTTTAAGGAATTCAAATTGTTTTTAAAATCATTAAGTTCATGCAAATCATATAGCAAACTAAACTATAACTTTTTTATATTGTATATTTTTCTTTGTTTTGTATGGTGTTTTACGTCATTTTCAACACATGTAAGGTTATATATGACTGTCGATTTTTTGTGGTGGAGGCAGACCACCTACATTTCCTGGTAGAACCAGTACGGTACAACTCCCGCCATCCGTACGAATTGACACTTCCTCACTTACGAGTCGAGCTCCCAGTGGGTTCGAACCCGCAGCGGTGAGAGGCGAAGGTATATAATCGTCACCAACCGATAAAGCAATTATGAATATGAAATTAGAAATAAAAGGTTTCAAAACAGCATCTTCCTTTTCATTCTCAAACTGCGTAGACACTTGGGGTATATTTTATATCTTTTAACCCATGGCGCATTTCCGGAATAGTCATGCGCAATTCCGGAAACGCCTGCAGCATTTTAAGAATTCTTGCTTTGCACAAAGCTGTTCCGAGATCGTCCGTGTTCTCACATTGTGCATAACATATGTATTCCTGGAATTAAAAGTCAATAAGCAAGTTAGAAATAAATAAGCAGGCGTTCATTCTTTTTTTGAATGACCGGGTAGTGTTGGGAAAAAGGTAATTAAAGGCCTATCAAACCAACCCAAGACGAAAACTAACATGTGTTATCTATATTTATTCCATGCATATTGTGGTTTGTCTTGAGATTAACTCAAAATATATTAACAGCTAGAACAAATATTGAAATTATCCATGAAGGGATGTTTATAGCCCACCTTCAGAATTCAATTGAAAATGAACATGATTCCATCATCAATCGGGATATTTCGAATTATGTATGCTACTAAACAGTATGCTAGGAATAAAACACATACGACATTTGCTACCTTTTATTTTGATGACAAAATATATAGTGTTTTTCAAATGGCACACATTGTGCAAAAATTGTACACACGTATTCTAATCGAGCTCCAACAGCTCAATTTAATTGCATTATAACTATGATATTTATTGTAGCAGCCATTGACCTATAATATACTTTTTGGAGTTTTTCCGAGATAGTTGCCAGTATTGATTGCAAGAACCATTAGTATTCATTAATATTTCATACCCCGTCCAACGTTCAAAATCTCTCTTGTTAGAATATTACAATCGGATTCTGTAATGCTAATGGGGACCATTGTCACATTAAAGGCAAACATGGATAAATGAAATGAAATAAAAGGAAATCATGCAGATGGTCAACATTGGTTGTATTTTGTGTTTTTGTCAGCGTGATACATGTAGATATATATTTATACAAATAATACGAATACATGCCAACCTTGACGCTGTGTTGGTGTGAAATAACAGACTGATCTTGACTAGTTCAAAGATTCCATATTTCATAGATACTACTGTTTGGTTAAGGAAAACAACATCTAAAAAAGGTAAGACTGTAAAACACATACTGTCACCTTTGATGATTTAAGGCAGACATCAAATGAATTATTGTTAACGGCTCATCAACACATTATTTGTGACTATTTAGAGCCTCAGTGAAAGAGAGGCAAATGACATATATTCTCAGTGGAACCGAACCTACTCGTTCTATCTAAACTATATATATAGTTCAATAACGTGCTGGTACGATAGACTGCGAAACCTCTTGGTTTACGTCCCCATCCGAAGGACAAGATCAATGAATTGAGTGTTTCTCACAAGGATGCAGCGAAGAAATTAATTTAAAAAAACCTACAACATAAATATGAACACACAGCGATCTTGATATTTTCGTCAAATACTGAGTAAGGCAAGTCCGTCATTATTCTAACTGATTACAGGACTTAGTTTGCCTAATTTTCCCTGTAAGCCTAGTTTGTCAGGGGATATAGCCTGATGGAAATTTCTTTCCTTACACTGTCCAGTTTTATTGGGATTACAGTAAGGTACGCAAGAGTGAAGTTGGGTGTATCCTAGTAGAAACTGGCTGCAAGCGATATTTACATTCTACCATAAACCATTAAATAATAGGCGTGCAATATAAACGTAGATATTAAAGGTGAACAAAACATTCAGCATTCAAGGACAACAGTAAGCCAAAAACACTCATGGAAACAAAACAAACAACAGTTAATGGATAAATAAAAGGCAGGGTATATGGCATCACACATATAAAATTGTTAATAATAGCACTATGATGACGTCTACCTAAATCTAACGTTTGTGTTTAACTGCAATCTTTACGGTTTAATCCATTGTAGCCCCCAGTCATTGAATACATGCTTTGTATTCATGATCAGTTGCCACTGACCGTTCCAAGGCGGTAATCCAATCGTCAACCCTATTATGTTTGTGGTGTTCATACTTTGCTTCTAGTTTTCCTTGTTATTGTTTTTTGTTTGCATGTGTTTAGTTGACTGTGCCGTAAAGGCTACATTTTCTGTTGAGGTTTTTTAATTACTTCTACTCCTTTAACTCCTCATTCGGTCTGCTCATATACATGTTCCTACTATCCTTAAAAAGGGCTAAAGGTTCCATTTGGTTCATTCTCGTTAATATCATTTTATTTTTAAAACGTTTTCAATATAAAAGTCTTTTTCGGGACCATGTTCATTCCATGTCGACGTCAAAAGGCTGATATTTACTGCAATTGTAAATATGTTTGCTATTGTATATATGTAGGCTTTTGTGATTTCCTTATATTCCCATAAAATAATATTTTCATCATGTACAGAACTACTTTTTATAGACAAATTGTTGATATCACTGTATGTACTAACTTTACACCTCTTGTCGAAGACTTGCTTTTGAATTTCTGTGAAAGGGATTTCATGTTTTCCACCAGATACTTAGGCAGATGTCATCGAAGCCTTGAATGACACTGGTCGGTATCTGGATGATATATTAAACATTGACAACACTTTCTTATCTACTATGGTAACTAATATTTACCCTAAAGAACTGCAACTCAACAAAGCTAATAATTCTAATACGGAGGCTTCGTTTCTCAATTTGCATCTCTCAATTGAAAATGGAGAAATAGTAAACAAAATGTATGATAAGAGAGATGATTAAAAAATTGTTTTCGATATAATTAGTTATTCCTTCTTAGACGGGATGTTCCCAGAGTTAAATCTGATGGTAGATGTTTCTCAATGTATTCGTGTTTCTAAAGCGTGTAGTCCAGTTGAGGATTTTAGTATTTGTAATATGTGTATAAGTAAAAAGCTACCAGATCGGTGCTACCGTTACCATAGTCTTCGAAATACCTTTGCACAATATTATTATCGTAACACTGATGTGCATTTTAAAATATGAGTGATTTGAGAATTATTTTGCGACAAGGACTACCACAAGCTAACTTCTTTGGTGACGTGTGACGTGATTTGCCAACTTCGTAAAGTACTCGGTCATAAACACGTGTGCATACATCCTTTATTAAACCTGTATCAAAATAAGTTCTAACCCTATCATTTCGCAACGTACTGCATGTTTAGTGGTTGGGCCATTTACAGTTTACTTACTGCATGTTTAGTGGTTGGGCCATTTACAGTTTACTTACTGCATGTTTAGTGGTTGGGCCATTTACAGTTTACTTACTGCATGTTTAGTGGTTGGGCCATTTACAGTTTACTTTTTACATTCACCACTCTTTGTGTTGTCTATTGTGCGTTTCGTTGTATTATTTGTGGCACAATGGGGACCTACGTTGAATTGTGTTTGGGTACTCTGGTTTTCAAGGACCATTTTCTCATAATTCTTGAATAGATATGTAATGTAGGAATTCGCAATAAATTGCAACAATATTTCATTTGTCGGAAACAAACTCCCCACAATGTATATGTCTTATTTATAAAATGTTTATATAATAATCTAAAACATAACGGTTTAGTAACTATAGTTTGCAAGTTATTCATGAATTGTTTTATTTAAAATAAAATAAACTACACAAACAGTTTAAAACGTCTTGAACATGAAGATTTCTTTATAGTTGCATCAAACCTGAAAAGGTTATTTTTAAACTGGTTTCAATAGGGCTATAAAACATACGAAAATGAGACAAATGGTCGTATAGATATCACAGTACCCATACGCAATGTCACTGGAGGTCCGCACTGTACCGCAAAGAGCAATTAACTATACAACGAAAAGTACAATACACATTTAACAAAGAATGGTGAAGATAGTGTTACCGACTTGGAAGGGTTAGCAAGCAATATGGCTCACTGGTTAGCTTAAATCGATTTTAAGTGTACACAACCTCGCTAGTAACCTATCTTCAGAGCTCAAGTTGACAAGACAGTGTAAATACATGTAACAGTACATCCCAACAAAAGGAAATCTATAAAAAAAAGTCCTTATCCAGAGAAATTAGGAAACGATATACTTATATGTTATTACCTATATAAACATATAATCAGAAACACCTCATGATGTATCAGAAATGTATGTGTAATGGACAGGTTTGTAATTACCTCAAACGTTCCTCAAACTTCGCCTTTTTCTTCTTTTAGCTTTTGAATAATAAAGACTGTATGTTCACTACAAACGTATATGGGGGTACATAATCCTTTAAATCGTTCAAAGGGATATATTGTATATTGTTTTTTGTTTCTCAATATTTCTAATAAAGGAACACTCATACGCTTGTATATAATGAAAATATATATAAACGCAGCACAATCTTCAAAACATTTCGCCCCATCTGGTTACCGGGTGTCGAATATGACCATTGAAAATTGAGGAATTCTAGAGAAAATCGAGTTTCGAGTAGAGGAAATCGAGTTTCAAGTAGTGAAAATTGAGTTTCGAGTAGAAAAGATCGAGTTTCGAGTAAAAAAGATCGAGTTTCGAGTAAAGAAAATCGATTTTCTGGTAGTGAATATCGAGTTTTGAGTGGAGAAAATCCGAGTTTCGAGTAAATCGAGTTTCGAGCAGAGAAAGGCAATCTTTCAGTAGATTTCAGTAGACTATACCGAGTTTCAAAAGTTAGCGCGATCGCCCATTTTGAGGATGTCGGATATAATAGCAAAATGATGAATTATCGCACATCAAACACTAATCTTTACCGCGAGCAGAACAAAAATATACATGTAACTTTTTTATCGCATGTTTTCATAGTAAAATATTAATAATCTATTTTAGTTATGTTTGTTATTCAATACATCCGTTTCTCAATACAGAAGAACGAGTTCAAATTAAATACCCCTAACTATCCTTTGTTGTCATTTGAAACGTATTCACCCGACGTAAGTAATGACGTATAATAAACGTATACTGTATATATAACGTGTTATTGGCATTGAACTTACGCGGATACTTACAGTTTTTGTTGTTTAGTTTCATTTAGCATTTAGATTGTTTGCATTGCACAAGTTTAGCCAGCCCTAAAATTTAACTGAGGCCAATCCTTTACTGTGGTGGTCCGGTGGCACGCACCCTCGCCAACCTAAACCACAAAACTCCGGATCATTTTTTAGTATTATTTCTACATGGAATTTCTTGCGTTTTAGGGCAAATATCCAAGACAAGCTTTTCAGTTTTAGGATATTTGTTTAATAGTACACTGAACAAAATTGCTAAGTATAAACTTTTGTATCTTAACTAACTTTCTTATTGTAAATATATTTTAGAAAATATATATGATAAGTATTTTGTTTTGATCCATAGTTTGTAAAACATTTATTTTTTGTTTTAATTGTTACTTCTTTTGAGAGTTACCCTCCCTTTATATGAAAATATGAAATGTGCTGATAAAACACAGAACATGAGTCAAAGATTGCTTAAAGATATAAAATCCTTGAAATTGGTATAAAATAATAGAAAAAAACATAAAAATTTGACCCCTTTATCGCAGATTCTCCGTCTATAAAAAAATGAATTATGGATAATCTTAAATTACCTCCCTTTAAATTGAATATTGTTTGAAATTCAAGTAACTTTAATTCAGCGTTAACATTAAATATTTCGAAAATTTCTTTTGCAAACGCATTTGTTAGTGGTAATGCCAGTAAAACGTGATGTCAAAATAATTTTAACTGGCATATTTTAGAATTAGGAACATCGAAAGCGTCACTAATTCGAAGTACTCAATAAAATCCTATATACCCAGTTGTATTAGTGTTATAACTTATTTTTAAGAAAACACATTGACTTAAAAGTTTTAAAATATATTCATGCAATCAGAGTAGACGATTTACACTCATTTTTTTGCAGTTTAACCATATCTCTAATCAAGCACAAAATACACAAACCAATGAGAATATTATTGACATATTTTCAGGTTGATACTTAGCAATTTGGTTTAGTATATATTATTTATCGATTCTGAGGTTGTTTATATGTAAGGTACATAGTCACAGATAACTGTATCAGTGCCGGGAACTAAACAAAAATAGATCTATATAAAATTTAAAAAAAAAAAATGTTATTTGTTGAAAACAAACATTATGCTACTCTCCTTTGCATTGGTTATAAATTATTATTACATATCATTTTAAATACGTAGTTTTCATTTGCTAAAAGGCAGTCACGCGTAAGTCATTAGTATGAACTATTGACTTTAGAACGTTTCCTGTCCGGTTCAATCTGGTTTTGCGGTCAATACTGTAGTAGTCATTTTTTGCAGGTCAATAGTCGAGAATGACGTTACGCTTTCCCGTGACGTAACGGCATGCAT
The DNA here is from genome assembly GCA_037043455.1 of Cyrtodaria siliqua. Taxonomy (NCBI): domain Eukaryota; kingdom Metazoa; phylum Mollusca; class Bivalvia; order Adapedonta; family Hiatellidae; genus Cyrtodaria; species Cyrtodaria siliqua. The sequence continues at coordinate 146,447 of JAWPHD010003218.1, forward strand.
GTAAACTAACTAGTAACAAAAAGTGAGCAAACTAATGCAGTTTTTACGATTCAATATAATAAAACAACTATCTACTTCTGTTTGATCAAATAGTTGTATACTATTCATCCTCGGAAATGACTATTGTCCCTCAGCAGTAAACTATTGACCCCGACTTCGTCTCGGTCAATAGTTTACTGCTTCGGGGGCAATAGTCACTCCCTTGGATGAATAGTTTTAACCATGACCTCAACAGAAGTAGAAAGTTGTATACTATGTAGTATTCTGGAACGAAGTGGTAAATACGTCCGCTGACTAGGGAGCGTAACATTATCCCAGAGTACAGAGTATTGTAGTTATAGTCTATAACTACAATACTCTGAGATACTTTTTCAGGAAAACTTTAAATACGTTTGTTTTCAACAAATAACATGTTCATTTTTTTTTCTATTTTTGTTTCATTCCCAACACTGATACAGCTACCGGTGTACATAGTAAGTACATTCCCTCAATTGTACAGATACAATGCCTCGGTGTTTGTTTTTCTTGGTTTTTTTCTCCATAAAGTGCAATGCCTCGGTGTGTCTCAGTGTAGCTAGTGACACCAAATCCACTTAAGGTCTCACAACACAGTACACTTTTACTATGTTGGCCTATATGAATAAAGTTTACTGGGCCATTTCGAACCTAAATTTTCCAAGCTAAAAGTCACTTATTTATGAAACACAGTCATTTGCCCACACACAAATATACAAAATATGGTACGTTGACCAGGTTTTTTTTTTTTTAATTGGAGTGGTGGCATCCTTTGCACTATTTTGGGCTTTTACTCCAGAGTTTGTACCAGAATTCCTACACTGCTTCAACCCACATAAAACTGTCATATTTTGGTGTCAGTGTCATCTAATAGCTTCACATCCAATTTCAGACTGTGTTCATCTCATCTGCAACAGCAATACATATATATGTCAGCAATTATTAAAAATATTTAAAACCGAACAACACACTACTACTTTTTATGGCGCAAGTTTTATCCTACCGTGGCTTTCAAGGGAGCTAACTGTCAAGTGAGACCTAAAGGCACGGTTATCTCCATTTAGAGCATGGTAAAGTGTTACAAAGATTTAGATATGCCAAACTTCAAAGGAAAATAACGCAAACCCGCCTACGTATAGGTGATTATTGTGATGAGAGAGAGAGAGAGACTAGTTCAGTCACATGTTTATGTTCGTGTTGACATTCTCGAGTTTCGTGTAGAGAAAATCGAGTCTCGATTAGAGAAAGTCGAGTTTCGAGTAGAGGAAATTGAGTATCGAGTAGAGATAATCGAGTTTCGAGTAGAGATATTCAAGTAGAGAAAATAGAGTCTCGAGTAGAAAAAGTCGAGTTTCGAGTAGAGAAAATCGAGTCTCGGGTAGAGAAAAACAGTTTTGAGAAGGCAAAATCATTGTAAAAATGGTGAGGAATACGGTAATTATATATTAAAATTATCTATAGAATACATTTAATCATTAGCATTTTTTTTAAAATTGAAAGAAGTAAATTCAATACTATTTCACATGCTCTTTTGAACTCTTCTTTTGTGATTGAAGAACACTATTTAAAGCGACAAACTTCAATATAGATTTCCTTCATTCTCGCGGCGTGCCGTTATTTTTTTTGTTCATACAACAACAAAAACAGCAGCATACACTTTATTGTGTCGCCTGCGTAGCGCAGACACTTTGGGATAACGTTTTCTTGCATAAGATACCGGATAAGGCTATCCACGTTTTACATGGGGATGGAAAGTCTTATATTTATGGGTAAAGATAAAAGTCACGCGCGCACCAACATCCGATATGCAGGAAAACATGCAAAACGTTAGTAGCTTTCGGCGTCAACGCATAACATGTATCTGATATGCAAGAAAAAGAATCTATCATGGGTATTCAGTTCAGATACTCAGTATAAGTTTTTTAATCGGAACTTCGGCGGAGCCTCCCTCGGCAGAGCCTCTGTTCCGATACCGATAAAAACATTATTATAAACACTTACATTTGTCTAATTGAAGAGACATGCCAATATTAAAAAAAGTATTTTATTGCCAATATTTTACATACAATGTAATATCAATATAATTATATACGATACAAATATTATAAAGACAAATCGGTCGGGTAAGCCACTGGGCGTTCGACTTGTAAGTGATGAAGTGTCGATTTTTACGGTTGGCGGGAGGTGTACAGTACAGGTTCTACCCAGGAAAAGTGGGTGGTCTGCCTCCAACACAAAAATGTCTACCGTCATATATAACCTTAAATGTGTGGAAAATGACGTAAAACAACATACAAACCAAACGGTCGGGTAAAAAGTTCCAGGCTATGGGAGCATGTACGGTGAAAAACGATAATTTGAACAAATATGGCGGCGAAATTCAGTTTTTTTCGTCTGTACATGTCCATGTTTTTTATCAAAACGGGCTATTTAATGCAACATTGCAAAGCTGCAAACAGCCAAAGTAAAATAGGAACATTTTATAACTTGAGTTCTACCTAAAGAGATGCGTTAGGCGTAAAAAGTGCGAATATCAGAGACACTCATTAACATTGGTTTGGGACTTTCGCAAATGGTATTGACATTGACAGGACTTATGACATGACTTATGACATGTGCCTTTCTTTGTTATGTCCCGCACACAGAAGTATAGAGCGGGTAAGTAGTGTTACCATTGTCCGTCCGTGTTTGCGTTCAAAGGCTTTGGTAGTGTTTTAGCTTAGGAGGTTTACTTTGATTAAATGGAAACCACTCAAAAATGACATATTTTTGGGATTGTAGGTGGCGGTGTATAGTGGTTAAAATAATACATGTTATTTTTGACCACTTTAGGTTGGACATTCCAAGTTTGTCCACGTATATTGTACCTTATAAGGCTGTATAGCACACATGAAAAAACATTTAAGCAGTGGATAGACAGATGCAGTGACCGCTTAAGGTTACAGACCACTTAGGAAACAACCATCTTAGCCAAAAGACCACTTAAGGTATCAATAGTTGTTACGTTCGTCCGTCCGAAAATACGCCCATACGTAAGTTTCCATTTTCAGGCAATGGAAGCAGCAGAGCGTTCAAACTTCATATATGTTTACATCTATGACATCAATATATTCCTAACACAAGGTCAATATGAATGACTTTGACCTATTTTTCGGACTAAATTTGCATTGATGTTTTATTTTATTTAACTTCCGGTTCTAAAGCGGGCAATGTTTGTCCTAAACACATTTTCTAGTTTACATAGTGTTATATAGGAAAAACGAGTGTTTCTGAAAATGAGGGTTTTCCCTAAAATTGCCTTCACGGCTAAACATATATTTAACAAAGACAAGTGTGTGATCACTGCTACTCTAACATCGTAATAGTAATTAATTTTCCTGGGGAGTCAGGTTGTACCGGACCTTATTTTGGGGACGATGCATTGACTGATTGTTATTCCAGACCATTATCGCGACTTTAAGGCGAGTTAGGCATGTGCACATTTCATATGAAACTGAAATGCATTATGAAGGTTTTCATTTGTACTTAGAGTGACCAATCACTCTTCAAGAACGAATCCAGTCTCTTTAACACACAGATTACATGTTGTCGTTAAAACAACCATTGCATAATGTTGGAATATCTATAATTAGTCAAAAGGCAAACAAATCTAGCCTATATAGAAAAACGGACCAGCCTCAGCGTGACAACTTAACACAAAGGAAAAATAAAAATTCCTTTTAAAAGCAACGGCTTGCCTTTTTATTATTTATAATGAGTGAGTAGGGGGAAAAGGGGAATCTCATACAGTATAGAACTTGATGATAACATATAATAATGAATGCAAACTATTAAAAACAGGTAACAGTAAATAAATTCAAATAACAGGTAACAATTCCCAAATTGGCATTTTTACAACATGTGTCGCGGGGGCGGGAGGGGGGTGTTGCGTGACGTGGGGTTTGAAGTACAAGTAAATCAAAACAAATAACAAGTAACAGAGATGCAATAAACGTATTAATCTACTTCTTACATCTCTGCAGGTAACAATACTACAGTCACTTTATTTCGTCATTCGATACAGAGTATGGTGACAGATAACAGTAAATAATTATTCTCAGTACTGTTAAGATAACATCATATACATTTCGCCAATAACAAACAAAAATCAAACAAACACAAACGCATTGATATGAAATTACTGGGAGCTCGACTTGTCAAGTGGGAAAGTGTCAATCCTTACGTATGACGGGAGGTATAGACCATCCTCGGAGTAGTATAGAGCGTGAGCTTACCAGCGCAGTTTTCCTCTCGCGGGTCCCCAACACTCAAGCAATTCAAAATGTGCTTGCCACGGCTCTCAACCCAAACACACCATCGTTAACAAAAACTGATGAAAGCAACTTCTAGTCAGTTTTAAATAACGATGATATGTTTGTCGTTAAAAGCCTTTTAACACCTTTTGAATTGCTTGAGTAAACCCGCTCGGGGAAAACAACACAGGTACGCTCACTCTCTGTCATGTCTTTACATTAACGGCTGTATGAATTCTTTTTAAGCTGCTGTGCACAGCCGTTAATGTGATTAAGCTGGTTTCAATTAGGTAATCTGCTCTTGCGCTCATCTCGCAGTCCATTTACTGTTTCAATGGGCTGGCTCACTCCATAGACATCGCCAGACAAACTCCATTTGACATATCTCTACCGAAACTAAACGCAGATATACGCCTAAAGTTTGGCAAGGTCTGTTACTAGCAAACACATTTTAGGGAATTCTTTAGCAGCTGCACCCTTATATTAGTTTGCTTGTAACGGAATTACACAGACACCATCTACTGGGCGCCATGATTGCGAGGCTACAACAAGTTAGCAAATAACTGTCATGTTCACCAAGGTAACCGGCACTTGCAGACACATAAACAATGATACTATATACCAATCGCCTTTATATACTATACCACAAGCTGTAGGATTTCAAAAAGGTTTTTCAAATTTGCATAAATAACAAAATCATATTTAGCAATTCTAATTAGCATTGTGTTGTGATAAAATACAGTAAATTAATCGTGTTTGTAATAATATCATTTATGATATTATTACAAACACGATTAATTTACTGTATTTTATCACAACACAATGCTAATTAGAATTGCTAAATATGATTTTGTTATTTATGCAAATTTGAAAAACCTTTTTGAAATCCTACAGCTTGTGGTATAGTATATAAAGGCGATTGGTATATAGTATCATTGTTTATGTGTCTGCAATTTAATATTTGCTTTAATATTTGTAAAAGTTCTTTTAAATATTAATTAAAGATGATATATAGGGTCCTATAGAAACCACAGCGTCCGAACGCAAAGGCATCGTAGGTCCGCACTGTACTGCAAACAAGGACTTGAAACTACAATGAAAGATACAAAAAACAACAGAAAGGGTGGTGAAGACAGGGTTACCGACTTGGAACGGTCAGTAGGCAATAAGGCCTACTGGTTAGCTTGAATCGATTTTATATGCGCACAATCCTCGCTATTATCCTGTCTTCAGCGCCCAAATAGACAAGACAGTGTAAACAAAACTACATCCCATCAAAAGGAATTCTCTAACAATAAAGTCCACATCCTGAGAAACTAACTAAAGATACACATACACAATAATAAACATATCAGGATGTATCCAGAATCGTACTGAACAACCATAGTAGTTGCAGCTAAAGAGAAACCCAATCTAGGGTACGACCAGAAAACCCGAGGGACGAAAGCTCATACACCCACCTCCCTTAGTTGGGGTTTCCAGTAGGTACAATCATAAGTCCCAAGAGGTAGTCCAGTCATCGCACAAGTGAAAAGTGAAGCGTAATGACTGACTGTAGAGGGGTCAATCACTAAACATGCAGTGCTCTGTAAAACCAAAGGGTTATATCCTTTTCTGACGAACTTCCTAATTAAATTTATAAAGCGGTCAGGAAACCCGTCAGACCACTTTAACTTTCGAAGTTTATAGACCACATCTCCATAAAATGAGGGTTGTGATATACCTAGTCGCAGAAGTGTTTTAAGGTTGGTGTTGTACTTTTCCAGCAGGCCCTCGTTACGGCGGTAGAATTTAGAGAAAGATCTACGTAGTTTGTGATAACGAAAACCCTGCTGAAGAAGTTTACTTGTAATAACTTGATTTCGATCATTGAAGTCTATAACATCATTACACGCTCTACCAAATCGAATGAGCTGGGAGATATACACCCCATATGAGGTAGCACGAGGTACATCTCCATCCAGGTGTGGATAGTTAACGATGTTAAAATTGAAATCGTCTCGCTAAAGCACTAATTTATGATTAAACGTTAATTCTTTTAAGCGCCACATTGAAAAATACAAAGAGAGATAACCTCGCATTGATTTACCATCAGCTGAAAGTAAGAGTAATTTCCCCTGACCATAATATTGAAAAAAAAATAATAAAAAATTAAAGAAATAAAATAAAAATAAAATAAAATAAGTCAAGAGATATAACCTCGTATTAATTTACCATACAGTGAAAGTACAAGTTATTGCTCTTTGGCTGTTGTATTGGAAACCTGGTGTAATGCAGCTAGCTAGAACAGCAAAATATTATATAATATTTATTTCTTTATACCTTAAACGCGCTTGATGTCTGGAATGTCCTTGAATGGTACCTACTTCTCATTGTAACCTTTGCATTTAACTAATGCTTGCTTGTTTTTATAATCACGTCGTATAACCTTTTCAATTCTAAATAAATCTTGATCAGCTTTTTCTCATTTCTAATTCATAATAGCTTCCATCAATATTTTGGTTATTTAAATCTTCTGTTCTTTATGTTATAGGATTTGAATTTCATCAATAACAAAACTTTCTTAAGTCCAATTTGGAGTATAACCTTTTTCAAACGTTCTTTTATATTTGCTTATTCTAACCTTATTCTAACCTTGTCTACAATTTTGAACTTTGGCAAAACTTTATTAATTTTCATCTTTCCATACATGTTGAAATACACTTTTCCTTTATTATCCTCATCACTTGCTTCAGTCAGTGTCATTTTAATACTCCGATGTTTTGTGTTATTGTTCTTATCAACCATCGCCTGTATTACATCTAAATATGTATTTGTATTATTTGCTGCGAAATATTTCCACATCCTCTCTTTTAATGTTCTATTAAACCGTTCTTTTCTATCTTCTATCTTTTAATGTTCTATTTAAAGCTTTTTACCGAAATAAAACGTGTGATACATTTTAATATTAATATCATCAAGAAATTGCTTAAATATCTTGTTATAAAACTCCACACCCTGGTCAACCAAGAGCAATAAACATTGTCTTCCTGTACTTATAATTTTTTGGAAAGCTTTAGTAATTTCTAAACCAGTTTCATTTAAAACAGGCACAGCCCAAGCAAATTTACTAAATACATCAAAAACAGTGAGCAGGTATTTTTCGCCTTTATTATATTTTGAAAACGATTGCATATCAACTGGATCAGCCGACCATATTTAATCAATTTCATTAACAATCACGCGGCGCTGAGTAAACTTTCTTCGTATATGTTTATGAAGTTCATCGGCTAATTTATCAGTCCATCTCAACGCCTTTTTTGTTTTTTGATGCTCCAAGACCAAGTTTATAGTTTGTACTAATAACCGGCTTGACTATCAAATATTTAGCGATTTTTTCTCCTAGTGATTTAGACTTACTGGTTTTTAAACCGGCCAGCATGTTTTTATCACACGCAGATTTATTACTAGGATTTTTCGTCATAACAGTAATCATGTTCTTTGCAAATAGCATTTAACTCATTCGCTGGTTCTCCACTGTCAAGCGGATTACCCGGACCACAATATTTATAACCAGGAACTGTTAACCCCATTTTTGGTAACAAAGGGAGTAAAGCTTTATGAATATCAACGTTTCCACCTTGTTTACTTTTAACAAACTGTGTTTTAGTAATACCACAAGATGCACAAGTTTCTTTTAACATGTTTCTACCATTGTTTGCTAACATATACTGAGTATTAACATTTTCGGTAATCTTCTTTTCTTTACGCAGTAACTCATATATAAATATGATTAGACTAAACTCTGTTTGCAAAATATGATTTTATAATGTTTCCGTTTTCTATTTGTTTGTAAGGTTTTAATATTTTATAAAGAATATCATAAATCGTATTTCCTTCTTGCAATTTTTTAATGAAGAATAGACAGAAATATCCACACAATACACTTGTTTTATCTTGGTATTGAATGGTGTTGTATTTTATATTAGGCATGTAAACTTCTTTTGGTGGACTTAGAACAAACGGATCAAAGTAATACTCATTACAGTCCAATGCCTAACAGGTCCAGTAAAATCATCAAGATTGATAATACCACATTCTTGCTTATTTTGTTTTATCGGTAATTTGTTCTTGCTAAACACTCCCCTGAAGTTTTTAATGTCTAACTGCTTAACCCATATTATTATGTCCATGTTAGAAATAGGCTCATTTTTTAATTTCCTTTTTTTTAACGAATGGGATACTTCTATATGGCCTAATTTGTTAACCGTTTCCTCTAAGTCCTTTCCTTTTCTTGCCTACTTGTAAACCTTTGCCCGTCAAATGATTAATAAGGGATCCAATTAAAGGAATGCCTAATGATGCAAGTAGTCCAGGAAATTCTCCATCTTGTTGTTGTTGCTTTGTTAGTGTAATAGGACAACAGCCTTTTGACTTTATTATCTTTTTTCTTTGTGATGGCGTTAATGTATTTGATCGAAGCAGCAGTTTTTTATTATAGGGATAGTCGCCAATCCATTTCCGAATAGTTTGCCAATTCCAGTACTTGCCAGACCACTAAGTGCTCCTGTTGCTAGCGGTGCTAATACTTCCGGGGCGAGTCTAGCAACTGTTGGTAATATTGTTTTAGTAAGCAAGCCAGCTAATGCTCCGTTTTTAGACTGATACCTCATTTGCGATTGTGATATAAATATGTCTAAGCCATGACCGTTGTTTTTAGCTTTAATAATATTTTTAATTTGAGTAGCTGTCAGCAGCAAAGGAAAATTCCCAGTTAGTTGGTTATCTTTTAACCTAAGCGTTAATTCGCTTTTGTTTTCATATGCTTTTGTTAAGCTTCTCTTTTGCCCTTCTGTTAAATTTACTGAATAAGCCGTGTAATTTATATATATTATAAGTTAGATTAAACTACAGCCGATAAGCTTTAGCTTAGACTATAACTAATTCATTTCCGGTAGTTTAGTAACAAAATCTTCTTTATAGAGAACCAAAGCATACACTTTATAAGGAGCTCCGGGAGGTATATTTAATTTATATCTCAAATTTAGTTGTTTCGGATCAATGCTGACTTCATCAGTTTTATAACTTAAATCAAAATATATCATACCAAAAATATTTTTAAAATTACTCACGTTTAGTAAATTTCCTGTGTTTTTATCATTTTGTTTGTACGAATAATTAATAACATCTCTGAATACTCTTATAGTATTATCATAACTGTATTGGTTTCTGGGTAATATACACCGTTTCCAACTTCCAGTCTGGCTGATTGTAAATAGGAATTAGTCAGCATTCATATGAAAAGTATTTAAAAGATGACGGTTTTGTGTTTGAGAAGAACTCTTGTCTGATCTTTGCTTATAAACAAAAACATGATTTGGATTTTTAACACAAGCAGTTATTCTAAATATTGTTTCAGTTAGTTGAGAACTTTCACTTTCTTGTATCATTTCACGTAAGTCCATCTTGTTGGTGTCATGTGATTTGCCATTACATAACTTAAACCATCACAATTAAATATCATTTTTGGTATCCACAAAACTAATTTACTAATATCTACTCGGCCATCATCACCACTTGATTTGAAAATAATTTGAATTTGACTAGGAGGAAGCATGTTTGTTTCTAGACCTTCGAAAAATGAATATTTGTTTAATTGAATTATAAAGTTAACTTTTTGATTAGCTATGATTAAAGCATGACGAGCAGTAAATCCTAAATTATAAAAAGCTTGATCATCTCGAGATTCCGCAGCAGATGTATTGTTTACATAAATGTATTCGTTTGTTCTTGTTGTTTTTGCATAATCGTCAGACGTTCCAGTAAACTGTTGACGCCAATGTTTCTTTTATGTAATTATCGATATCGACATAATTGTAATTTCCATTTGTAAAAATAATAGTTTTCCAATCTTTTCCAATGTGATACCTTATCACTTTGTTATTAAAATCCTCACTTATATTATACCAAGAGTAAGTCATAGAATTAATCTTATCACGTCCAATTCCATGCTGTTTTTTCTTGTCCAATATCAATGGTCTGTCAAATACAGTTGTTAAATTACTCGGAGTATTTGAGCTATTAATTATTGAAGCTTTTCCTGATGATAATACAATTTGTTGTGCATATAATATGAATAAATACAATTAATCACCTTTGTAATACAGTTTAAAACTTGTTTCTTCAAAATTGAAAACTTGAGTAGTGCCCTTTCGTATGATTGGTGTGAGACATAAAGCTCCTCTTTCTGTGAGAAATAGTTCGAATGTTTCTTTTATTGTTTGTTTGTCATTTTTAAGTTTTGGATATAATAAATTGTTTTGTTCTGCTGTATTACCAAGGACAAAATGTATTGCGTCCCCTCCTGTATAAGTAAAGTATATTTCAAATATATAACGTCCGGATTAGCAATGAAAGGTCCTGCAATACCACCCATATGAAAATAGTCTTCAGTATTTATAAATGGATTGGTTACCAAAGAAACGCTTCGAGAATATGTTTACAAACGGTTTTCGTGTCGGGTACGACGCATAACCAACTTTATCTCTCATAATGCTAATTCCATCATCAATTGTATATTCAAACATTATAATCCGACTTGCAATGTCTACTTTTACTTTCACTCATCTATTATCTCAAAAAGTGCTGTGTGGCGACTATCAGACTTTTGATTATGATTTTTAAAAAGAGTTATTTCGCCATCAAAAGATTAAAAGTATCATATTTAGGTCACATACCACTATTGTTTTGGGGCTACTGATTGGCTGAAAAAAGTATAGGGTGTATTAGGGTATATCTTTTTCGAAAGAGCTATTTTCTGATTGGGTAGAATTGCCTTAATCATTACTGATGTACATAAAATGTCAAAATAATATGTGTAGGTGATAAAAAAAAAATGTATTTGTTCTTGCATCTGGGCTTTTTTATTGAGAAAATTGCAGGTATAGTAAATTGTCAGAAATTCACATTTATTTGCTGCGTGCCTGACGGTCATCACCGTCATCAAACCGAAAGTAGGTGAAAACAATACAAAAGCCCCAATTGTTTGCACTTTTTTAAGTGAGTCTAGGATAGTTCTTGAAAATAAAGTAGCCTAAAAGGTTCCCTTGGATGTGTAAAATGTGTTTTAGCGCCAAAAGGCTATAATGTAACCCTATGTAAAATGCAATAGTGGTATATGACCTATTGCAGATAAAAAAAATGTGCTTTTCACTGCCAAAATGGTCATAAATGGTACCCGGTTTTACAATGAGAATTGTTATAGGAATGAGAAGAAGCTATTTGTTTTTATGCTTGCGCAGACGTTGAAAAAAAAGGTATTTATTGATAATACTATAATTGCAAAATTTCCCAAAATTGGTAAAAAGGCCCTGCAATAGCCTGAATAAAGGAAAATGTACGGGTTTTCATTGACTGGCATGGTGTTCTGTGGTATCACAGTACTGAAACGGTTTGACGAACAAAAACGAAACTGTAAACAAATTGTATTATACAGTAGTCTGAATAGAAGAAAAGGGAAACTCAAATGCTTTCTGTGACCCTTCTACTAAATTGTTATGATATGAATTTTATAACATTTATAACATTTTACGTTAAAATGTCAGAATCAAGGTATGCACATATTGTGTATTTCGTATTTGTTAGTAACTGGTATAAGATTCAATGATTGACCATTTCTAGAAACAGTACTGTAATGTACAACAGACTCATCAGACTAAAAAATAATGTCATTAATGAATTTTATTGCCTTCAAGGTAATTGGAAACTGCATTTATGCACAGGCAGACGGCGCGTACCCTAAGATTAAAAATATGCATACCGAGAATGTGCGATTTCGAGATGTTTGAGAATTTGTATACAGGGCATGCGTTATGACGTTTTCTTTCACAAAGTACGCTTATATATCGACAATGTATTATTACATTTACAATAAACTTCATTAGGCTACCGTTTAACACATAGTTCATTAAAATCGACCTACAATTAAGAATAACAGACACTATAGTTCTAACACACGTATACCCCTGTAAAAAATACCGTTCACAGTTGCAGATTGCGTTATTTCAAAACCATATATAAACAGTTACATGACATTGACATCTTCAATTTAAGCCATTGTTTAGTGTAATTGTGGGGTTTTGTGTATCCTATATTAAAAATATGCATACCGAGAAAGTGTGATTTTGAGATTTTTAATCATTATTGTATACTGCGTATTGTAGTCCTTGAGCTAGCTATAGAACCCCCAATTTTGTAGGGTTAGATTTTCTGAAAGTTCATACAAAAAGCTTCAAAATGAGACATGTGTGCCATCTGAGCGTTGGGGCGTTTGTGTGTAACGCACGTGACAATTACGTTACCATAACAATTCCAGAACACCTTCAATAAATTTGAATATGAGTACAACATGTGCATATGAACAACAAATACTACCTATATTTATGTTATTTATAACTGGACTATTGGTGATATTGCGTCACAGTAGTTGGTTGACATCATGTTCAAAGAGCCCGACACTGAAGAAGGAAGTAATAATGGGTGGGAAGATGGGGGAAATGTATAGAGGAATTTTGAGCTCAAATGATGTAATATATTTCCATGAAAATGCCTGCTATCTTATAGAGCTATACATTTATATTTATTAGTAACGTAAGTAAAGTTCAATTCATTTTGTGAATATGTTGAAATTGTTCAATTTGTTACATTTGATTAATATATGAATACATTAGCAGTTAAAATTGTAAATATAATTTGCTATTTTTCTTTGAATTTGGTAACGTAAAAAATACAGAAGAGTCTTGTAAATTATATACAAACTTCATTTCATTCAATGTTTGTCTGAGTATAAACAATATATAAAGGAAAGGAAAGATATATGTCCATGTTTTTATTTGATACTTAGATGTGGTATTTAAATAATATGATGTAAACGTAACTGGTAACGTACGTAACGTTTAATACATGAGGTAACACATTTTAGCTTGACATAATTTCATGTCTGTTCAAACATTGTTGTTACCATCGATGATGTTTAAAGGAATATTGTATTAACAACTGTATAAGCTAATTGGCCGAATTTTCTAGATTTCTAGTAACACACGAACAATTATTATTAATTATTTTAAAAAAGACAATGTAACGGACAATACAAAAACCAAACATTGTTCACATCGTGGATACGTTTGTTTGTTATAACTAAGATGTTTAAAATAATTTTCGGGTATAAAAATCTTATTATCTTAATTTCCAAACCAAACACCTTCATTCAACAAGGTAACGTAATATTACGGTAACGTAGACTTAATAATGCAGGTATCAAAGGTATAAACATTAAGTGAAACGAAATTTTGTAGTTTAAAAAAGCATAAATAATGTTCGAAATGAGTTGTTACAATCAATTATGTCTAAAGGAATGTTGCAATAAAACTTTAGTAGTGTTCTAATTTCTTTTAACATGCGGAAAATAGAAAATGATTTAAAAACACACAATGTAACGGACATTACAAGAACCAAACATTATTAACATCATGGGAACGTATGTCTGTGATATCTGTAAGGTTTGGAATAATTTTCGGATGTAATATCATTAATTTCTTAATTAATATCTTACGTTAATAAACTTAGTAAAACAAGGTAACGTAAATTACGGTAACGTATGCTTTGTAATGCAGGTACCCGAAATATAAAAAGTAAGTAAAACCAACTTTTGAATTATAATAGGCATGAATAATGAAGACAATTTAATATACAAACCCTTTCTTCAATATATGTTTAGTCTTCAAAATGCAGTAAAATTAATTATTATTTTATCGGTAATTATTATTTTATCGGTAACGTATTCTACACCCAGTAACACGATAAAGCCCCAGTCGCCAGATGGCACACATGTTCCAAAATGCTCTACACATAATGGGATTTCGGAAAAACACGGATGGGGGTCTAAATTAAGAGTCTGACATCATTTACCTAGATTTAAATATATGTTTAATTTAAATTGACCGACAAATAAGGATGACAGAGGCAATAGTTTTGTTAAGTATGAGCGGTATGTCAAACAGATACTTCAAAACGATATATGTACAGTTACAGCACATTGATATTTTCCATTTAATCCGATATGAAGGTCTAATTGTGGAGTTTTGAGTATCCTACATTAAAAATATGCATACCGAGAAAGTGCAATTCTGTGGTTTTTAAGCATTTTGTATACCGGGCGTGCCTTATGACGTTTTATTTCACAAAACACGCTTATATATCGGCAATGTATTATTGAATTTACATTAAACTTATATAGGCTAACGTTGAACACATAGTTCTTTAAAATCGACCTACAAATAAGAATGACAGAGACTATACTTATAACCCACACCCTTGTAAATAAGGCATTTATCAGATATTTGCGGTATTTCAAACTGTACAGTTCAAAACCATACATAAACAGTTACAGGACATTGATGACTTCAATTTAAGCCAGTATGCATGTGCAATTCTTAAGTTTTGCGTATCCTACATTAAAAATATGCATACCGAGAAATTGCGATTTTGAGATTTTTAAGCATTTTGTATACCGGACATGCGATATGAAAAATGATATATATAAATTTTTATGTTTTTGTATTTAATTTTTGTATTAAACATTTTGTTTTATTAAAAGGTCCTATTCTTTAATATTTTATTTACATGTTAGTGCTCCGTGAATTTTTCTGACGAGGTCAATTTCAACTTAACAGCAAGGAAGTGTTCGTCTACTTATTTATATTTATCATAGTTGTACTTGTTCAATATTTATAAAATGTCATAATTGTAATTTTAGAATATCAGTAATGCAGGCGTCACACTGTCCCGAAATTGACACCAGATGGACACACGATAAAGGAAATGTTCAAATTCGGCTCTGATCGTAAAAACATCGGGCCATTCGTGAGGGCATCTTAAGCCATCGTATGACCGCCGGTGGAGTTTCTCAGGCTCCGGCAGCAACTTCGTGAGCGGTGGCAAAATCTTTGGCATGCCAAAAAATTGCCTAAAGACCTTGTTGAATTCGTGTGTCCATTTTGCCCTTCGTAAGGCCATCGTGAGGGCATCTTGTCAAATCGTGTCATCTTCGTCTTTACTTCGTGTGATCATCGGTGCCATCGAGCATTTTCGACTCACGAAGACAATACGAAGGAAACAAGAAGCTGCCCGATTGTCTTAGGAAGGCAACACGACTACGTGAAGCCCTCGCAATGCCGTCGTTTAGCCATCGTATTAGAGTACGATGACATCGAGATGGGACCACGGTGTCGGCGAAGTCAGCCGAATTTGAGTAGCTCAAGCGTTTCCCATGTGTCATGGTAACGTGGACATATAAAAGGACAGCCTCAGAGCATCTTCCTCAGTCTGTCCTGAGCAACTCTACAGAGCAGAGGCGTGTTTAACTCCCAAAGCTTCAATCACAATTAAACACAATTCAGTTCCTGCAGAATGGCATACTTTGATGATGAGACAACCAGGAAAAAGAAGGCAGCAGCATTGCTTCTTTTGATGCACCTCAGAGAACATGATGAGCAACTCTTACAGGCCCAGCACCTCCTCTTACAGGTAAAAATTGTCTTATTTCACTTTGTCATTTCTTGCTATTTGCCTTTCTACCATTCGACAATGTACTTATCTTGTTTTGCTTTTTATTTTCCAGGGCAGGGGCAAACCGAGGCGGAGGAGGAAACCGAGGTCTATGTGGGTCAGGAAATGGCTGTCTGACAAAAGAAGAGAACGCTATGGCCACTATAGCACTCTACTAAATGAGCTGAAGACAGAAGATGAGAAGGCCTTTTACAACTACACAAGACATCCCAGAGGCCTCTACGATGAGGTCCTGCGAAGGCTAGAAGGCAGAATAGAGAAGAAGGACACATGGTACAGAAAGTCTCTCCCTCCTGCTCTCAAGCTGCCCATCACTCTACGACACCTTGCCTGCGGTGACAATTATCCAAGCCTGTCCTACAACTTCAGCCCTGTTGACTTGCTGCTCTCGAGTGATGAACTGAACCAGCCTATTTTGGAGATCACGGGATGCTCCGGTAACTCTCATATCCATGGTAGGAGACTCGGGTCGGTCCTCAGCAGCTGTTCTGGTCCTGGAAGGAGGTCTCGGTGTAGGGTAGCCAGTGTACTTCTTGGTGGGCTCCCTGGGTTCGTCTGCAAGACTGCCTGCCAGGGTACTGTCGTCACTCCAGGCAGCTCACTCGTCTCAGCCAGGGCCAACTTGTCCTTAAACTACAAAGACAAAAATAGAAAACAAACACTGTCATTCTCACTGGCCTCCTCAGCAAGGATGGGGTCTTCCTCGTCACCACTCGACAGCCCATCACCGGACCTCTTCTGGGATTTATTCTTGGGTTGGCCCTCCCGCAGCTTCGAGAATCGAGTCCTCTGTGTGTGGTATCATTTCTGAATTGAATCATCTGTAATGACAGAAATCAAAACAAATAATTAGTACAATCATTGAAATGTTCATTGACAGCAATAAATGTCAAGAATCTGAAATAGATTTCAAATATTTCAAAGTAATTGAAATGTAATTTTTTTTATACTTACAATCCACCCCGTACTCCGCAGCCTTTCCCTCGAATAGTTGCCTCCTTAATGCCTTGTCTTTGTACTGTTTGTCATTCATGTCATACAGTAGCTTCTTACTCTCCATCCAGCGAGCGATTGCCTCCTCCTGCGCCTCTGTGAAGCTGTATGGTGCACCAGGGGGTGGGTTCTCATTCTGGGCCTTGCCTTTCCCTTTGTCGCCCTTGCCCTTGCCCACTTCAGGCTTGGACTTGGACTTGCCTGCAGGGAGGGCGGAGGAAGCTGACTCATCTGAAAAGATACCAAATAAATGAAAAAAAAAATAAGTACATGCAGGACAACAATGTATGGGAATATATAACAAAATCAATAACCCCTCTTGCCCCCCATCCATACCAAAAATAAGTTATAATTATTTACCTTCATCATTCGAGGATTCGGGCTGTCTGTTACGAGGAGGAGGGGGATAAGGCTAATGCTGCCGAGACTCTTGGGACTGCTGAGGAGACCTCCTAGACTGCTGAGGAGACCAGTCAGACTGCTGAGGAGACCTTTCAGACCGCTGAGGAGACCTGGAACCCTCTGGGGACCGCTCTGGAGTTTTACGTGGACAAGGACTGACATCTTCCTTGGATTTCCTCACCCTTCTCTCTCTGGTTGGAGACTCAGTGCTGTCTTCTTGGACCTCTATATTCTCAGTTTCCTCTGCTTTCCTCTTCTGAGTTCTGTATTTACCAGCCAGCTTCTTCCCCCTGCCTCTCCCTGCCTTGGGTGGCATGTTAAAGTTGAATTAAAGTTGAATTAAATTTGAAATAAAGTTGAAATGTACTGTGTGTTCTCCCAATAATCTCCGATCAGCAATTGAATTTCCCACGGTCGGCCGAAGGTTTTATACCATCGGGAGGTCACGTGACGCCTTGGTGACCTAGTTCGAACGCATCGTACTCTCAATACGACGTCGTGTAGCCATCGTGTGGCCTTCGTGTGTCCTGAGGGTATAAACTACTATAAAATTCACATCTTCGTGTTGCCTTCGTGTGTGGTTCGGGTGCCATCGTGTGACCTTCTGTAGGCATCGTACTTGCTTCGGCTGTTCATTGGCTGTTGACCAAGTTCGGGGCCATCTTCGCGCGAAATTCAAAATTCCATATTCGTATGGCCATCTGGTGTCAATTTCGGGACAGTGTGACGACTACAATGCTACTTTAGTCTGCGCATTTTTGCCGACGATTTGCTTTTATTTAGCAATTCCCGAAATGCAGTTATGAAAAATAGACGTCACATTTTGGACTGCTCCGTAGATGGGTTTCTGGCCCTATTATATCATTCTTTGAAACGTAATTAGACATGGTATCGATTTTTTGTTTAAATCATTTGATTTCTTATGTGTTGGATTACAATATATATGAAGGTTTACGTCAATAAATGAGTGCGATATCGAAAAAGTCCACGTGTTATTTGAACAGCCCTCGTACATTACACATCATTAGGCTAGCGTTTAACACATAGTTCATTAAAATCGACCTATAAATAAGGATGACAGAGATTATAGTTCTATCCCACACCCTTGTAGAAAAGGTATTTATGATAATTTTGGCTCGTTTTTTTGTCAAATACGCTGCGTTATTTCAAACAGTACAGTTCAAAACCATATATAAACAGTAACATGACATTCACATCTTCAATATTTAGGTTTAAATTGTAGAGATTTGTGTATCCTACATTAAACATATGTATACCGATTTTGAGATTGTTAAGGACTTTGTATACCGAGCATGCGTAATGACGTTTTCTTTCACAAAATACGCCCATATATCGAAAATGTAGTATTTCATTTACATTAAACTTTCATTAGTCTAGAGTTTATCTCATAGTTCATTTAAATCGACCTACAAATAAGGATGACAGAGGCTATAGTTCTAACCCACACCCTGTAAAAAGACATTTATCCAAAATTTGGCTCGGATTTTGTCAGATATTTACGGTATTTCAACAGTATAGTCCAAAACCATACATAAACAGTTACATGACATTGATATCTTCAATTTAAGCCCATATTCATGTGTAATTATGGATTTTTGAGTATCCTACATTAAAAATTGGTATACTTAGAAATTGCGATTTTGAGGTTTTTAAGCATTTTGTATACCGGGCATGCGATATGACGTTTTCTTTCACACAACACGCTTATATATCGACAGTGTAGTATTTTATTTACATTAAAAACCATTAGGCTAACGTTTAACACATAGTTCATTAAAATCGACCTACAAATAAGGATGACAGAGGCTATAGTTCTAACCCATATCCCTGTAAAAAGACATTTATCCTAATTTTGGCTCGGATTTTGTCAAATATTTGCGGCAGTTCAAACAGTATAGTTCAAAACCATATATCAACAGTTACAAGACATTGATATCTTCTATCTAAGCCCGTATTCAGGTGTAATTGTGGTGTTTTGCGTATCCTACATTAAAATATGCATACCGAGAAAGTGCGATTTTGAGATATTTAAGCATTTTGTATACCGGGCATGCGTTATGACGTTTTCTTTCACAAAACACGCTTATATATCGACACTGTAGTATTTCATTTACATTAAACTTATGAAAATCAAGTCTAAAATGTTGTGAATTATTTATCGACTTTTTATATACATTTTACTCGACATTTATGAGTTACCTTCCTGTTGAATGGCTTGATAAATGAAAGCGTTCTATAAAAAATATAATATTTCCAGCTCGTTTGTATTGTCACAGATCAATATCTGGTGGGCGGTTCTTGAAGATCATGGATACAAAGGGTCGTAGCATACATTTTATATTTTCAGGACCTCAATCTGGGAGTTTAGTGATTTTTTTAAGGGAGATTCATGCAAAAATCTTGGAGGTTTTTTCGCGGGCTATTTTTAGCGCGCGAGCAGTATATTCTACCCAAATTCCATAAAAGAATACCTAAAAATACACTTTTAAACAAGTTTCTTTAGGGTCTTTTGTGTATGCGACATTAAACAAATGCATCCCCAGAAAGTGAGATTGTGAGAGCAATTGTGTATACCGCGCATTGAATTATCAGTTTTTGCCAAACCCGCATATATATATAGACACGTTATTATTTTATTTACATTTTAAAAGACGTCATTGTCAAAGCATTTAGGAAATATTTCATTAAAATTGACTCACAAATAATGATGATATAGACTAGAAATCTACCCCATCCCCTGTAAATACTATATTTCTTGTAATTTCGACTATGTATTTGACAAATTGCCGCCTTATTTCAAAAGTATAGTTCACAAACTTGTATAAAAAGTTAGAGGGCATTGTTATATTCGATGTAAGCATTTATTTAGTTGTGATTTTTGGGTTGTGTGCATGCTACTATGAATATATCCATACCGAGAAACTTAAAACTTTACGCTTATTCGTATACCGGGCATGCGTCAGGACGTGTTTTTTTTCACTAAAGACGCTTACATATCGACACTATAGTATTTACTTACATTAAACTTACATTAAAAGTAAGCGTTTAACATATAGTTCATTAAAATTGACCGATAAATAAGGATGACAGACACTATAGTTCTAACCCACGTACACCTCTGTAAAAAATACCGTTCACAGTTGCAGATCGCATTTGTGTTATCGATCACAGACCTACTATTATTACATCCTGTGGATAAATAAATAATATATTCAGTATGGTGCATGTTATGTCTGAAAATATAGATTTTTACATTATATATAGAAACTTATCAGCACATTAAGTGTTTAATGTAGAAATACATTCTCAGACATAACATGTAGCAGACTAAATCAACTGTTCACCTAACGAAAATGCAAACTAAATATATCAAACTTACCCAACCCGACGGACGTTTTCTTAGCATGCATAATGATTCACTGAACTTCAACTTCTTTATTTATTTATTTCACTTAGGTTCATGTATATGAACAGCATAAGAGTAAAGCAAGAATAATTAACTGTGTGCGTGCGTGCGTGCGTGCGAGCATGCGTGTGTGTGTTTGTGTGTAGTTCTAAGGTGTATAGTCCCTCCACCTTATAACCAAAAGGGCGTCCTAACGGTATAGGTACAAAAGAATCTGGACTTGAATTATTGGCTGCTCGAAAAGTAATAAATTTATCAATTTATAAATTGAGTACTTGAGTCCATCAAGAGATGTCAGGCACTTGTCATGTCTGTTTCTCATGGATCACGAGAAATATCATTTTTAAACAAGTGATTCGTGATTTTCACTAAAAATATGTAAATGCGTATTTAATACATGCGAGCCGAAAATAGATTGATGTATTAGAACATAAAAATAGCGATGTTTACCTAAATATATTGCAAGATACAAAAGTTTTACTTGAGTTGGCATAATATTACAATTATTTTATCGCAAAAACAAAACCGTTTTCAACTATCAATATATTGTTTAAACAGTATAATGCTATTTGTCTTTTTTACTTTTTGTATATGTATTATTGACTTAACATTTATTTCAATTTTTAGTTTTATTATCTTCATCTACCCACGTGATCTCCAGAGAGACGGCTTCATTTATTCATCTAGCAGATGGATCTTGTTGAAAGATATAGCAGAGTCCGGTATTATAGAGACCCTGGATAGGTAGAGAGACGGCTGTATTCATTCATTTATTCATTCATTCATTCAGCACGTTAATGGTTTAATCCTATTGTGGCGTTCTAAAAGTTCATAAGTAATGGGCATTATTGTACTGTTTTGTACCGTATATAAAAAGGTCTGTATCCAGCTGAGAGCCCATCTGAGAGCCAAACAGGTTCCAACACGCACTGAATGTTAATTGGTTGTTGGGAAGATAAAATATTAACATGCTAATTACTAGATTTAACAGACAAATAACTTGAATTTTCTGAAAAACAAACACGTCAAACACAAAGGTCCAAGCTCGGAGTCCACACCCATGCCCATGGAGCCCAGTCCGACCCATGACTCTGAAATCTCGTAGAACATATAGTACTCAACAGTTAACATGCCTAGAAGTTCATAAGTAATCCGCCTTTTTCTTGTACTGTATTGAACGTATAAAGTCTCTATAAAAATAGACAACAGGGTCAAGTCATGTCTTTATAATATAGACAGCAATGTCTATTAAAAAGGTCTATATCTAGCTGAGAGCCCATCTGAGAGCCCAGCAGGTTCGAAACGCACTAAATGTTAATTGGTTGTTGGGCAGATAAAATATTAACATGCTAATAACTAGCATGTTAACAGACTAAATAACTTGCATTTTCTGAAGAAAAAAAACACACGTCAAACACAAAGGTCCAAGGTCAGAGCCCATGCCCATGGTCATGGAGCCCAGTCCAACCCAAGACCCTGAAAGCTCATAGGACATATAGTACTCAACAATACACATGCCTAAAAGTTCATAAGTAAGAACCGTATTAGTGTACTGTACCGTATATAATGTCTATACAAATAGACAGCAATGTCTATTAAAAAGGTCTGTATCTAGACGAGAGCCCATTTGAGTGCCCAGGAGGTGCCAATACGCACTGAATGGTAATTGTTTACTGGGCAGATAAAATATTAACATGCTTATTACTAGCATTTTAACAGACTAAATAACTTTCTCTGAAATAAAACACGTCAAAATCTAAGGTCCAAGCTCGGAGCCCACATCCATGCCCATGGAGCCCAACTCGACCCTGAAAACACATAGAACATGTATTACTCAACAATACACATGCCTGAAAGTTCAGAAGTAATCCGCATTCTTGTACTGTATTGAACGTATACAGTGTCTATAAAAAATAGACAGCAGAGTAAAGCCATGTCTATAAATATGAACAGAAATGTCTATATATATTGTAGTCAAACCCTTTAGTATTACAACGCACTTGACCGCTCTACAGTCAGTCACTACGCTTTATCATTCTCTTCTGCGATTACCGGACAACCTCGTGGGACTCCACCATTGCACCTTATGAAACCCTGAAAGGGGAGGTTGGTGCAAGAACTGTCCCGCGGGATTTCTGGTCGTACCCTAGCCTGGTTATCTCTTTGGCTGCAACTGCTGTGGTTGTTCAGTACAATTCTGGATACAACCTGAGAAGTAGTATGTTTATATAGTTTTACAATAACATATACGTGTATCGTTTACGTGCATAGTTTCCTAATTTCTCTGGATGTGGACTTTATTGTTAGAGATTTCCTTTTGATGGGATGTACTTTTATTTACACTGTCTTGTCAATTTGAGCGATGAAGACAGGACAATAGCGAGGTTGTGTAAACATCATCGATTTAAGCTAACCAGTAAGCCTTATTGCCTACTGACCGTTCCAAGTCGGTAACCCTTTCTTCACCACTCTTTGTGTTGTGTATTGTCCTTTTCACTGTACATTTAATTGTCTCTTTATGGTGCAATGCGGACCTACGGTGCCATTGCGTTTGTGTGCTGTGACCATTTGTATCATTCTAATACAATTGCAAGTAGGACCCACCAATGGAAGCATGTTTAAAATGTCATGAAAAGGGAATTACGTAACACAAAGAGTGGTGAAGACAGGGTTACCGACTTGGAACGGTCAGGAGGCAATTTGGCATTCAGGTAAGCTTAAATCGATTTTTTTGTGTACGCAAGTCATGGATTGAAAATATTAATATTGAAATAAAGCAACATGGGAACTCACACATACATGTATTTTTCAAAATCGACTATTTAATACTTATGTTTAGTTGTGTTTTTTTTTTATATTTTTTATAAAATGACTGATAAATGGAATTCACGAGACTTAATTATTGACTAATTGACTATTCATGATTTTAATTAATATATCCCGCATTTCCAATATATCATCCATTTGTAAATGTTCTAGTTCTTAAACCACTGTTTATCTTTTTGATTATTTAGTTATACCCGCCCTGTTGCAAATTTGGGCGCATTATCTCAAACATAGTTTAGGGAGAGTAATACTAGATTCAGTCTGTCCGCCTGTCTGAAGAAAAACCCATGTCCGCAAAATAACGCTTCAATATATATAGCCACCACACTCATGACATTTCACACATGGACGGTCCTTGGTAGTAGTCAATCCCTATTTTGGATCAATATTTATAAGATTCAGGTGAGAGAATGTTGGGGTCAGTCGGAAAAAAAAAGAAAATGCATCCGTGACCCAATCACAAAATACTTTTTCCGCGTGTCAATCAGGTTTCATAACCCCTTAATGGTAGTTTTATTTGTATAGTATGAGTTGTTCCTCTTATCAGGACCTGTTTATTATACAGTCCCTGGCCTTATACAGTAGTATTCTGTAAGTATTTATGGATTTATGGATTACGGATTTTATTGTGTGCGCGCAATCAATAGATATTTATAGACGGATGACTTGGGAACTTGTTTGTCCGTGATGCTATTAATAAATCGGTCCTTCCCGCCTGTTTTTCTAACACATTAACCAAGACACTATTATCGTAGATATAAACGGGGTAGCTTCATCTCTGTTCTTAGAGATAACTTATAATTTATGGCTCTGTTTTGCCATACCATTTCCGATACATTTCCGATACGATTCTATTGCGATACGGACAGACCGACACGATACAATACTAAACGGCTAAAACAATATTTTAGGGTAATATCTAAAGAAGTATTGTCTGTAACAATTTAAAAACAAAAACAAAAATGCACACGACAACATTTCTTAGAAACGAGAAAAGAAGGGAAACAGATAATGAACTTCAATGTTATTAAAGTAGCTCTCCCGTCAACAACAGCCACATTTAATATCATACGTACACCGTTTCTAAACCTACAGACGACGACGTATATATATAACTTACATATTTTGAGAATCCAAACTCTATAGAGACAATATAAACGGTTTTAATCAGCAGGTCAAACCCCAAAACTGGAGATTCGAATTAAGAGTTACCAACTCATAATTCATTTTAAGCATATTCAGTCACGGGTATTTTTAGAACCCTGTGAATAAACCTTTACTTTAATCGGCACATATACATTATTATATGACCTGAACACCTGGATGGAGGTTTGATACACGATTTTGTAATTTTGCCGTTATTTGGTGGGCTGGTTTCTTTAACTTATAGTCTAAGTTCGGTATACCGGTATATCGCAACAACCCTAACATAATTTAGTTCTCTTTATAAGATATATTAAGATAATTATTTATTAACATAGCTTTAAAATGTCATTGCTTGCCTGTTTTTCCAACCAACATATATTAAAACTATAGTAACATGTGTCTGCACGGCTATAATCAACTCCATCAACACGCGCAATAACTCACACACTAATGAGCCAACAATATTCTAGCTTAATAGCGATGATCTACGGCTCCTATTACTTTGTGGGTCAGTAGGTGTAAGGTCACTGCGGCAAAAATGTTTTTCCCGTTAGAGTGGATAGTTCCTGAGTGTTATACACAAATAAGTATAAAGGTCGAACAGGAAATGCAGCTTTCACAGAACTCAGTAAACCCCAAAACAGGCAAAAACGACAAACATGAATGGCAATGTTGATAAGGAATAAAGGCATATGACGTCACAAGCACAGAAATAGTTCACAATAGGGCTACCGCATTGGAACGGTCAGTGGCAAAATAGGCCGTTGGGGTTTAAACCAGGTTCTAGGGTGCACCAAACCTCACACTTACTCTAATGTCATCCCAATAAAACGGGACAGTGTAAATAAAGAAATCCCCGCCATGAACTATTCTCTAACCAACAAGGCAGCATTATTAGGCAATATAAGTAAAACACAAAAAAGCTCGTATATATAAATGCAACAAACAATAGCCTAGAAAGCCACAAAGAAGGTACTCAATGACTTGGCAGAAGCCATAGCAACAGGAGAATAAACCATTAAGGGCACGACAAGACAAGAAAGCAGACACACGTCCTGACATATTGTAATAGATAACAGTAAGTCCACTAATATTTTTTAAAGAAATTGTCTTTATATCTGATGTAATTATACTTTTATCAATGCAGCATGTGACGGGGTATATTAATCGACCCACAGGGAAACCGCACTGTTTTTCGGGGCATTATCAGCATTTACATAAACATGTTTTGAAAACACTAACGTAAATTCCATATTATTCGCACTGGAATCTTTAATTGTAAATAAAGATACCTTAGTTTTGAAAATCGATTGTATTATTTAGATTTGTTCACAATTGGAAACAATTTTTGGATAGTAATTCTAAAATGAAAAATATGCTTTTCTTCTAATTTTGATAAAGCAGAATTTTGCATTGAACATTTCCTGTAAAAAGAACCTTTTAGCATGTGAAATTGGTATTTGTCATCCGATCTTAAAAAGTATAGTATTTTTATTTACCAATAAATACGTCCGTTTCAGTGATATATAATGTATCTATGTACTAATTAAAATTATGTCAGAATTATCAGAAAAGTCGAAAAAAATACATATCCAGAAAAAAGCCTCCCAAACAGTAGTACTAGTTTAATAATGTTTAGTGGAGTCCTTACATCTTAAACAGTAGCTGATCCTTTAGGTCACCTGAGCCGAAATATATCAATCATTGGGATGTCTTTTCGTCCTTCTTAGACTGCCGCTTTTATTACAATTATCCCAAACCTCAACCAAATTTAAATATATAATCATTAAATAGGAACGCTTAATTAAGATCTAAATCCGTTGAACGCGGGAGTTGAGTAGAAGATAACATACAGTAAATATCAGAGGGTGTCTGGGAGTTAATTGATTTGCTTATAGTTATAATGTCAATGTTCCGCCACCGCGGCGTCTCGCCCTTTCAAACATTTTCATTCACTCACGACAGTCTTGTTTTCAACTCGAGGCGTCCCGTTATGGATTCTACATAACTTGATACTTATTTGAATAGTGCAATGAATTGTGTGTTTGCATATTACTCATTGTTGGTTGATTTTATTGTACAAAAATACATTTAAACCTATAATATAATAACGAATAAAACTTCAAAAATCATAAAGCATTGAACATTTCCTGTAAAATGAACCCTTTAGCATGTGAAATTGGTATTTGTCATCCGATCTTGAAAAGTAGAGTATTTTTATTTACCAATAAATATGTCCGTTTCAGTGATATATAATTTATCTATGTACTGATTAAAATTATGTCAGAATTATCAGAAAAGTCGAAAAGAAGCCTCCCAAACAGTAGTACTAGTTTAATAATGTTTAGTGGAGTCCTTACTTCTTAAACAGTAGCTGATCCTTTAGGTTACCTGAGCCGAAATATATCAATAATTGTTCGTTGATTTTATTGTACGAAAATATATTTAAACATATAATATAATAACGAATAAAACCATACAACCTTACCACATCATCTTATTAAAGACAAGCTAATTTCTCTTATTCAAAAAACATTCGCTAGAGAAAATACTACATTTTTGGCATGTAATAATATTAAAGCGTTTTTCACTAACGGCAGTTTAGACAATTATACTATTATGATGTTTGTCAATGATCTTTCTTGTCGTTCCCTTAATGGTGTATTCTCTTACTGCTCTGGCTTCTGCCAAGTCATTGAGTACCTTCATTGTGGCTTTTTAGGCTATTGTTTTTTTGTATTATATTTACACGAGCATATTTGTGTTTTACTTATATTGCCTATTGATGCTGCCTTGTTGGTTAGAGATTAGATCATGGCGGGGATTTCTTTATTTACACTGTCCTGTTGTAATGGGATTACAGTAGGGTAAGTGTGAGGTTTGGTGCACCCTAGAACCGGTTTAAACCCCCAGTGGCCTACTTTGCCACTGACCGTTCCAAGGCGGTAGCCCTATTGTCAACCCTTTTGTGTTTGTGATGTCGTTTGCATTTTTTATTACTTTTGCCTTTTCGTTTGTCTGTTTGCGTGTTTGTTTTTGTGTTTTGTGGTTGACTGTCGTCCTTGAATGCTGCTTTCACTGTCCGATATTTTTATCCTTCTTCAAAAATACAAATTGTATTACTTTTTGTTTAAGCTACAGGCATTCTGCTTCTGATACTAACTCATGAATATGAATAAGTCACGTGTTAAGTAGTTTCAATTCGACGAATGTACAATAAGTCGGTATATAAGGCGGAAATCGATGCGTAACATATCATATTTTATTTAGCCTTCGTACAGGTAATATCGATAATATACGGCTTTCAAATATATATTATAAAAAACAGAGTTGCCCGGAACGGGATTTGAAACAGGGACCTTGCATTTTTATTTGAAATATGAATGTTGTACCATTACACTACGAATTCTAACACTAAAAGTCATTACGTAATAACTATAGCACACAAACTTAATCATCCCCTAAATAAAAAAAAATCGAGTTTAAAGTTTTGAGACGGAATCTTAGTTAAATTGATAATACATAGAAGAACTCCTCGCATGGTTATTTACATGTTCGAGATGATTGAATATATATTCTAACACGACCTTTGCAATATTTCATATACACAAAGAAGGGAGACAGCTGTATCACTTGGTAAATATACGTCACGAAGACAAACCGAACAGTAATTTTAATAAAATGTTAATTACAACAAAATTGCCATTCTCCCAAACTGTGCATACCCCCGAAATAAACCCATCATATGCACATGTACATATAACATTAATAAGCATCTTGAATAAGGTGAGAACGTTTGACGTCATACAGCGCAAGCTATATGACGTAAGCAATGACTTAATTGTTTGTCACGTGAAAACTAGTGCATTAAAACGCAGAACTTTGCATACGGGGGCGCCCAATGGAACAGCCTGTAAACATAGCAGCCTGATTACCTTGACCTCCGAGATATAGTGCCCCAACAATAGCGTAAATAATGGGGTAATTGTTGTGTTAGAATCGAAATAATAAATACGGACCTGTATTTTATCGGTGAATAAAATACAGTGAGTCGGTCGGATGCTAACGCACTCGTGATTTAATTACTACGCATCCGCACTCCTAACTGTATTTTATTCACCGATAAAACGCAGGTACTTATTTATTATTTCTTAACTAATACATCTTCAGGGTCGTTCAAATAAGTTATTTTGAATCACAATATATGTTACTAAATATATCATACTCTCAAGAAGTCGCCATAGCTCAATAGTCAGGATGTTGGATTGTAAATCAGAAGATCGTTTGTTCGAGTCACGAATGAGGCAAACATTGTTCTTCTTGTAAATCATACTGCTACCTGTGTACAGGTGCACTACTCAATGTCTAGAAAGGTGCAATACTCAATGTCTAGAAAGGTGCACTACTCAATGTCTAGAAAGGTGCACTACTCAATGTCTAGAAAGGTGCACTACTCAATGTCTAGAAAGGTACGATTTCTCAATGTCTAGAAGGTAAATTATGTCCTGCATTAAATGTGATCGCTTAAAGCTACACACCCTGTAGTTAAATATCTTTCTTCTTTGTAGGCGTGTCTTTAGTTGTAACATCATGTTCACCAGCTCATGGCGAAATCGGTTATTTAAGCGTTCAAATTTAACGCAGGACGTCATTTACTTTATAGACATCGAGGAGCAGTACACTTCGTTTCTGTACACAGGTAGAATCATGATTTGTTTGCCTCTTTCTGCAGATTTTAAGAGTGTTACTATATATTGTTTTATACATTCTTTAGTTAATTAGAACACTACAACAGCCAGGTCATATACCGTTATGCATGTTATAATGATGAAGTAAATATTATGCACGTGCGGCTCAAATAAATGACATACGTGTAACTGGGTACAGATAAATGGTAAACAATCGATTCCTAACCATATGTCATCAATAGCTTAGTGGTTAGAGCCCTGATACGGTAAACCAGAGACCATGGGTTCGATTCCCGATTGAGGAACAATGTTTTTCACCACCTGTTATATTTGGGGGTTCGTCCGGGATCATCCTGAGAACTCCAGCAGTGGTTCAACTGTATAATTAGAAATTCAGGGACAAATTTCAGTCTGATGGGGGTGTACGAGGGTGCTTCAAAAAAGTTCTGTCACTAGGCATATATCTTTTGAACTGGATATTACACTGAGATAAAGTAGCGTATTTATAATACAACTGGGTTCGCTCTCTTAAATTCCACAACAAAAATGAAACATTTCTGGTTATTTATACCCCTGAATTACCTCCCCCTACCACACCTTTTGGATACTGGCATCTCTGAAAATGTCCTTGTTACAAAACGTTGTAAAAATTATTTGAATAATTCTATACTTTTCAATTATCTTGTACGCCATCTGTTGTTATTCGCCCATAATCCATGAAATTGATTGTTGAGAATTCGGAAAAGTCTTGCTGCAAACCAGATATGAGTTAATGAATATCCCTTAATATAGCAGAAATAACACTGATTTTTTTTCATTTTGTTTACGGAAATGTTATAATATCTTTTAAATGTCGTAATTATTCTCATAGTATTAATATGTTTTCATATTTTTTTACAAATCCTAGTCCTTCAGTGTTTAAATTTCATATTCAACACATTATTGTAGAATTTTGTACAATGTTTATTGAAAATATTGATCATCCAAAAACGCTATTTCAGCAGACTGCCCTTCCATTTAATGTCCATTTATCATTAAATTAATTTTACACGTTAGCTTAAAATGTTAATTTCTAAGACAATGCCTTTTCATCTACCATGCTTAAATTCTGAATCTTGTAATGCACAGATATAACTGGTAATGTATGAGAAATTTCAAAGGTCTTCGACAAGTACTTAAAGAGAAACAGGCATTTAAAAAAGTAACAATTAACATACCTGAAAAATCTCAGGACGAAAATGCCTGAGTATGTATAAGTGATGTGTATTAAATGTTCCATAACTTTGGTTACACAACAGATACAGCATTCATTTTACCATCAAGGAATGGTATTGAAACTCTCTTTCATTTGGTACCAAACATCAACACTCACAACGAGCACATAATTGTTAAAATGCGTTTGACAGAACCTATTGAATGACCCTCGTATGTAACCGGGTACAGGTTAATGGTGAATAATCTATTCCTAACCGTATGTCCTCGATAGTTCAGAAGTTAGAGCCCTGGGGCCCGTTTTATGAAAGATCTTACGATAATTTTGATCGTAAATCAAATTATTAAATGTTTCGCTATATGTTAAGTTAAACAGGTAAAACAATATTCTTTAACCTATCTAACACATATATTGTTTATGCAATATTTCCACCCTTTATTGCTTGCTTCAAATGCTTTTAACGAAAATGGTAGATGGTATTTGATTTTGACTTACGATCAAAATTATCGTAAGTTGTTTCATAAAACAGGGCCCTGGTACGGTATACCAGGGACCATGGTTCGAGTCCCCGGTTGAGGAATGATTTTTTCACCACCTGTTATAACCATAAGATACAGAAACAGGTACACCAAAACGTAGATCTCGGACATCGATTTATGTTAACGGGACACATAACTCATCATCAAAATAGGTTGTTCATATCGTTGGGTTGTCTCCCTTGTATTATAACAATTGTTTGCGTGTTTATCATCCTTACTTACTTATAAATCTTCAGTTAACTATGTTTATATAATCAAAAATCAAGCTTGTGTTTCTTTATATGTCTTATTTACAGGTTAAACTATTATTATATTGTGATTGTTATGCCAGAAATGGCCCAGAATGGGTTAATAAAAATATTCTATTCTGTTCTATTCATGGTAATCTTGAAGTGTTTAGCAAGCATTAAAATCAGTATCTCGATTTAGTTATCCAGTATCTTTTAAGACGTACTATTTCGTCACGTTTATGCGTATTTATTAAGGGTGTTATCAGATACTGACGGTTATATTCTTTCTTCAATAATAAACACTTACTGTTGTTTGAGGCGCTTGTTTGACCCAAAGGTTTTGCTGCAGTAGCTTGAGCAATTTAAATAATACGTACATCAATTAATGATCATTAGAACGGATATAATAAAAATATCATAGTTTTGAAAATCGGTTGAGAAATAAATAGTTTACAGCCTAAATGATGTTTGATGGGGCTTTTCCCATGTAAATTTCTTACTGATAGGACAGCAGAAAATTAAAAAGTTTCAAATAACTTTAATTAGCCTTCATATTTTGCCATAAAACTTTCAGGGTGTCTTAATTTACGAATATCCGATAATTTAAAACCATTTCTGGATAAAATTTGAAAAAGAAAAAGTTCATGCAGCAGAAATTTGCATTGAAAATGCCCCATCAAAACCAGCTTTCGCACGTAATTGTTTTCTTCCTCAACCGATTTTTAAAAGTAAGGTATTTTTATTTACCACTACAAATGTCTGTTCCACTGATATACAACTTATTTAGGTACTAGATGAATTTTTCCTGAAAAGTAAAGATGAATTTTGTCTGAAAAGTACAAAAAAAACTTTGGTTGAAACATGCGCCCCAAACCAAACAATACGTCTAAAATGCATCTCAAGCATTATAGAGTCAGTAATGCAAGGTCGAATGCCAGAAACGTATTCTAGCTCTAGCTATACAGAGAGTAAATCACTATGGTATTCATGCCTGGTGTAGTACACCAGTCGAAAGAAGTTCCCAACTATATAATCCCTAAACAAATTGTGATAAAAGGCATTTTTGAGTATTTAAGGCCTGTTTTTTTCTGGCTGAAATGACTTTATTGACTTGCTTGTGAGAGCTAAGAACCATTTGCATGGTTGTATGCTGATTTTATTTATCAACTTGAAAGTTTTGAAAGTGAAAGTAGAACACATGTAAAGGTGCCGAATGAATGCAGTTTGTTCACTGTGTTTAGATCAGAATTTAGTTTCTTATATGCCACATGACCCCTACATTTCTCAGCAGTTTTCTAGAGAGGAAGGTCTCATGACTAAGAATATGTAAGAATATGTAAGTGAATCTTAGTTTGAACTTCATTTCAAAAAATGGCAAACTAAAAAGCTTAGAAAATATTGTACAGGACTCAATGGGATTTGTTTTACTTCCGGTACACCTTCTAAACAGGTGTTTTGACTGAATGGTGTTTTACGTCATTTCCAGCACATTGTTAGGCTACATATGACGGTCGAGGCAATTTTTCTTGGGTAGAACAAGTACAGTATACCTCCCGCTATAATCAAGTATCGACACTTTCTAAGTTCCAGTGCGTATTAAACTAAAGCCGACGGCAGATCAAAAGGCATTGCATATCCATTTTATATCTGTTATTACTGCGGATGTGAAGGATGGTGGGGGTGGGTGAAGGACGGTGCAAATACCTTTTGTACAGTTATATAACGTAAGGCATCATCCCCTACAATATATACAATTATAAAACACTTAGAAGGTAGATATATGCATTTACGTATGGGTAGGATTTATTTGTCTACACGTATTTCATCATATTTTGTCGCATCAAACAATTAACATGTCGCCAGTTGTCAATCATTTATCCATTTCAACCAATCAAACCAGAACGATACCTCCCACAAACAAAGCACGTGTATAAAGCACGTGCAACTATGTTATATAAACTATTGTCAACAACAATAGAAGATATCTAAGTACTGGCGACATGTCAATTCAAACGATTCACGGGCTTTCTTTGTAGAGACTCGATAGCCACAGGCGACATGCTGTAACACGGCTTTAGCTTTAGGTTTAATTGCGATAAAATGAAACAAACGCATATTTAGTTTTTCAAACGTTTAATAAGGTAGCAGTATATCTTTAAAGAAAAAAAGGCTACTCGTGAATACAGCAAGTATTAAACACAAAGCTCTGAGCATCTTAATCAGATTGAAAATGATATGTATAATGAAAAATGGAAAGATCAATTTGGGAATGATTATTACGATATTCGTATGGATATTTCAAAAACACATATTAACCTTAGGTTTTGTAAAATAAGTCAATAACACGTCAATAAAATAGCATGGCTGGGCTTAACAATAATGTGTTGAATACATTTCTAAGTTTCTTAGAATTAAAGAAATAAGAGAGAGGGAGAGAGAGATGTTATCAAATAAAAAGACAATGGACATGTTCATGGGGTATACAAAGCTAACATATGAATGGATATCAATGGATATCCCCAATATCTCAAAATATCAAACGCATGGTGTAATATGTCGATAATATAATCCAATATATAGTATAATAATTAAGACAATTTGAAACCCACCATTATATTTAATTATATGTACACAGGTTTAAACTAGTTATTAAATAGAGACGCTTATTTTAATACTTGACAACAACTTCAAGATTGCCGTCTGTCCCTTTAAATGAACTAGGCAACATGTGTCGTTCATCTAAGTGAATTCGTTAAAACAATTATTATACTTTTAACTATAATGGACCATATTACTCAAACATCTATGCTGATCTTTACACTCCCAACATCAACACTTGTTGCCGTAAAGTATAGTAAAACACATGTACATTTTCAATTACGTGACGAACACACAGTATAAAAGCAAGTATGTGTATTTCTGCTCTGAGTTTTAAATCATTTGCAGATGATGTACCTATGAGTTTGATCGTAGAAGTATGACCACCATCGGCGTAAGGATTTGGCTTGTACTGGCTGAGGGCATGCCAGTTTAGCACGAACGTTGAACTTGATGTCAATGTCGTTGTATCCTGGAACAAACCACCAGGACCAAGAACCATTAAACCACCGTATTTTGTAGGCAATGATATGTCCCCCAAGGACAATTTCATCAGCACGGCGGTTGATGTTAGCATGCCAGATGCAATTACGAGTCGGGGCCTCATTAGGTCTCACACCTGTATTATCTCCCTTGAAAGCTCACGGACCTAGAGACAAAAGGAAAACAGAAAATAATTCTAATTTTTTCTCTATTTTAGGCAATTTTTAATTTGACAAGAGGTTTTTCTGTGCTTCAGCATACATCTGCAGTGTAAAAGACTGATGATACAGAAAATCCCACGTTGATATGAAGTTGCAATTCATAAGCATTTGACGGAAGCACCACAAAGTCAGCTAGATAGTGTATGAATTTGATATTTTTCATAGAGGTTGCATAAATATGAGCGAGGAAAAAAACCAACCTGGCTAATGTTTGTATTTTTTTGTTTTATTTTACAGATCTTAGCAGTCCTGAAGATATTAAACCAACAACAATGTCTGCTGGGACGTTTTGAAGGTCATGTGTTGGAAACAGCTATACAGTAACCCTATGTGAAATTAATTGTGGTGTGAGACCATTAGTGACTTCAGTGCACGTGGCATAATCTTGACGGTAGATGATGCAGTCTGCTCCGTTGCATGGTGTGGCAAGGGAGCTAGTTAAACTAGTCGCATGTACGGTTTTTTCATGAGGGTAGATGATGCAGTCTTCTCCGTTACATGGTGTGGCAAGGGAGCTAATTAACTTAGTCGCATGTACGGTTTTTTCAAGAGGGTAAATGATGCAGTCTGCTCCGTTGCATGGTGTGGCAAGGGAGCTAGTCAAACTAGTCGCATGTACCACCAAGCACGTCAGTAGAAGAAGGATGGGTTTTAACATCGTGTACTGTAAAATAATAAAGACAAATATAGCCCATAGAGCCCTACACAATTTGGCAACGAAAACATATGGAAAGTCACCATATAATTACTTTACAGACATTGCAATATTCAATCGATATATTTAGCCACGCCGCTGCCCTGGTACCTTGACAAAATTGTCGAAAGAGTGGGTAGATACTTTCAATGAACAATTACATTTCATCAACAATAAAAACAAAACATATATTGTACTTTTAATACCGTTATTATCAATATTCAATTCCAATTATTTGTAACAATACAAGTAACTTGTACATTGATGTATGCTTTGTAACTTAAATTAATGATTCAACTAGTAAAGTGGAAGACACTTTATCTTTCAGATAAATAGGACGAATACAGTATTAGATACAAGCAGTTAAATCTCTGAACATAAGGCGGTATTAAACAAATGAGCAGCAATACACTACCCAATTCCGGGTCAATACACTACCAAATTCCGAGTCAATACACTACCCAATTCCGAGTCAATACATTACCCAATTCCGAGTCAATACACTACCAAGTTCCGAGTCAATACATTACCCAATTCCGAGTCAATACACTACCCAATTCCGAGTCAATACACTACCCAATTCCGAGTCAATACACTACCCAATTCCGAGTCAATACACTACCCAATTCCGAGTCAATACACTACCAAATTCGGGGTCAATACACTACCCAATTCCGAGTCAATACACTACCCAATTCCGAGTCAATACACTACCAAATTTCGAGTCAATAAGCGACCCAAATCATAATTTTTAACATATGTTAGTTCATATGTACTACAAAAAAAATTAGCGTTTAATCGCATGGGCACACGAATGCACGCATGACGCACGCACGCACTCTCTCTCTCTCTCTCTCTCTCTCTCTCTCTCTCTCTCTCTCTCTCTCTATCTCTCTCTCTCTCTCTTTTAAGGTATAAAAAGCGCAGCAGTTACTGAGAAATAACGTAATATTCGCAATAAAATCAAGAAACGTTTGATCAGTGTATTATTCTGTTCCATTGATTAATCTTGAGACTTGCGGAAACTGCGTCAAATGCTTCAATTGGCCTTTACAATATGTAACACTGTCACTATAAGTTGTTACATCTACGACATTACGTTTTTTCTTCCCATTTTAAATATACTTTATTGGGTGACTCGTACTGATTCAGTTAAACATTATACATTTTAATTAAGATAAATGAAATGCAAACACTCATTTTCACTGTTACATCCGGTGTATATTACAAACAGTTTTGAAGCTTTGTTTCTTTACCTCTTCGATATGTAAACGTCGGTAGACAAGCAATCGTCTCTCAGTGTGATGTTTAGATTAATCACCTGGGTGCAGTCACCATTTAATGTATATCTAAAACAAATTCGAATTCTGAATTATAATATAGAAAGAAAATCGTTGCAACCAGCGATACGTTTCTAATTTGTTTGACATAACTTGAGCATTATCATTAACACTGACCTCGGTTTTAGGTCACATACGAGGAAAATACTTGTTAAATATTCCGATAATAAATCCAGATTCAGCTCCCTGTATTACTTAGAAAAAGCTTTTCAAAAGCAGCCAAATCATTGTTAAAAGTATGCTAACAATTAAACCTTTTTTTCACAATATCAGATTAAGCATGTTTTTCTAATGGGTACTTTTATTACATAGCCCCGTTCCGTGGAATACGGAATCTGCATGCCGCCATGTCGTGTTTTCTATTGTTCATAAGTCGAAATAAAATGAAAAAAATTGAGGTTTTGCGTCCCGTGAACACATTATATTGTTATACTTGGTCAGCGACCATAGAGGAAATGAGATGGAAAATAAAGTTTCCCGTTAGACGTTTCAATAATTATGTACTGTACCAATATATATATGTTGTAAAAATGTTGAAATAAAATATGTTTAAACCAAAGTCGAAACCACAACAGTAAGACAAGCGTATGGTAAGCGCCTAAACAAATCTGACGGATGTTTGCCCTGCCTCACCGAAGTGGAAAAGAATATGTTAAAGCCTAAATACGAAGTTTAATTGTAAACTCATCTCATTAAGTACTCCATGCCATGTTTTACACTACGTTGTGTTAGATGTCCACCGAAACCCTATAATATATATTCATTCCCGCTTCTCAGGTTCTTTGTTACATGTAATAAATATCGAAATTTGGTTTTGGTTTTCTTTCTTTTTTTGTCGTTCTTTTTTTTTGTCGTTCTCTCGACTATTGTGCTGGAAAGTCGTGAATTCTTCAAATGTTGCCTTAGCAATGTGAAAACTAGAAAACACGATATTTATGGCCGCATCCGGCTTCCATATAGTTCAGAATGACGAATGCACAATACTTGTATTCAAATATTAAAATGTCAAATGTGTTTAGAACAACTAGATTTCGTTTTTAATTGAAAGCGCAAATAAATCTTACCTTTGGTAAAGCTTCAGCTTCTAAACTCATGCGCTGGATTGCTGGATTGCTGGATTGCTATTCCAACTCAAGACTCTTTTATTTATAGCAAAACAACGATACTTCCGTCTCTAAAGATCACCAATCAAAACGAATTACCAAAATCAACAACTCATCTTTGCCAGATAAACAAGATGTTATTGCAAACATAAATGTTTTTCTCAAGTTTAAGAATGTTTAAAGTTAAGACGTAGAATAAATCAACTTTAACATGATTATTAAAGGTGAATGGCCACCCTTTTTGTAGTAATATCAATAAACCAATTTAACTCTTAAACATCATATGAACATTTCTTGATAGTCCCGGAGAGAAACATATATTTAAAACCTCTGCTAAGTTGTATGTAAAAATAAGTATTATTTGCATGACGTAGATACTACTATTACCACTGCGTGACTGCCCGGGGAAATGAGGTAAATCAGAATTGTATAGCACACAACTATTGCCAGATAATTGATAAATACATTTACCTGTTCAAAGTTTTCTACGTCATCAAATAAAATCTTATTCTCGCTTTTCACATAGATTGCAACGTGTGAATTGAAAATATCTATTGTCGTGTATTGATTTCGATTGAAATAAACATAACCATGTTCATGAAACATAACATGGCTTGAGAACTTTAAACTATGTTTTTAAATAACACGATATTATAACAGGGTAAATATGTATAGTAGCTCAAAATCCTGTCTGGACATGTAACGGATCGCGGCAGTTGTAAACAGATACAATTTTGGACATGCCTTCAAACAGTATTTAATATTTCTTTCGAATAAAAATGCTCACATCTACGGAATAATAGATATATTTGTGTGTTTGTATTCACATTAGGTCTGCAAAAGAAAGTACACTTCTTTACAAGTTGGTATACAAGTCATGTTGTTGAAAAACAGAAAAAAATTTCAGAAATATTTAACTACTTTAACATATAGTTGTGCTTTTTTTTATCAAAACGGTTTACACCTGCTGTCGTATTCTGACATTAATCTCTTGATCACAAAACTCGGACTTAAATTCTTAATGTATCGAATCTTTATTCAACATCAAATGATAAATATCATTTTTATATATGTTTTGATTTACAAACCTGTTGTATTAATTATCTGTTGATTTGTAAGTGGTACAGTTTGTTTTTTCTTATAGCATTATTTAAAACAAAATCAAACAAATCTGAGTCTTAGTGATTCTTCCCAACAGTTTGGTGTCAGTTTACAAGCACTGATGACGTTGTAATTAATTAATATGTACTAAATGTTTTATTGCATTAACAACATTGCCTGCATTAAGTGGAAAAAGAACAAGAAAACATGGTGTCTCGTCTAAGGTGACGTGTCCACCAAACATGTTTCAAATGACCTTCAACTTGATAAAGTCGAGGGTTTATGCAACATCAAGTACCCTTGTTTGCATTCAGAAGGGTAGCGTTCATAGTTTTCCATAAAAAGGAGCTAAATGCAAATATTGATGAATGGACAGCCATTTACCATACCATAGACCAGAATAAATAAAATAAAAAAAACAGACGTGTGTCCATATCAACTTGTTACTTCATTATTCTAAATATAGGCCCTACTTATAAACAGAGTCCCTTTAAAAAGTTAATTTCATACTGAACATGTTTAGTGTGCAAAATTGTCCACTATTATAATTGGGAAGTATCATGTTAAACAAACACTGTTTTTTTGCTCTCACATATTGACATTTTAATCTAAGCATACATCTTGTTTTATCATGAAAAGTAATGCTGGTATTTGCTTGTTGATGCAATGAAATAGTTTTAAATGCCAGGTTTGAGTATAAAAAATCCAACATGGCCCTTTTTTCTAATCAGCATGCTATCAAAGAGGTTTAATTACACATTTCCAAATCATATTTAGCATTTTTAAAGCATTTGTAAACTCAAAATTTGGCATATAAATACATTAAACATTACTCTATACGGATATAACGAAACAAATGTATCATGCATTTATTTTCTATACAAAACATTTTGAACTGAATCAAATTAGATGTTGTTTAACGGCTCATTATATGTTATTTACAGCCACCCCAGAGAGAGGGTAAGGATACATAGAACAATTTTGTATAATTTTTTTTAATTATCACATGTTTTACTATAAAGCTTTCTGTAATTAGTAAGCAGACGAAGCTCTCTTCAATGTACTGGATACCCAAACTTCACAAAAAATTCCTTACAAAGCACGTTTTATCGCTAATTCTAGTTCATGTTCCACGACCAATATATCAAAACTATTGACTTCCTGACTTTCCGCGATTAAAGAAAAAATTATAAATATTGCGGAAAGGCCTTCGAGAACTCAGGAATCAATCTGTTTTGGTCTATCAAGAACTCTGGAGAAGTTCCTGACAAACTACGGTGTAAGCATTTTCATGCCTCTTCTTTAAGCACCTACGACTTTTCTACACTGTATACTACACTACCACATAATCTTATCAAAGAAACAATGCTTCAGCTTATTTAGAAGACATTTGCTAGAGAAGGTACAACTTTTCAAGCTTGTAATAATGTCAAGGCTTTCTTTACTAACGCCCCCATTGATAAGTATAATTTGTGGAATTGTAGTGATGTTTGTCGAGCCTTATCTTTTCTTCTGGATAACATCTTTATAAGATACGGTAAAACTATTTACCGCCAGATTGTTGGTATTCCTATGGGTACTAACTGTGCGCCACTTGTTAGGTCTTTCCACCTTACAGTGGAAATACCTCTTGTTTTCGTTCTGTTTATTAGGGCTTTCCACCTTCCAGTGGAAAGACCTATTGTTGTTGTTCGGCAACATTTTGACTTTATTCTTCTCACCGCCACTTTTCATAGTAATACTGGTCGCACGGCCTCTAAAGCTTACACAGTGATAGAGCTCATTCTGGAATAGTGCCGCGAAGGTTTTGGGGTCATGACGTCATCCAAGATGGCCGCCAGTGACGTCATGATGAAAATCTTGTTAGCGCTAGATCTCAGACATTTATGGTCGGATTTGAATGAAACTTTAACAGATTGTAAAGGTCATGGTCCAGTTGTGCAAGAAGGTCATGCGGGGTCATGACGTCATAACTTGATGGCGTCAGAGACGCCAGACGCTTAAAAACTGGAAAAAAATCGTCAAAAATACAATTATTGCATGACCATTTTGAAACTTTACCACAATCATGTTTTCATCATCTTCTATCGATCGTGTGAAAAAGGTGCTGATGACGTCATCAAATATGGCAGCCATAGTGGTTTAATTTTAAACAGGCTAAAATAGAAACTTCTAAGTATATTTCGACAATCGAACCAGCTATTGCCAACAATGCCCTCATATATGTGTCACTATGCGACCTTGACCAAGTTTGGTAAAATCAGGTCACCAGGTCAAAGGCCAAGGTCATAGGTAAGCGATAGGTGTAAACACCAATAACCACCTATATCTCAGAAACGGTTGAAATTGTTATCAAGAACATATGTACCATTTGTAAGGCCTTTCGATTTCCTTTTCAAAAATAAAGTCCGCTCAATACGCAACGTTGGTAAATGGATGCCATAGGAATCGAAATACGATGACGGCAATGACGTAAAATTTGAAAAATTTACGTAGACACGTACAATTTGTCAGTTTCGTAGAACTTATGATTGCAAATACGAACGTGAAGGTTATTTTTTCTGACGTCATTAATGACCTCGCAGTAAAGTAGAAACGAAAGAAGATTAAAATCGCTTCTGCTCAAGAACTACCTGTCCCTTCTTGGTGAATCTTTGTCAAAATAATGTACTTATCTTATAGTTGTGCATTGCAATTTTTTGGGTCGCGGCGTCATTCAATATGGCCGCCAGTGAATATCTAAGAAATACCTTGTTCACGCTTCTCTTCCTAAAGATTTCCGGTCTGATAATGATGAAACTTCGCCAAATAATGTGCTTATGGGTGGGACGTGGGGCAGACGAATGTATACACGTGGAGATGATACATAGCTCAGACCTAAATATTCATTGTCGGTCGTAATGCAATTCCCATCTTGCAAGCAAACACAGATACGGGAAACCATTATTAGGGCTTTCCACCTTCCAGTGGAAAGACCTATTGTTGTTGTTCGGCAACATTTTGACTTTATTCTTCTCACCTCCACTTTTCATAGTCATACTGGTCGCACGGCCTGTAAAGTTTACACAGTGATAGAGCTCATTCTAGAATAGTGCTGCAAAGCTTTTGGGGTCATGACGTCATCCAAGATGGACACCAGTGACGTCGTGATGAAAA
Source organism: Cyrtodaria siliqua (assembly GCA_037043455.1). Lineage (NCBI taxonomy): Eukaryota > Metazoa > Mollusca > Bivalvia > Adapedonta > Hiatellidae > Cyrtodaria > Cyrtodaria siliqua. The sequence goes on from JAWPHD010003218.1 coordinate 188,518, forward strand.
TATTGTTAGCGCTAGATCTCAGACATTTATGGTCGGATTTGAATGAAACTTTCACAGATTGTAAAGGTCATGGTCGAGTTGTGCATGAAGGTCATGCGTGGTCATGACGTCATAACGTGATGGCGTCAGAGACGCCAGACGCTTAAAAACTGGAAAAAATCGTCAAAAATACAATTATTGCATGACCATTTTGAAACTTTACCACAATCATGTTTTCATCATCTTCTATCGATCGTGTGAAAAAGGTGCTGATGACGTCATCAAATATGGAGGGCATAGTGGTTTAATTTTAAACAGGCTAAAATAGAAACTTCTAAGTATATTTCGAAAATCGAACCAGCTAGCGCCAACAATGCCCTCATATATGTGTCACTATGTGACCTTGGCCAAGTCTGGGAAAATCAGGTCACCAGGTCAAAGGCCAAGGTCATAGGTAAGCGATAGGTGTAAACACCAATAATCACCTATATCTCAGTAACGGTTGAAATTTTTATCAAGAACATATAAATACCATTTGTAAGGCCTTTCAATTTACTTTTCAAAAATAAAGTTCACTCAAACGCAACGTTGGTAAATGGTTGCCATAGGAACCAAAATACGATGACGTCAATGACGTACAATTTGCGAAATTGACGTAGACACGTAAAGTTTGTCGGTTTTGTAGAACTTATGATTGCAAATACGAACGTGAAGTTTATTTTTACCTGACGTCTTTAGTGACGTCACAGTAACGTAGAAACGAAAGAAGATTAAAATCGCTTCTGCTCAAGAACCACCTGACCCTTCTTGGTGAATCTTTGTCAAAATAATGTACTTATCTTGTAGTTGAGCATTGCATCTTTTTGGGTCGTGGCGTCATTCAATATGGCCGCCAGCGAATATCTAAGAAATACCTTGTTCACGCTTCTCTTCCTAAAGATTTCCAGTCTGATAATGATGAAACTTCGCCAAATAATGTGCGTATGGGTGGGACGTGGTGCAGACGAATGTATAAACGTGAAGATGATACATAGCTCAGACCTAGATATTCAGTGTCGGGCGTAACGCAGTTACCATCTTGCACGCACATACAGATACGCGAAACCATTATTAGGGCTTTCTACCATCCAGTGGAAAGACCTATTGTTGTTGTTCGGCAACATTTTGACTTTCTTCTTCTCACCGCCACTTATCATAGTAAGACTGGTTGTACGGCCTCCAAAGTTTACACAGTGATAGAGCTCATTCTGGAATAGTGCTGCGAAGCTTTTGGGGTCATGACGTCATCCAAAATGGCCACCAGTGACGTCATGATGAAAATCTTGTTAGCGCTAGATCTCAGACATTTATGGTCGGATTTGAATGAAACTTTCACAGATTGTAAAGGTCATAATCTAGTTGTGCGGAAAGGTCATGCGGGGTCATGACGTCATAACGTGATGGCGTCAGAGACGCCAGACGCTTAAAAACTGGCAAAAGTCGTCAAAAATACAATTATTGCAAGACCATTTTGAAACTTTACCACAATCATGTTTTCATCATCTTCTATCGATCGTGTGAAAAAGGTGTTGATGACGTCATCAAATATGGCGGCCATACTGGTTTAATTTTAAACAGGTTAAAATAGAAACTTTTAAGTATATTTCGAAAACTGAACCAGCTACCGCCAACATTACTCTCATATATGTGCCATTATATGACCTTGGCCATGTCTGGGAAAATCAGGTCACCAGGTAAAAGGTCAAGGTCAAAGGTAAGCGATAGGTGTAAACACCAATAACCACCTATATCTCAGTAACGGTTGAAATTGTTATCAAGAACACATGTACCATTTGTTGTGACAACTCTTAGTATGCAGATTCCTCCTACACATAATTTTTCAGTAGGTCAAAATCGGAGAATTACTCTCGAAAATCTCTAGAAAATGGTGTCGCCTTCTCAACTGGTAGATACTTCGCTGAATTATGTATCTTCTGTGAACTACACAATGGTTTTCGTGAAAGGCGATTATGATAAATGCTGCTCATAATACTGATGGATGACCTATTCAGGGGTATTAAGTTCAAGAAACAAACAGACCTGATTTCGGCAAAGCATTTAATATTATCAGCCATGAGAACCTGATTATAAAACTAAGCGGATATTGTATTATGACACTGGCACTTGAGCCGCAAATAAAGGAAAGAAAAAATACGATACACCCTCACCCCTATTATCTATATATCACATGATGCCATCTCCCCATCCCCCACCACCCCCACATGGTGCGGATCTTTGTTTACACCAAACTGACCAACCTCGTTTCGAAGTCTGTATCTTTGTCAAATTACCGAGTTGATTCAAATCCTTTAAACCGTTCGTTAGGTCTGATTCCCATTTATCACATAAAATTCACAGTTCTTAAGAAAAAGCACTCTGTTCGGAGACATTTAAGTAAAATCGCCGATTTCAACCATTACAATATTTCCTACTCATGTTTACTTCGGGTTGTACTCAAAGAAGTGATCCGATTGGATGATATTTTAACGGTCAAATCATACGTAATCAGAAACCGAAAATCGTCCAATCGGGTCACTTCTTTGAGTACAACCGGAAGTAAACATCAGTAGGAAATATTAATTGGTGTCAACAAAGATTCGCACCATGTGCTATATAGATAATAGGGGGTATTGTTTTTTGTTTTTTTAATAATATTTGCGGCTCAAGTGCCAGTGAATTATAAGGAAAATGTTCGCGTCATGGATAAGCATTCTTACACAATCGCACACATACTGTTGGTGTAAACTTATCCAGGTCATCATAATTATCTGTTTCTTCTTGGGATTTATACTTCTTCTTGGGTTTCTCAAGGATTTATACTTTTTCTCCGGTTCCTCAAGGATTTATACTTTTTGTTGGGTTCCTCAATGAGTCTTCTTCTTGGTTTCCTCAAGTATTTATACTTCTTCTTGGGTTACTCAAGGATTATACTTCTTCTTGGGTTCCTCGAGGATTATACTTCTTCTTGGGTTCCTCAAGGATTTATACTTCTTGGGTTACTCAAGGATGTATACTTCTTCTTGGATTCCTCAAGGATTTATACTTCTTCTTGGGTTCTTCAAGGATCATATACTTCTTCTAGGGTCCTCGAGGATTTATGCTTCTTCTTGGGTTCCTCAAGGATTTATAGTTTTTTCTTGTGTTGCTCAAGGATTTTTACTCGGTCCAGATCTTTTTCCTGTATATATTAGTGTTAATCTCAGCATATGTCCATTTCCGGGTCATATTGCAGATTACACTGTCATTTACATTCCAATCACCTCAGAAAATTAATTATAAACACTACAAATTGATGAGTTTGAACTTGAAAAATGGGAAACAAAATGGGCTAGATAATGCAATCACTCAAAATTCATCCACTCTCAAAATGCATTAATATTTTATGCTACCTGCATATTATTCCCTTGAAGCAACATCATGGACAAAGAACCTTGGTGTTGACCTCTCAGATGATATAACGTTAAACACGTGAAATGATGACAAATAAAAGCATATCTATCATTAGGATTCCTATGCAGAAACTTCAAAAGACACTCGGAAACATTTAAGTATTTTACAACTCGATAACAAATCCTCTGTATGGTTTCCGCACAATAAACATTATTTAAATTAAAATATATGCTTGACTTCTACCTATAGCTATTGCTTGGAAATTTATCTGGATTTGCTTTCGTTCTGTTGTCAGTAAACCAATTAATGAGAGATAAACTGTATTTTTTCCAGAGCCTGAATTACATTCTCAATATAGAGTTTAGAATGTGAGAGTCGTCATCGTCGGCATAATTATATAGGCTACTTTCATGTGCCTGGCTAGGATTGTTGTCTTTTTTAATGTACTAGATTCGTACTTTGAATTCAGAGCTAGCGAGCACTTCTGCTTATCTTACCACACCATTGCTGGAGAAGGATACAATGTCCCAGCGTGTGTAATTTTTGGAGATTATGAAGGTTTCTGTATATAGTAAGCAGAATAAGCTCCCCACTATGTACTGGATTCCAAAACAAAAATCCACACAAAGAATGTTTTATCGCAAATTCTAGTTCATGTACCACCACTAAAGTGTCAAGACTGTTGACCTCCTGCCTGTCCGCGTTTAAAGAGCATGTTGTAAAATATTGCGAAAAGGTGTTTAAAAATAACACGGATCAAGATTTCTTAAAAATTTCTTAAAATGTTTAAAAATAGTTTTCATTCGTACACATATGTCTTATTGTGTGACGTCAATATCTGTGCTATTCAGGAATCAATATCTGTTTTGGTCAATCAAAAAGTCCTTGATAAGTAACGGTGTAAGCATTTCCATGCCTCTACTATGAACACCTACGACTTTTCAACTCTATACAACACTCTACGACATAACCTGATGAAAGATAAATTGATTCAACTTATACAGAAAACATTTGCTAGAGAAGGTACTACCTCTCTTGCATGTAATAATGTCAGGGCTTCCTTTACAAACGCTCATAATGATAAATATCATAAATGTGGACGTGTGCGATGCGTGTAGAGCGTTATTCTTTCTTTTATATAACATCTTTATTAGACAGTCAGCATTCTTCTATCTTCATCTCTCGATTTCAAATGCTTACATACATAATAAAATATATGATAAGAGAGATGAATTCAACTTTGACATCGCTAACTATCCACATTTAGATGGGGACGTACCTCGTGCTACATCATACGGGGTGTATATCTCCCAGCTTATTCGTTTTGCTAGGGAATGTAACGCTGGTAAGGATTTCGATTATCGAAATGACGTTATAATATGTAAAGTTCTTCAGCAAGGTTTTCTTTATCATAAACTACGTAGATCTTTCTCAAAGTTATATCGCCGCAACGAAAACCTGCCGTAACACCAACCTAAAAACATTATTCTATGGAGCGCACTTTATGTTTGGTGATTGGCCCCTCTACAGTCAGTCATCACGCTTCACTTTTCTCATTTGTGATGACCAGACAATCTGCCACATATGTAAAGGTTTGACTAAAAGTATTACATATCATCAGTCTCCACTTCATCAAAATGTATCTTACACAGTTCAGTTTCTCATTACAATTTTTAGTATCAAATTGCTTAAAGCTTCTATAATTACACCATTTTTGTTTCAGTACATGGGTCTTTTCCAGTTTAAATTGTACTGCCATAATATTACGAACATCCCTTAAACCATAAAAATTGTGCATGTTTTACTACAAATTGTTTTATTATTTGTTAAAATGACATCTAGGAATGGAGGTTGACTATTAAGTTGAAAGCATGTTGGATTATGCATAGTATTTTCCAAACCAAAGATATCACATGTTTTGAAGTGGTTGGCATTTAGTTTCTTCTAGTACATTGTAATTTAAATCGCCAGGTAGCATGATGTTATATTTGCTGGTTGCTCGACAATTTGGCCCATTTTATTACATATTAATGCTGCCTTGTTTGTTGGAAATTTTAACCCGGCGGGGATATCTTTATTTACACTGTCCCGTTTATTTGGATGACAATATATTAAGAGTGAGGTTTGGTGCACACTATAACATGGTTTAAACCCACAGCGGCTTTTTTGCCACTGACCGTATCAAGGCGGTAGCCCTATTGTCACCCCGTTTGTGATGTCCTATCTTGCCTTTTATTCATCTTTAAAGTTATTCTTTGTTTCTGTATGTGTTTGTGGTTGACTGTCGTTCTTGAACTTACTTTTCCTGTTCGATTTGTATATCTACTTTATCTAGCGGTAAGTTGCAGTATTCTTCAAAAACACTTAAAAGTGACTTTAAGACATGAAGGTTTGTAAGCACCAAGAACAGGCCTTTTCATTTGTCCAGAATTACCTCAATATTTATGGATTCAATGTCGCCAAACTCAAACTCAGGTTTGCGTTCACCGACTATATCTGACCGTAGGTATGCTGCTATGCCGCCACCATTTGGTGTTTGGTCAGCCCTCCATTTGTGAAATTTGTCAACAGTTACTACAAACTGTGTATGGGGAAAAGAGTCATCTATTTTTGTTTCAATAAGAAAAAGAAGATCAACAGTAGTTTTTGTTAAAGGTTCTTGTATACTATAACATTTTTTTCTAAGACTATGTATATTCAACGCACATACAAAATTATTCGGTTGCTGTTTTCCTACGTCTTTTAGCGAGTCAAAAATGTTTTGCTGGTCGTTGCTATTAGTTGTTAAAATGGGCAAATCCGGTATTTTCATAGAGGAAGTGCTGGTGAACGACTCTGTGAAATGGCCAAGCAGATCGCCCTTCTTGCATACCCATGGACCATCAGTGTTTATATTTTGGCAAGATATTTGCACATTTAATTAATGTGCCACCAGCCAGTTATAACACGTTTCACAGTATACGGCTCTGTGGTTATTAGCAACTGGCCTGACTATGACCACATGGATACTTTTCTGGTCCTGGGTTTGTAGAGATGTCACCACTTAGCATCAGGCTCAGTAAAAGTCTACTGTTTCTGTCTGCATTCCAAAGGGATATAGCTATGTTTTTGTTCTAGAGTGTCTAACATAGATGAGTTGTCGATTTTAGAAACTACGCCAATGTTGTACCGAATAATGTGTCTTGTACTCATAAGTGGTTTGTAAAAGTTACCATACAAACTGCCGGATGGTGCCTCACTGTTCCCAATATTCATCAATTGATACAAACAAGTTACTGATGGTTTGGTTAAAGATTTGCTTCTTTCTAAACGTACGATAGAAGAAGCAGCATGGCTGTAAGTATAATATGTAATTTCATCGTTGGTTTTGTCCTTTCATGTTTGATCAGAGTAAAGGAAGAGGTTAAATTCTTCCGGTAAGCGTCCACTGACGTTGACCATAAGGAAAACATCCATGTCTTTAAAACGCTATTTCGATAAACGAAGCCATGTAAAATGAGTAAAACTGATTTAAAATGCACTAAGTCCACAATTTAAAGCGAAATTGTGGGTGTAAAACTAATAAATTTGTGATTTTCATTTTAGGCTCTAGAATATACTTTGCCGCGTACCACACATGCGCTTTAATTCGTTCAACCCGATGTATAAAAGTGAAATATGTCCCACTCATGCCTCCACGTCTCCCTTGACTAACACGCCAAGGCAGAAAACTAATGGACTGGGGTTCGAGCCTCGATTACAAATAGTTTTGTTAAAACCCGGAAATCCCTTTATTTTAGTAGTTTTCGTTACCACAAACGAGTAACCTTAGTCATTATTGACATCATTAGTTTAGTTCTAGGAAGACGCGTGCAGCAAGGCTGGTTGGTTATATTTTTCATAGCACTGTCGTTCATTTATTTAAAAATAACTGCTCATACCAGAGCTGGAACATATAACCTTGCTGTATATTTTTGGGATACAGATGAGTAATGAATGAGTATCTGTGCGAACAGATGAGTAATGAATGAGTATCTGTGCGAACAAATGAGTAATGAATGAGTATCTGTGCAAACAGATGAGTAATGAATGAGTATATGTGCGAGAAAATGAGTAATGAGTGAATATCTTTGCAACAGATGAGTAATGAATGCGCATGTGTGCGAGAACCAATCTTGTTGAAAATTATTAGTGCCAGCCAAGCGTGTATACGGAAAATGAACCAAGCGGCAGGAACCTCGTGAGTATGGCTTGTTCGTTACAAATAATCGTATGTTAAAAAAACGCGTTACTTTACAATCACCCCTCGTATTTAAACTATCAAAACTGAGATTAACGTTTATAGGTTTACAATCGGTATTTAGTCCTTGTCACAGGATGACCTTAGTGGTTGGGCTAACTCAGGAAAGAATCAATGGCGGTGAATGCATTTACATAAGTTTAATGCAACTTTTAAAATATGTTTAATATATATACAATTATCTAAAAAAAACAAGCGAATACACAAATATACTATGAAAAGAATGTTCTCATGAACGTTTAAGACGTTCTTAGTATTGTTATAAATACTGAATGTCTAAGACACTAAAGTGTTGTTAAAGCTATAACAATGTTGATCTAGCGCGATAACTGTGATGCGCGAGAGCTCATGAAGATGATGATGCGCGAATTCAATGGGTGATTGTCATCAAATGCCTTCTGTAAGGGTTGATGATGCGATGCAATGATAGTTAACCTCCAGAGATTGTGAGTGATATTCCTCCAGTGAGGACTGGTAACGGGCCCACCTTGTGTCCCGGGGGTTGTCGTTAGTAAAACCTGGCCATGCTGACGCAGGTACGGGGACCCTCTCCACCGCTCGTAAACGTTAATCGTGGAAGCTTAGCTCCACTCCTGGATATCCAAACCTAGATGGCTTACTCCAACCCTGAATGGCTTATATCCTGGATGGCTTATTTTCAACCCTGGATGGCTTAGGCTGTAATTATACATACGTTTTAGATGTCGGTTAACAAACATAACAATCTTGCATAATTATCATTACCCAAACAAATCATTATTCAATCAATATATGTAAGCTGTACTAATGATGAGTAGCAATGTATACATATTCTACAACGCCATGTATACGCTATGTACGTCGCTGTTAATCAATGCCCCTAATACATGTAAAATAAACATGATCAAATTACTCATATATTACACTCACTGAGTTATGCATGCACGCATGTCAACTAATGACCACATTATACAACGCTATGCATACGCGTCGAACATTTATTCTTGTCACTCATCTCATTGTTAACTAATGTTAACAATCGTGTATTACAATCACTGAGTTATACGCCAACGTAAACTAATGCACCTATTATCCACTGTTATCAAATTAATATTGTTTTACAATTAATGATCAATTACAATAATTACATCTAATAAAGTAACTTCAAAATCATATGCTAGTCTAAAGTTATGTTTGAGAAACATCAATGCTAACCGGATGTCGTAACCGCCAAACAAGATGGCGCCGCCCACTGAATACAAATGTATGATAAAAGTTTAATAAAACTACTAACCACATGTTGCCTATGCATTTTGCCGTCCAATCTCTGTTCCAACAAAGTACTATCGATCATCCCGGCGAGAGCTAGAAGACAATGGGTTTTTATAGCAAACATTACGCCCAAATCATTATTTCCCCCGTTCAGTCCGTGACAAAAGGTGGCTAAATCGGCAGTATTGAATCTACACGAGAGGCCCCTTATACAATTTTTCCGTTTAGGGAAAATATACCTATACGTTTACATGCATTAGCACAAAACTAAACTTATGACACGGCCTCTCTGGCGACCACTTAAAATGTGCACGCTTTTACGTGTTACATGAATAGACCATGAATATTGTGAAATTGTTTCAACTCGAACAATAGATTTGGGTGTAACCGATAACTTACAAGAGCTATGTACGACCAGTACGCTCTACCCGTGACATTTTGTGACAGTCCTCGTATTGCTAAATTGCATTGCTAGTATAACGCATACTGTTTGCAGTAAACGTGAGCGTCATTGCAAATTACAGGGTATTGTCAAATTCCAGTCCTTTAGAAATGGTTCGTCCAGTCGTAAGAATTGTGTTAGTATTACCCCGTATAATGACATGTTGTCGTGAAAAAAGGTCAAGAAAACGTTGTATTTAATTTTTCAATTGATTTGGATACTTTGCACTACCGAAAATGACAAACGTTGCATTGCCCTGGACCTTTGACGGTCCAAGGTCATTTAATTGTCATAAGGTTGCGGGTCACTCATTGCTTTCCATGGGGCAAATACTTGCTTTTCGGAAAATAAAAATAAAAAGGTTTGTACAAATAATTCATACTGTTGCGGGCTATTGTTCCGAATTCATACCGTTGCAAGCTATTCTTTTAACCGCTAGAGGATTTGTATTTAGGCAGATAACTATGGGGCGCGGTATTACTTTTTAATACCTTTTGGTGATATCTCCTATTCAAATAGGTGATATCACCGATTCATTCTGAATGCGTGATATCACCTATTGAATGAGTGATATCATCTATCCGAATCAGTGATATCATTTTTTCAAAACGAATGTGTGATATCACCCATTCGAAAAGGTGATATCACTGTATCGAAAAGGTGATATCACACATTTAATAGGTGATATCACCGATTCATTTTGAATGAGTGATATCACTTATTCGAATCTGTGATATCACTGATTCAGAAATAAACTCTATATGAAGACTGATCCCATCCAGGATCTGTGTAACTAAATAGAGCGACCCTCACAATTGCAACATTTGGCGGGATTTTTCGTCATCGGCGGATAATGGCCGGCGTTCATTTTATGGTCGCACACAGTAGAAGGGGTATACACCCTACCAAACTCTACATACAGGGTCCGATCAAGAAGATGTGGTACTGCTGCCGCCCGCCATCAGGATTGGTATTTGTTTTATAATTAGAATTGTTTGAATACATTAATTATGTATTTAATTGATAAAACAAAAAACATAAACCACCAAAAGAAATAGCACTGATCATATAAAGAAACAACCAGAAGAAGATATATCCTAACTATAGTTACGCGCCAGGGATAGCTATTTTAATCTTGGCGGTAAAATAAATCTCAGTGTATTACAAATCTATTTTTAACTTTGGAATTTCTATAGGACTAACACAACGTATTGTAAGTTAAAATTATTAAGTATTGCATAATATTATATTACTATTAATGTTCTATCTCTATCTTAGAATCATATTACGTTTTAAATTGGTTATTTAATAGCTTTTTATTTTTTTAAAATAAATTTAGCCACCGAGCCTGATCTACTCCCTTTAAATACAGTCATTCAAATTGTAAATAAACCCACCCTTCACAAATTACACTGAGAAGTTATTATTTGAATATTACAACTAACCGTTAGCAATATTATATATTATTCTATACCTAATTTATACATCCAATCGTAGACGCTCTTTCGAGTCATGTGACCGTACAATATATTTCCGTATCGGGACGCACGCGCGTACAAAATATCCCGTATTTTGTTCGTATTGTACGCTTCACAGGTTCCATGTTAAACCTATGATAAAGACCGAAACGCGTGAAAAGGTCCGAATAAAAATCAGAACCGACAGGCTTCTGTCATTACCTAACCATAAATTGTTGTCAAGTAATGAAAACCTATCTATTGCACATATTTTTATTTAATTTTCCTTTATAACAAAAAAAAAACACAAAAAACTAGCATAATATATCATTGTTTGAAACTGACCTTCGGTAGTATTTAATCACTGTTGACAACGGAGAAATGGGCATTCTTTCAAGCAAATAAAGCTTGAGAGTAAGCCATGTCGAACACAATATATAAAATACATAGACCTACATGCAATTGTGCTTTCGATGTTCATAGCGACTTGCTTGAAAGCATGAAACAAACGAAAGTTATATCCGAATTATAAATGATTGGTTAAAATAAAGGTATAGAATAAAAAGGTTACTTAACATGGTTCTGTACAATACGGGATATATTTGGACTCGTACACAGCTGGAAAAAATCATATTGGACTCGCCTAACGGCTCGTCCAATATGACTTTTCCAGCTGTGTACTCGTCCAAATATATCTCCGTATTGTACAGAACCATGTTAAATAACCTATAAATACTAGGGACGTATAACGTCCTTCCTGATAATACGTTTTGGGGCAAGTCAGTATTGTTCTTATTGTAAAAACGAATAGGTGATATCACTGATTCGAATAGGTGATATCACTGATTCAAAACGAAAGGGTGATATCACCTATTTGAAAGAGTGATACCACTAATTCGTTCTGAATCAGTAATATCACCCTTTCGAATCCGTGATATCACTTATTCGAATAGGTGATATCACTCATTTAAATAGTTGATATCACTGAATTGTATTAAAAGGCATCATATATAACTAGTTTATGCACTCCCACCTACCATTCATTATGCTGTAATATCTTATACTTATTTACATTATGTTGATGTTTCCATATGTAAGAGAACTATTTTACATGATTATAATTATGTATTCTTTGGAAACAGTATATTTATCTCCGTTTACATATGTATGTATAGTTATCTTTATGCATATATACATACCTCCTATTTGTGGAAATGTTTTTTACATTTGTTTTAAAAAAAGTTGTAGGTCTTTTTCAGAAGTATTCCTTCCATCACTGTTCCTGTACCAGGAGGACCTTTCTCTTCTCAAGATTGTATCAGAACATATTTTTTTTTTTTAAATTCTATGTTTATTATCTGCCTGAATACATACGCCTATTACCTACGATTGTTTCTGTTGTTTTTACAGGTTGAGGTCAGAGAATAATTCACTCACGACATTACGAGTGAGTAAATGTTCTTTCTTTTCAACATTTTAGGCAATTTTTATTTTTAAAAGAAGGTTTAATTTGCTTTATCTGCTGTGCTACAGTAAGATGATACAGAAAATACCATGTTGATATGAGGTTTCATTCCAATGTCAGATTTGTTTGACGAATCACCACATATTCAGCTAGAGAATGTACACGTTTTGTATTTTTATAGGTGTCACATACATATGATGCACAGCAACCTAATAGTAACAATAATGGTGGGGCGAGACCATACACTTACAAACAAACGGTCGTCGGAAGACGTGCATGAAATCGTCATACCAGTAGATCTAATAACACCAACTACTTTAAATGAAAATAGGTAATGTTAACTAGTTAACCAAATAGTTCGGTTTTAGATCTATGTAATTCTATACAGAGTATAACATGCACGTAAAAGTCGTTATTCAAGATGACCGTTTCTAACCTTTGAGGAGAACGGATTGTCGTGTATTCATCTCCTACGCCTAACATAACCATGACTGTTGTAGTATTTTATTAAAAAAAAAAATACATTAAATTCTGTATATCTTCAGTTCATCAAGTTGTTTCTGGGTGTCAGCTTGCTTACTATAGTCGAAGTTTCTTTGTTATGTGTGAACGTTGAACAACTCTCAATGTAATGCATTACAACTTGACTGTTTTACGCAGTATTCACGTATTGAATGGACTAAATAATGTCAGACTTTAATAAATATTGCTACAAGGTCATATTTCTCTTTTTTTGTGAATCGTAAAACTACTGTAGTTTGTCCTTACCTAATGATAACCTTCTTGAAATTGCAGGTGGAGGCTGAATAGTATCATATTCCGTATTTGTAATGATTTTATATATTTCTATTGCACTTCAAACAAAATCGCTATTTTTCATGAAATATAAATGGGGAAATAACCGGGGTCCATACTACAAAGCAGATATTTTCCATACGATGTTTACTACAATTTGTTATTCAAAAGTATAATAGGTGGGAAGCTGTATACATGACCTATTCATATGTTTACGATTTAAGAGGCTGTATAATTTATTTTTGTGGTTAAAGAATCACAAGCTATGCGGGTAAACTGTGAAGGTCACTGTGTAAACAGGCGATGTATAAGTATAAACCCAAAGAGACTGGGCTGCTGGAGGACGGGATAATTTCTTAAGAACGGTAAAACGGTTGGACATACCCGGTATTAAAATGTGTGGCTTTTGTTTTCTACACCGTTTGACTTTCATAGAACACGAAACACCATGTTTAGGAATTTTGAGACAATCAGTGTTTGCAATTGTTATCTACTATTCATCAAATTCAAAATATCCTCTTATTTTAGCAATAAAAGGTTACACCCATATCATTTACTGGTGCGTTTTCCTTGACCGCTAGTATAATTAGAATAATTAAAAAAATCACGTATGTCTACCTTGACCTAGATATATAATCGTTATACATTTGTTCCCCAATACCTGCATATGCAGTTTGTTTACTATTTCTGTCTGGATCATGTTCTTGCCGACGTGACATATAGCAAGATTTCACCCTTAAGAAATAATAAAGAAATTATTAAGACCACAGGTGGCTGTATCGGTGTTGGGAACTAAAAAAATATAAATAAATAAAATAATAAAAAAATCGTGTTTTTGTTAAAAATAAAACATATTTAAGTTTTCCTGAAAAAATGTCCTAGAGTACTTTAGTTAAAGACAAGGTTTGAAAGTTCATCTGGTCGACATTTAATACCTAACTGTTTTCACCAGTTATTTTATTGGCCTTTCTAATATACCCGAGCTTTCATTGATATCAACATATCTATTTTGCGACTTGCGGCCACTTTAACCGTTTACTTTCTTTACTTCAAATAAACTTGCTTTTGAGTGATGTGGCATGTGCGTTACCGTTGCATACTAACAATTTGCCCTTGTGGACACGTTTATTAAGCTTTATTTCACCAGTAAACATGGTAAACAAGGCCTAATAAACAAATCATTTACGTTTGGTTTTCCGTTCATATTACATTCTATACATCGGATGAATAATTGATTATATAGTTTGTTTACATACAAATTAGTAGTACAGCGACGGATCGAAGTGGGGGAGCACCCGCTGCCAACCCACGACCCCACCCCTCACCACACTCCCCTAAAATCTGAAAAATTATGAAAATTCCTACGTAAAAAGCGATTTTGTTTTTGAGTTTGTTGGTTGTCGAAATTTTGTTTTTAAGTTGTGCCCCATTCTTTACCTCCCCTACCCCCACACACACCCTAATATAAAAAATGAGGAGTTAATTTTCTTTAGAAAAGAAGTGGGGACGTTTGTTAGGAAGAGTAGAATAGAATAGTATAAATAAATATTTGACCGACTGCAGGGGTTTTCTGTATATATACTCCCCAAAATAATTTAAGGACCGCAAGAATATTTCTCCATATACTTACCAGTCAAACTGACTACATTCCATTTTCAAACTGTTACACATAATGTGTAAGCAATGTTGTATTAACTTATTATTCTTTTTTATGTGTTCCCAAAGAATACAGAAACACGAAACAGTTTCCATGTTTGGAATGCAATGTGTATTTAAACTTGTGCGATGATGCAAACTTTAATCTTATTACAATAAGGAAGGGAAGGTCCTTAACTTATTTTGAGGAGTATATGATACCCTCGATGTCCTCTCAGGTAAAATCCATGTCTCGGGTAACAAAATCGCTACCGAAGCAGGCGGTTAATAATTGATCGATTTGTTCCCTATTTGTAGATGCTATACGATTGATGAGAAGGGACCTTATAAAAAGGGAGCGTTTTATTTGTTTGGGGCTTCGTCATAATAGTTTCGTAGCAAGTAGAGATTAAGTAGAAATATAGTTACAGAAAATAGGATTGGACTCTATATTTCATTATACCTTTTGGGCAAGAAATTATAAACATATCATGTTATGGAGATCGCTTACTCCCAAATTTTCGGAGCCAATCAGATTGCAGATCGTGGCATTTGTTAAAAACTAAGTTCTAGCGCAATAAACTAACTGCTTAGAGCGTCGTCTACTAAGTGTCTACTGAACCGAAGGTTCAGGGTTTGAGCCTTCTGTAAGGCAACATTTTTTTTTTTAGGAATTTTATCGGAAAACCCATCAGTGTCATCATTTTAGTCGACGCTGAGTGTTTTAACGTCGTGACGTCATCCAAAATGGACGCCAATGACGTCATTTAAGAAATCTTGTAATCGCTTTATCTCCTTTATTTATTATCGGATTTTGATGCAACTTTCACAGCCTGTAGGATATTAGGTTGAGATATGCAAGAATATCAAAAATGGACATGACGTCATCAAAGATGGCCGCCAGTGACGTCATGCTAAAATATTGTTAGCGTTAAATCTCGAAAATGTAAGGTCGGATTTGAATGAAACGTTTGCAGCTTGTAGAGTTTAGGGTCTCGTTGTGCACGAACGTCCAAACTTGTCTCTATGTTATGACGTCTTGACGTCAGTGACGTCACAATGTATTTAAAAATCCGTTTTCTTTACTGATTGCATTTTTAAATTGTTTTGCTGTAAAATTCATCAGTATCATTGACTCAGTCGACACTGACAGTTTTAACGTCATGACGTCATCCAGAATGGCCACTAATGACGTCATTTCAGAAATCTTGTAATCGCTATATCTCCTTCATTTAATATTGGATTTTGATGCAACTTTCTCAGCCTGTAGAGAAAAAAATGCCAAAAATTGTCAAGACGTCATTAAAGATGGCCGCCAGTGACGGCATGATAAGAACCTTGTTAGCTCTAGATCTCAAACATTTACCGTCGGATTTGAATGAAACTTTCACAACTTCTTTACTACCTCCGAGACCTAGGTTTTCCTTTCGTAATCTAAAATCGGGAATTCAGGAATTTCATAATAAATTTGTTTTAGTTCCTGCAGATAAAGCAGCTAATAATGTAATTATTGTTTGACGCCTACATTACGTCAATGTTTTATCTCTGGAACTCGGCAGCACCAATTCGTATACTCCAGTTAATTCTACCGAGGATGATGTTGTTGCCGCACATATCACTCGGTGCACTACTTTTAAGGCTGGTGTAAGCGATAAGCAAAATAAACTGCCTACCATGTACTGGATTCCTAAATTACATAAAAATCCGTATAAGGCTCGCTTTATTTCTAATTCTAGTGCCTGCACCACAACAAACATCTCCAAACTTTTAACTTCTTGTCTTACTGCCGTTAAAGATCACGTTAAACTATATTGTGATAAAACTTATGAAAACTCTGGGATTAATTTATTTTGGTCTATAAAAAATTCAGGAGACGTTCTTGATAAAATTTTCAATAAAGGTCTAGTTTCATCAATAAGTACTTATGACTTCTCTACACTATATACAACCTTACCACATCATCTTATTAAAGACAAGCTAATTTCTCTTATTCAAAAAACATTCGCTAGAGAAAATACTACATTTTTGGCATGTAATAATATTAAAGCGTTTTTCACTAACGGCAGTTTAGACAATTATACTATGTGGACTTGCTATGAAGTTTGTGAAGCACTCATCTTCCTATTAGATAATATTTTCGTCAGGTACGGTACCACCGTTTATAGACAAATTGTTGGTATCCCTATGGGTACGAACTGTGCACCACTTGTCGCAGATTTGTTTTTATTTTGCTATGAAAGGGATTTCATGTTGGGTCTTTCACCAGATACCCAGGCAGATGTTATTGAAGCTTTTAATGACACCTCTCGGTATCTGGATGACATACTGAACATTGACAACCCTTTCTTTCAAACTATGGTTCATAATATTTATCCTAAAGAACTTCGGCTTAATAAAGAAAATATATCTGATAATAACGCTTCTTTTCTTGATTTAGATCTCTCGATTGAAAATGGTAAAATAATTAGCAAAATCTATGACAAGAGAGATGATTTTAATTTTGACATTGTTAATTATCCCCACTTGGATGGGGATGTTCCCCGAGCAACTTCTTATGGGGTGTATCCGTCTCAACTCATTCGTTTTTCTAGAGCTTGTACTCGAGTTGAGGACTTTAATATTCGTAATCTTTGTATAACTAAAAAGTTACTCAATCAGGGTTACCGTTACCATAAACTTCGTAAAACCTTTGCAAAATTTTATTATCGTAACCCTGATCTTCTTCCCAAATATAATTGTAATTTAAGGACTCTTCTGCGACAAGGACTATCACAACCTGACTTCTATGGTGATGTGATTTATAAACTTCGTAAGATTCTTGGTCATGATCACTTTCATACTATCTTTGTTAAACTTGTTAAAAAGTTTATCAAAAGAGGTTATGACCCTATCATTTTGCAACGTACTGCATGCTTGGTGGTGGACCCTTTTACAGTTCGCCACTATGCTTTCCTCTTTAATTGTACGATGACCGGACAGGCTGTGGACCCTATGATGACGCCTACCTAAAGCCCATCGGGAAGGTAGCGTTTGATGTTTGTCCATGTTCTTTCTTGTCGTGCCCTTAATGGTGTATTCTCTTACTGCTCTGGCTTCTGCCAAGTCATTGAGTACCTTCATTGTTGCTTTCTCAAGCTATTGTTTTTTTTTTGTATTATATTTACAAGAGCATATTTGTGTTTTACTTATATTGCCTATTGATGCTGCCTTGTTGGTTAGAGTTTAGATCATGGCGGGGATTTCTTTATTTACACTGTCCTGTTTTAATGGGATGGCATAGGGTAAGTGTGAGTTTTGGTGCACCCTAGAACCGGTTTAAACCCCCAGTGGCCTACTTTGCCACTGACCGTTCCAAGGCGGTAGCCCTATTGTCAACCCTTTTGTGTTTGTGATGTCGTTTGCATTTTTTATTACTTTTGCCTTTTCGTTTGTCTGTTTGCGTGTTTGTTTTTGTGTTTTGTGGTTGACTGTCGTCCGTGAATGCTGCTTTCCCTGTCCGATATTTTTATCCTTATTTATTTGCACAATTGTGTTGTTTGTGCCGTGTGGCGACCGTAAAAAGTCTCCCCGTACATCCAATCAATATTGTTATTTTTACATCCTACAGGGATTGTATGATATTCATTGATCCAGTTTTCCTTAAACACGTGTGTTTCATATACCGAGTTGAAGGTTTTGTGCTCATCGACATTTTGGCCCATTTTATTAGGGATTTCCTTAACTTTCCTCATTATCTTGCATTAGACACTGACATGAGTTTTGGGCCTCTTTTAACAGTCCGTAAGTTTTCTAATATTATTTCTTATGGATCTTTGATACGATTCTATTTCGTATCTCTAATAAATACTTATTGGCCCTTATTTCGCTTTTCACGGAATGGTATTACTCTCCATAAAAACAATTATGAGTCTTTTAGCTAAAACTTTAAAAATAAATATTTCACCTCTTCGGTTACACTCTGCGTCATCAATACAAATTCCACAAAAAAACTCTTCATTTCTTAGAACTAAACCATATGTACGCCTTACACCTTTAAATATTCATTCGGCAACCTCGTTTCATGTTCCTTCTAATAATATAACTAGGATTTTTAATAATGGCTCAAAAGTTTCCGTTACTCCTCTAGGATCTCCTGTTTTGAGGAAATACCATGTAAAGTCTCCTTTCAGAAATCATTTAGTTCATTCAAGACGCAGGGTGTTTCCCTCTATTTATAAGTGCAATGCTAAGAGGTGCAGTTGTTGCAGTTATTTATCGTGCAAGTCCACCATTAAATCAGCTGTTAATGGTAGATTGTTTAATGTATGTCTAGCTTCAAATGTTGATTGACGTACTACTCAAGTCATTTATGTTCTGACATGAAATGCACCACTTTGCGGTATACAATATGTTGGACAAACAGGTCGATCCTTAAAAGTTCGATTTCGTGAACACAAATATAATGCAAGTAATCCTAAAAAGTTAAAAACTTACTTGTACCAACACTTTCGTCAGTCAGGTCATAAGTTCAATTACGTAACTGTTCAACCAGTTGAATATTTATTTTTTGATAATGATGCTACTAAAAGCTTCAAAATAAAAGCTAGACACATTGCAGAACTTAAGTGGATGAAAAACTTACAGACACCTTATCCATTCGGCCTTAATGACAATATTTATCAAGAAGGAAATATTTCTAAAGATCCTTATATTGACATTTTTTCTATTTTTTCTATTCGAAAGCGTAAATCTAGGTCTCATGGTTTTAGGCGTAATGGTAACATCAAACGTAAATCGCGTGTAATTATTTCTGTCGCTGATTTACATACTATTTTTAAACAGTCTGGAAAGCACTCTATGCTTTCACGGCTTACCTCTTTGTCTATTTCTTCACTAAAGTTGATCGACGAGGAAGCCGACAAAATTTTCATTCGTACAGATACCTTGTATAACACTGCTTCCATAGTTCAAAGCTACACACAACATGTTCTCCGACCCCATATTGACAAGGAGTCTGATCACGTCAGGCATTTTCTAAAACTACTATATATTAATAAAGGTATTGATTTCATTGACATGCCTAGTATTTTTCGGGATACTCATGTAGTTGATTCTATCCCAAAATATTTCAAAAATTGCGAAAGTCCTGTAATTTGTTATAAGTATAAAAAGCCCATTAGAAACATTATTTTAAACTACAACAAAATAGTTTCTGACCTTGATATAGTACTTAATACTCCTAAGGAATGTGAATGCAACACATCAAAATTTTGCTATGCTCCAGCAGGTCATGTCATCACTGGTAATTTTGATATTATTGATAAACGTATTCGGCATTTGTTTTCGAAAGGTCCTAAATATAGATTACCTTCAACTATTTATTTTAATGCCTGTCGTGCCCAGATCGTCCACTCCATTGAAGATTTTAGTATAAAATGGTGTCGTAGAGAACATGCGGACCCAAACTCGCTTTCTACTTGGAAAAAGTCTATTCTTAAAATTATAGATACACGTATTAACTTTTATAATTCTAACCCCTCTTTACTACCTCCGAGACCTAGGTTTTCCTTTCGTAATCTTAAATCGGGAATTCAGGAATTTCATAATAAATTTGTTTTAGTTCCTGCAGATAAAGCAGCTAATAATGTAATTATTGTTTGACGCCTACATCACGTCAATGTTTTATCTCTGGAACTCGGCAGCACCAATTCGTATACTCCAGTTAATTCTACCGAGGATGATGTTGTTGCCGCACATATCACTCGGTGCACTACTTTCAAGGCTGGTGTAAGCGATAAGCAAAATAAACTGCCTACCATGTACTGGATTCCTAAATTACATAAAAATCCGTATAAGGCTCGCTTTATTTCTAATTCTAGTGCCTGCACCACAACAAACATCTCCAAACTTTTAACTTCTTGTCTTACTGCCGTTAAAGATCACATTAAACTATATTGTGATAAAATTTATGAAAACTCTGGGATTAATTTATTTTGGCCTATAAAAAATTCAGTAGACGTTCTTGATAAAATTTTCAATAAAGGTCTAGTTTCATCAATAAGTACTTATGACTTCTCTACACTATATACAACCTTACCACATCATCTTATTAAAGACAAGCTAATTTCTCTTATTCAAAAAACATTCGCTAGAGAAAATACTACATTTTTGGCATGTAATAATATTAAAGCGTTTTTCACTAACGGCAGTTTAGACAATTATACTATGTGGACTTGCTATGAAGTTTGTGAAGCACTCATCTTCCTATTAGATACTATATTCGTCAGGTACGGTACCACCGTTTATAGACAAATTGTTGGTATCCCTATGGGTACGAACTGTGCACCACTTGTCGCAGATTTGTTTTTATTTTGCTATGAAAGGGATTTCATGTTGGGTCTTTCACCAGATACCCAGGCAGATGTTATTGAAGCTTTTAATGACACCTCTCGTTATCTGGATGACATACTGATCATTGACAACCCTTTCTTTCAAACTATGGTTCATAATATTTATCCTAAAGAACTTCGGCTTAATAAAGAAAATATATCTGATAATAACGCTTCTTTTCTTGATTTAGATCTCTCGATTGAAAATGGTAAAATAATTAGCAAAATCTATGACAAGAGAGATGATTTTAATTTTGACATTGTTAATTATCCCCACTTGGATGGGGATGTTCCCCGAGCAACTTCTTATGGGGTGTATCTGTCTTAACTCATTCGTTTTTCTAGAGCTTGTACTCGAGTTGAGGACTTTAATATTCGTAATCTTTGTATAACTAAAAAGTTACTCAATCAGGGTTACCGTTACCATAAACTTCGTAAAACATTTGCAAAATTTTATTATCGTAACCCTTATCTTCTTTCCAAATATAATTGTAATTTAAGGACTCTTCTGCGACAAGGACTATCACAACCTGACTTCTATGGTGATGTGATTTATAAACTTCGTAAGATTCTTGGTCATGATCACTTTCATACTATCTTTGTTAAACTTGTTAAAAAGTTTATCAAAAGAGGTTATGACCCTATCATTTTGCAACGTACTGCATGCTTGGTGGTGGACCCTTTTACAGTTCGCCACTATGCTTTCCTCTTTAATTGTACTATGACCGGACAGGCTGTGGACCCTATGATGACGCCTACCTAAAGCCCATCGGGAAGGTGGCGTTTGATGTTTGTCCATGTTCTTTCTTATCGTGCCCTCAATGGTGTATTCTCTTACTGCTCTGGCTTCTGCCAAGTCATTGAGTACCTTCATTGTGGCTTTCTAGGCTGTTGTTTTTTGTGTTTTTTTTGTATTATATTTACACGAGCATATTTGTGTTTTACTTATATTGCCTATTGATGCTGCCTTGTTGGTTAGAGTTTAGAAGATGGCGGGGATTTCTTTATTTACACTGTCCTGTTTTAATGGGATGACAGTAGGGTAAGTGTGAGGTTTGGTGCACCCTAGAACCGGTTTAAACCCCCAGTGGCCTACTTTGCCACTGACCGTTCCAAGGCGGTAGCCCTATTGTCAACCCTTTTGTGTTTGTGATGTCGTTTGCATTTTTTATTACTTTTGCCTTTTCGTTTGTCTGTTTGCGTATTTGTTTTTGTGTTTTGTGGTTGACTGTCGTCCTTGAATGCTGCTTTCCCTGTCCGATATTTTTATCCTTATTTGTAGAGTTCAGGGTCTAGTTGTGCAAGAATGCCGAAACGTGTCTCTATGTGATAACGTTATTGACGTCACAATGTTATTAAAAGTCTGTTTTCTTTACTAATTGCATTTTTAAGTTGTTTTACTGTAAAATCAATCATTGTCATTGTTTCAGTCAACGTTAGTAGTTTTAATGTTATCACGTCATCCAAAATTGCCGCAAATGACGTCATTATTGAAATATTTTAATCGCTATATCTTCTTCATTTATGATCGGATATTGATAAAACTTTCACATGAACTCTACATTCAACGTCTAATTGTGCAATAATGTCGAAGTCTGTTATGTCGTCATCAAAGATAGACGCCAGTGACGTCATAAGGGAAATCTTGTTAAGACTATATCTTTATGATCGGATTTGAACACAACTTTCAAAGATTGTAGAGTTCAGGGTCTGGTTATGTCATACGGTATCCCAACGCCATGGCGTCATGACGTCAGTGACGTCACAATATTCAGTAATTCGATTTTTTTACTGTTTGCATGTTCGAATTATTTTCTTGATACATCAATCAGTTGTGACGTCTTGACGTCATGACGTCATTAAGACAGGAAAGCTCGTTTGATCAGGTCCTGATCAAAATCTAGTTCTTATTATTCTTCCTCCTACACGCACTTCTCATAGAAATATTTGTCGCAGCAAGTCAAAATTTTATCAATGATAGAGGACATTCGCGACTGGTGCCTCGTAGAAATTGATGTCATTACGTCATCCAAGATGGCCGCCAGTGACGTCATCAGACAAATTTTGATATCGCTAGATCTCAAATATTTATAGTCGGATTTGAATGAAACGTTCAAAGATTGTAGGGTTCAGGGTCTAGTTGTGCAAAAACGTAAAAACGTGTCTCTATGTAATAACGACTTGACGTCAGTGACGTCACAATGTTATGAAAAGTAAATTTTTTGAGTGATGGCATTTTTCATGTTTTTTTACTTCAAAATTCATCAGTGTCATTGTTTCAGTAGACGCTGACAGTTTTAACGTCATGCCGTCATTCAAAATGGCCGCCAATGACGTCATTTGAGAAATCTTGTAATCGCTATATTTCCTTCATTTATGATCGGATTTTAATGCAACTTCCACAGCCTGTAGGGAATTAGGTCGGTTTGTGCAAAAATGTCAAAAATTGTCATGATGTCATCCAAGATGGCCGCCAGTGACGTCATGATATAAATATTGTTAGCGCTAGATCTCAAACATTTATAATCGGATTTGAATGAAACTTTCCTAGATTGAAGAGTTTAGGGTCTAGTTATAAACGAATGTAAAAACGTGTCTCTAGGTAATAACGTCTTGACGTCAGTGACGTCATAATATTATTAAAATCCGTTTTTTTTACTGATTAACATTTTTGAAGTTGTTTCACTGTATAATCCATCAATTTCATTGTCTCAGTCGACGCTGATAGTTTTAACGTCATGACGTCATCCAAAATGGCCGTCAATGACGTCATTTAAGAAATCTTGTAATCGCCATATCTCCGTCATTTAGCATCGGAGTTTGATAAAACTTTCACAGTTTGTAGATATCAAACTCTAGTTGTGCTATAATGTGGAATGTTGTCCTGTCGTCATCAAAGATGGCCGCCAGTGACGTCATAAATGAACTCTTGTTTTGTCTATATCTTCTATATTTATTATCGTATTTGAATAAAACTTTCACAGATTGTAGAGTTCGGGGTCCGGTTGTACAAGAACGTCATACGGTATCCCGACGTCATGACGTCAGTGACGTCAAAACATTCGGAAATTTGTTTTTTTCACTGACTGATTCGATGTTATTTTCGTGATAAATCCATCAGTATCTTCATCTTCGACAACTCTGACAGTTGTGACGTCATGACGTAATTAAGACAGGAAAGCCCGTTTGATCAGGTTCTGATCAAAATCTAGTTGCAGATTTGTTTTTGTACTGCTATGAACGAGATTTTATGGTGAATTTGTCACCTGCTAGCCAGGGTGAAATTATTGATGCATTTAATAATACTTCTCGGTATCTTGATGACATACTCAATATTGATAATCCGTTCTCATATGGTTACTAACATTTATCCACCAGAGCTCACGTTGAATAATGCCAACAGTTCGGATACAGTAGCAGCATTTCTCGATTTTCATCTCTCGATTTCAAATGATTGTATTCATACTAAAATCTATGATAAGACAGATGATTTCAATTTTAACATCGTTAACTATTCATACCTGGATGGAGATGTACCTCGTGCTACCTCATACGGGGTGTATATCTCCCAGCTCATTCGATTTGCTAGAGCGTGTAATGATGTTATATACTTCAATGATCGAAATCAAGTTATTACAAGTAAACTTCTTTAGCGGGGTTTTCGTTATCACAAACTACGTAGATCTTTCTCTAAATTCTACCGCCGCAACGAGGCCCTGCTGGAAAATTACAAAACCAACCTTAAAACACTTCTGCGACTAGGCATATCACAACCTTCATTTTATAGAGATGTGATCTATAAACTTCGAAAGTTAAAGGGGTCTGACCGCTTTACAAATTTAGTCAGGAAGTTCGTCAGAAAAGGATATAACCCTTTGGTTTTAGTACCATAGATGTTGCAGCTAAAGAGAAAACCAATCTAGGGTACGACCAGAAAACTCGAGGGACGAAAGCTCATGCACCACCTTCCTTAGTTGGGGTTTAATTAGGTACAATCATAGAGTCCCAACAGGTATTCCAGTCATAGCACAAGTGAAAAGTGAAGCGTAATGACTGACTGTAGAGGGGTCAATCACAAAACATGCAGTGCGCTGTAAAACCAACTAACTAAAGAAACACATACAAAAAAAGTACGATTCTGGATACATCCTCATATGTTTATTTTTTTTTGTATGTGTTTCTTTAGTTAGTTTCTCTGGATGTGGACTTTATTGTTATATAATTCCTTTGGATGGGATGTAGCTTTGTTTACACTGTCTTGTCTATTTGGGCGCTGGGGACAGGATAATAGCGAGGACTGTGCGCATATAAAATCGATTCAAGCTAACTTATTGCCTACTGACCGTTCCAAGTCGGTAAACCTGTCTTCACCACTATTTCTGTTGTTTTTTGTCTATTTCATTGCATTTTCAAGTCCTTGTTTGCAGTACAGTGCGGACCTACGATGCCATTGCGTTCGGACGCTGTGGTTTCTATAGGACCCTATATCTCATTTGTGTATACATTTTGTAATATATTCAGCCATGGTACTATGTTTAGTGCTAATTACTGTTTAAAATTTTGACTTGAGTTGACTTGTCAGGTTTTATCAAGAGACAAATAACACAATGGGAATGACACTTTAATCAGTATGTCTGTGATTTATAAACTTTTACTGGAGTATCAAATTACCCAGCTGCAGTAGTGACAGCTTATCAGTGGCTGTGGAGTGAAATGTTTACTGTATGTGTGGTTGCTGTATATTGTAATTGCTTCAATTATCAGCTTGTTTACTGTTTTGGTTTTTAAATTAAGCATATGGGAAAATGGCAGTGCATGTTATAATTACTGTTATGTTCTCTACTACTATGAGTCAGTTCAGTGGCTGGAAGTTATTAAAATAACAAGAATTATGAATATAAAATTTGAACACTCTACTCTGTAGGACAAAGTAAAATAATTTAACGCACATTTCAACACAGTTTTTAAAGACGGTACCAACTTTGACGCAAATTTTGACGCACATTTTGACACAAATTTTAACGCAAACTTTAACGCCGACTTATTGCATTATAACTTTCTTGTCCTTGGGTGTAGCATGTTCAAATTTCATATATAAACTCCTGGTCATTGTCCTTCTTAATACAAATAAGTTCCAGCCCTCCAACTGACCCTGGGTCGGAGTCAATGTCACTTAAATATATGTACCGTCAATATTTGCGTTAGAATTTGGTGACGGTACATGTATTTAAGTGACATTGACTGAAATAATTGATGTTTCTGAGGAAAACAGATTGATATTTTAATTCATGTTTTGTTTCCAGCGCATAGTTTAAAGAAAGTACTAACCCGTCAAATAACGGGGTAAAATTATACTACACAACCGTTTATCAAAACTCTTTTCAGTTGTTCAGGTCATATAATAATGTCATATAATAACGTATATGTACCGATTAAAAGTATTAAAGTTATGAGTTTATTACTTCCTGCTATCATATGAAAATAAGGTATATCGATATTGCGTCTTCCTTATCAAACATCGAATATAGAACAACAAAATCGATGTTTGTGTATTCGTGTGATTTGATACACATTCGTATTCAGAAAACTCTCACCTACCAAACAAGCCTTAACTGTTTTCTTTTCTCCTTAAACTCAATTAAAAAACAGATGCTTTGACGTTCTTCATTTTTACATTTCGTCACGTGTGGTTCCCACGCAAGAATAAGGCCACTGCTTATCCAGGCAGATGGGTAAACACCCCTGAAGTCATGTTAATGTTGTATTTTTGGAATGTTCATTAAAGGTCTTCATCTTCCCTGTATTATTTGAGGTGCTACTTTGGTGTTGGCAGTAAACAATGAGATTTGTTCCAGTGAAAACAAATGGAGTGTTAACAATATAATTTACACCAAGTCTGCAGTTCTACAAGTGAGATGGCTGTATACTTTTATCGCGATGTAACTGGAGGGTGGGCTTGAAATGTTCATTCCGTTTGACACCATATACAACTTTTGTATTGGTGCGCCGGAAAACCCAATTCAACTCAAGGACACATTCTATAGTTATACAATGTTCCAAAAGTAGATATAAAACTCGAACAGGAAATGTAGCATTCAAGGACAACAGTCAACCATAAACACATACAAAGAAACAAAGAAAACTTTAAAGATGAATAAAAGGCAAAATAAGACATCAAAAACACAAAAGGGTTGACAATAGGGGTACCGCATTGGAACGGTCAGTGGAAAAAATGGTCCCTGGGGTTAACTGTTTGCTCAGTATACAAGCATCTATCTAGTTGATCCGAAAAGGACAAACACATACTATAATCATATAACTGGACCTTTTAATTTAAATAATACGTTATTAATGAATATTTTCTGACCCATGTTTGGTAAAGTAGTATACACATAACTTAAAGTTGGATTTAGGCAAGGTGATAAAATAGTTATCTCAAATGTGTAAGAATGTCTCTCCCGTCATTTAATCTGCTAGTGTTCTGCATAGTGGGAGTTGAAATGTAAACTAGTTTGTACGTTACATTTTGCTTCGGTATTTTGATCGTTTAAGTGATTGCATATATGGTAACGCAGAAGCGCAACCGTTAGATAAAACAATACCATTGCAAGGTCGATATTTAAACGTGCATGTTCTTTAATCATATGCTAACGTATTTCAGCGATAAACGCATCTAAGCAAATAAAGTATTTATAAAAGTCGAACAAGAATTGTAGAATTCAAGGACCAAGTAAACAGCGTTGGATAATACGTTCAAATATACATCGATGTACACAGCTAAATCAGCATTTGCATGTATTATGTGCTTTTCTTCATACCTAACATGACCACCTGATTAGGTTACTTTCTGCAAGATAAACTTATTTTTATTAAAGCGACATGTTTAATATTTAAGATCAATTACTAATATAAATATGGTGATACCAAAACTATTAAAAGGAAACCTATGATATTCCGGACATTAAGTACGACGGGTGTTCGTTATAAGTTTTGTCAATTGTAGTCTTTATATTCCTATAGGGTACTCTGCATTAGCTTGTATGCCTCGTTTTAAGCGTTTTAGCCACATCTGGAATAATGTTTGATACTGGAGTTTAGGTACACCCCTTAGCCACTGGACAATTGCTGACCCAAGGGATTTTCAATCAGAATAATTTCTCCCTGAAATATTTTTGTTCAGTAGTGGCTAAAGAAAGAAGTAATATTGGGCAAGGTCAGGCGAGTAAGGTGCATGCGGGAGTACAGTGACTTTTTCCTGTTCCAATACCGTAGTCACAGTAGCCACTTTGTGTACTGGAGCGTTGTCGTGTAGCAGAAACTTGTGATGGAGTCCAGTTTCGGGGCTTCGCTTCTGGAAGTAAGCTTTAAGCTTCTTCAAACTTTTGTCTTTGTATAACTTGGTATTGGCCCTTTTAACTTGGTATGGCGTCTTGTACAGCTGGTCCATGTATTGTGAAGAAAATTGCGTAACGAACTTTACGGACATTGTCGTTTCTCTTCGAAATGCGGGGTCTCCTGATGCTTTGATAACTCCATGTCCACCGCCATATGCATGCCATCTTCGGGATGGTTACAATTTTGTGCTGTTGATTTTATGAATATTGAGTTCTGCTCAACCCGGGGTTAGAGGGCGTGAGCGGTAGCTAGCATATTTCACTACCACTCATGAACAGTCTCAATCAAACCGAGACTGCAATATTTCGTATGTGTCGTGCTCGGCCGTTTCCAAAGGTCCATTATCATACTCTTTTTTTAAGTGGCGCAGTTATTGTTTGAGACTTCCATGTTTGAATAAGAAAATGAATCCATGTCTCGTCCCTAGTAACAATTCTCGCACACTACACTTATTTCGATAACATTTTCAGTATCTGGCGTGCTTTTTCACAAGAGTCTTATTTTTCTCCTCAACCAGGGAATGGGATATGCAACGAGCCGTAAATGTCCTCAAAATTAAAGGTTTTCCAAAAATGAGAGGCACCTTTCTTATGATAAGCCAGACATCCTAGCTAGGTTCCTGACTGTACACTGATCATCTTCGGTCGAAAGCGTTTTGAAAAGCAAAACTCCAGACTTGTTGCTTTTGCTAACTGGACGTCCAGATTTTGTAGCATCTTTGACAGAATCTTGCCCGGCCTTGAATGTAGATACTCAGTAGTTTTAGAAGATGTCCCCATAAACTTGGACAATTTCATTGTAAATATATTTTGACCTGAAACGGAGATTACAACAAGCTATTATATAGCCCCGAATTTCTATTGAATTTACAGGGCGATTACAAACCATAATTATAAACAGTGGTCAAGGACTAGCCTATTTAAAACTGTCATAGATTTTGATTACGTGCACGTATACTGAAACGCAAAAGAAACTCAACTCGGGAATTTCCGCTATATATTGTATGTCCCTGCCATGTCCTATTCTCTAACCACAAACACACATAGAAACAAAGAACAAATTCAAAGATGAATAAAAGGTCAAATAAGAAATCACAATCACAAAAGGGCTGACCATAGGGCTATCGCCTTTGAACGGTCAGTGTAAAAAAGGCCACTGGGGTTAAAACCAGGTTCTAGGGTGGTCTAACCCACATTTCAAGAGTTAACAATACAATGGTACTATTTTAAATCAGCTGAAAATGATTATAGATAACTTGCAAACTAATTAAACAACAGGTCATTGCTGTATAGTTCAGATTTGTATTTAAGCAACCTGCGTCCTTCCGCATTCATTAACGTGACATAGTGTGCATGGATCGCTGCGATCTTTAGAGAAAGTTGTCAACTTTAATATATAAAGCATTGACAGAGAGGGTCCTTAGTTGAGTAGTTTATTATTAATATTCTCTCATCATCATCACTATCATCAATCAACATGCCTCTTCGAGATTTATCATCATTTCGGCACTGACTGCTGCAATGGTCAAGATTTGTGCATGTCACGTCCTCTGATATGCAAGAGCACTTCCGTGACATCATCATCATCATTATCATCATTCCGGCACTTTTTGCTGCAATTGCCAAGATCTGTGCATTCCACGTGACCTTTCAGCTTTTGCCAGCCATAGTAATGACATTTGCATACGTAAAACGTCCATCAACTGATAAGGTATACGTATTTGTACAAAACAGATGTCTTTTGTAAAAGTAAAATAAATCATTTAAACATTGAAGTATATCGAACGATTAGTAACATCAATTTATATTTTACAGTGCACGTATTTGCAACACACATCTGTTATATGAATTACTATATAAAGTTGCGTTACCGCTGTACCAGTTATCTAGAGGGACCTCTATCTACCGTAACTCCTGTATTAACACTGGTGAAAAGTAAGTGCAATTTTCAATTTATTTTATTTTAATATCAATCTATTCTATACAAACATATCAATAGTAAACGGTGCTTGATGATACGTGTTTGGCAAACCGATGTACACCGCTAAATAAGCACTTGCATTTATTATGTGCATTTGCTCTCACTAAACATGCATACTTGGTTATGTTATTTTCTGCAAGATGAACATTTTTTTTTTTTAAAGGGTTTAAAATTAGAGAAAATAATGAACACAAACAATTTTTTACGTTATAAAATCAATTACTAATATAAATGTTGTGATAACAAAACCATAACCAAACTATTCAAAGGAAGCCTATGATATTCTAACAGATGTCCATACCTGTCTCAGTAAATGTTTGACCTAGATAAAAATGCATATTACTATTTATTTTTCAACATAATTATAAGTATTAATCTGGAGAGGCTAAGTCGCTGGTTCAGTAAGCCAAGGTTTCTAAATGCGATCACAATAACGACCATGTTTTATATATGTAAGGTCATTAGCATCGGCAAAACACGTGTTACAACAGCTAACGTGTTTATTTATCTGAGGCCAGTTGTTCAAAGAAATGTTAAATTTAACACTACGTTAAGGTAACGGGCCGTTAAATTCTTAAGAGAGCGTAAGATAACGCTACGTTAAAAATGTGTTGTTCAGTTTGTTTTAACGCTGGAATTAAAATACGCTGGTGTTAAAAATTAATTCTAGAGTTAAGCAATAATTTTACATGTTAACGCCAGTGTTAGGTTTTAACATTGGGTTACTATGTATTTCCCAGAATGCACTTCTCTTACTCATTACTTCCAGAGTAAATAAAATGGCTTAAGTTAGTAATTTTGAACAAAAAAAAGGAAGAGAAATACTAATTTTAGTAGGGATGAGGTACTTAAATTAGAAGAAATTGTGACAAAGGAAGAAAACCTTAAATTGATTACAGCTAAGTTCAGTTCTGTCACAAGTAACAAAATGAAAAATGACTTATGGGAGGAAATTGCTAGTGAGGTCAGTGCACTGGGGGTTTGTGCCAGAACTGCCACTGATTGCTCCAACAAATGGCAGAACCTTAAGAGAGAGGCCAAGGAGGCCATGACAGAAGAAAAGTTGGAGCAGAGAACGACTGGTGGAGGTCCTAAGAAAATTTGCCTGAGTCAACAACAGACTAGGATCGTAAATGTTATGGGAGGAACCGCCTCATTTTCCGGAATTACATGAGGTCTAGACAGTGATGAGATATGTAAGCCGCAATTTTATTTTACTTTGAATATTTAATTTGATGGAGATTACCTGCATTTTCCCTTTTTTTAAAATTAATTCCAAAAATGAGTAAGATTATGGTAACATGTTGTTAATGCACTTATATGATGTTCTCTCTTTTTCAAACTGCACAGATTTGCGCAAATAAACAATATTTAGAAGTCGCCAGCCGTCAGATTGTAAACAGAGCAAGTGTTTCTATTTATAGTAACAAGGAATCCCTCTCCAATACAAACACAAGTGTATGTGAAAATCATTCTTCTGCTTTTGTCGCAATCAATAAAATGTAAGAAACTTACCTATGAATATCCACAAAACAAACATCATTCATAACATTTTGCCATGTCGCTTAAATCATTAACAAAAGTTGAGGCAAATTTGAATTAATCTTTACAAATACTCGAGTATTTCACGAAGAGTTATGTTGAAAAATGCAATATCAAGAGGCATAATCTGAGTCAGCAATCAAACTCGACCAAAAAAGTAAAGTATAGTTTCTGTGTGTCAGTTTAAAGGGACACATGACGATCTTAACTAGGCATAACTTGGAGACGTTTTTAGAACTGGTTGCAGATTATGATTAAAAAAAAATCACAAACAATCAGTAAATTGCACAACAACGTTTTCAAATCCGAAATAACTAAATCCATGAAATAATGAGTTTTGTTCTTAAGGGGTTATTGTTCACTTTTCTATAATCCCATTGAGATTGCATATTAGGAAAAGAAAAAAAAAGGAGAAGGGTTTACCATGGAACACTGGTGTCGCCTGCCGTTTGCTTTCATGTTATCAAGTATAATATAACTATACAGTATGAATTCTATGATTTAAATCGTATGGATATATTTTAATCGTGAGGATATATTTTAAATCTTAAGGATATACTTTAAATCAAGAGGATTTATTTAAATAGTGCCAGTTTATTTAAATCATGTCAATTTATTTAAATATGGTGGATGGATATTATACAAAATTCATACTGTAAATTCAACTTCAAGTCTAAGCCCTATCTTACAAAGCTGAAAAAGCAATACAATAAAAAAACCTATCCTGACTTGTGTAAAAAGCCAATCCTCATGTACATGGAAAATAACAAGTGTTGTCTCTTACTCTCTTTCCACATTACTCCTATTTTATGGAGATGTCGACCACTGTCATTTCTGCATTACTCCCATTTTCATGGAGATGTCGACCGCTGTCATTCCTGCATTACTCCCATTTACATGGAGATGTCAAGCGCTGTCATTTCTGCATTACTTCCATTTTCATGGAGATGTCGAGCGCTGTCAATTTTACATTACTCCCATTTTCATGGAGATGTCGAGCACTGTCATTACTGCATTACTTCCATTTTCATGGAGATGTCGAGCGCTATCATTTCTGCATTACTCCCATTTTCATGAAGATGTCGAGCGCTGTCATTTCTGCATTACTCCCATGAACATGGAGATGTCGAGCGCTGTCATTTCTGCATTACTCCCATTTTCATGGAGATGTCGAGCGCTGTCATTTCTGCATTACTCCCATTTTCATGGAGATGTCGAGCGCTGTCATTTCTGCATTACTCCCATTTCATGGAGATGTCAAGCGCTGTCATTTCTGCATTACTCCCATTTTCATGGAGATGTCGACCGCTGCCATTTCTGCATTACTCCCATGTTCATGGAGATATCGAGCGCTGTCATTTCTGCATTACTCCCATTTTCATGGAGATGTCGACCGTTTCCATTTCTGCATTACTCCCATTATCATGGAGATGTCGAGCGCAGTCATTCAGGCATGACTCCCATTTTCATGGAGATGTCGAGCACTGTCATTCCAGCATTACTCCAATTTTCATGGAGATGTCGAGCACTGTCATTCTTGCATTACTCCAATTTTCATCGAGATGTCGACCGCTGTCATTCCTGCATTACTCCCATTTTCATGGAGATGTCGAGCGCTGTCATTTCTGCATTACTTCCATTTTCATGGAGATGTCAACTGCTGTCATTTCTGCACTACTCCCATTTTCATGGAGATGTCGAGTGCAGTCATTTCTGCATTACTCCCATTTTTATGGAGATGTTTACCGCTGTCATTTCTGCATTACTCCCATTTTCATGGAGATATCGACCGTTTTCATTTCTGCATTACTCCCATTTTCATGGAGATATCGACCGCTGTCATTTCTGCATTACTCCCATTATCATGGAGATGTCGAGCGCAGTCATTCATGCATGACTACCATTTTCATGGAGATGTCGAGCACTGTCATTCCTGCATTACTCCCGTTTTCATGGAGATGTCGAGCATTGTCATTCCTGCATTACTCCTATTTTCATGGAGATGTCGAACGCTGTCATTTCTGCATTACTCCCATTTTCATGGAGATGTCGAGCGCCGTCATTTCTTTATTACTCCCATGTTCATGAAAATGTCGAGCGCTGTCATTTCTGCATCACTCCCATTATGGAGATGTCGAGCGCTGTCATTGAGCATTACTCTCACGTTTACAGATGTCTAGCGCTGTTACTCCTGCATTATAGTCATTTCATAGAGAGAGCACTGTCATTTCTACATTACTCTCATTTTTTATGGAGATGTCGAGCGGAGTCATTTCTGCATTACTCCCATTTTTATGGAGATGTCGAGCGCTGTAATGAGGGTGGTAGGGTAGTGTGTGGGGGGGGGGGGGGGGGGGGGGGGCTTTATTATACCAAGTAAGATAACACATCTTTCTGTAAGTCTCATGTTCAACATTTGTTATTGTGTAACTTTGAACAATTATTTCAGATGTTCCGTCGTGAATGTGCCGAAGTACCCAAGGCAGATGAAAACACAATGTGACAATATGACAGTCCTGCTTTAGCATGTGGCACCAGTAATCTTAAGCCGACATCTGTGATGAAGCTGAAGGAGCATATGAAGTAACAATCTTAATCTAATCCATTTTAAGCTTGACTATTCGAAGTATAAGATAGCTTATTTAAGCCTGTGTTTGCAAGTCTATATCTCTTACATTTCTCATTCCTAGCCCAACCAAATTTGGTCATGAGCTTCCTTATAGCATTATCTTAAGGACTAAATTTGGTTCCTGTAACCCCTGGGTTTCCGTGGAACCCAAATTCTGACTCAGCTTATACTCGCTACTCATACTCGCTATATAATTTATTATTCTCTGAAAAATCGAATATAGACCGTGAGCCAATACACCTTTTTGTTACCATCTCAAGGGACAAATTCTTACTAGTACCATGTTATTGAGTACCTTGTAGAGAAACAAAAAATACATGATAGCAGTGTGAACAGGGTAGCTGATTTCTGTTATTAGAGTTATCTCACCCCTTTTAAGCAAAACTCTTGTTTCTTTAAAAAATCGTTTTCGCTGAAACTAGTAGAGCTACAGGTCTAATATTTTGCATGTATTATACATTTAGGGTCCTCTGACAAGTATTTATAAAATGGTGACCCCAGAATCAAATATGGCCCAGCCCCGGGGTAAACATTTTTCATAGAGATATATAGGATATCTTAAAAATAAATAATTTTCTTCTAAAACTGTAAGAGCTAGAGGTCCCATATTATGCATGATGCATAAGCTTATGGTCCACTAGCAAGTTTGTTAAACAATGTTGACCCTGGGGTCATATCTGGCTCCGCCCCAGGGGTCATATATTTACATAGAGTCATATAGAAACATCTTTAAAATCTCTTCCTTAAAAAAAACAAGAGCCAGAGGTCTAGTATTTTTGCATATGTATAAGCTTATGGTTCTCTACCAATTTTGTTCAAATCGTGACTCTGTGTCCAACTATGGCTAGGTTCTTGGGGTCAAAGTTTTACAAAGAGTTATATAGGAAAGTTCATAAAAATATTCTTTTTCTGACACTACAAGAGCTAGAGGTCCTAATACGAAGCATGTAGCATAAGAGTATCGATCTCTACCAATTTATTTTGTTCAAATTGGTGATATTTATGGTCAAATTTCTCCCGGTCCCGGCGGTCACATATTTACATAGAGTTATGTAGGAACGTCTATAAACATCTTCTTCTCTGAAACTACAAGAGACTAGAGGTCTAATAAGCTACATGTAGCTTAAGATTATTGTCCTGTACCAATAATTTAAATGGTGTCCCTCTGAATCAAGCCTGGAATCAAATTTGGTCCTGTCCCGTCCGGGGGTCACACTATAACATTGAATTTATAGGAAAACATATTCAAACAGCTTCTCTGATACTTCAAAAGCTAAAGTAATAGCTTTGCATGTACCATAAGCTTATGATCCTCTACCTAGTTTGTCTCAAATGGCGACAATGGGGTCAAATATGGCCACTATGGGGGGTCACAGTTTTACAGATTTATATAAAGAAATTGTTGTTGTTTCTTAAAACATGAGAGCACTTCGAGACAAGGCAAGTGGGTCTCTTGTTTATGGCTTGAAGTTGTACACTTTTCATAAATCACTTCAAAAGTTTTTAAGCGAACTGAAATATATAGAGAATGACTTTTGATAAGGTATTCCATTATGAAGACTTAACCATGTTTACAAATCGCATTTTGAATAAATCCACGAACTAAAATCAACAAGTAGACCACTGCATTGTCAACTAATTGCAAAAAAAAACAGAAAGAAAAAGAAAAGCATTTTCGGTTTAACTGTTGGTTTTTAGGTGTTTGTTATACGACATTTTAAAATAACCCTCCAAATTACGACAAAATTACACTACAAAAACAGTTTATCAAACTCTATCCAGGTGTTCGGCTCATATAATAATGCATATATGTCGCTTAAAAGTATATGTTTATTCATGGGTTCTTATAATACTCCGTGAATTGAATAGAGTGTAAAATGAATTATCCATTTTTTTTGTCTGGCTGTTAAATCTTTTTATATTGTATCTATAGAGTTTTGATTCTAAAACGATTAA